>JAEMON010000002.1:6607190-6631164 GCA_030264115.1 Lygus lineolaris | reverse complement strand
CGCTCACCAACTCATGCTGCATGAATGGGACTTTTTTATTATCTACTACTTAATTTATGAAATTATTAAGCGTGAGCCATGCAAACCCGCACGACTTCCCGGTCTTAAAGGTAGTATTGCGATACATAGGTTAGGACCGAGCTCACGTGGGCTCCGTTAGGACTGTTCTTGCTCTCTTATAACTCGTGGAACTCGGTTCGTTATTTCGCTTGGTTGAAAAATTATAGATTAGTATTTCAAAGAAACCATCGTGTTGATCAAAAATGCATTAGACTATTTAGTGAAGCTCTAGATATTATTACTATCCTGCTACACCAATATCAGAACAACCCTTTTTTTCGAACGAAGCTCGGTTCACATTATTAATCCTAGTTTCTCTGGAATTCTAGTCAGTTAAATCGAAAGCTTTTAATTAGGTTAGTTTTTGTTCTCGTGGAATGGTAGTGCTGGGAGGGGAGTCAGGGGGTTTCCGCTTGATATAACTTGGCAATGGAGAGTCCTTAGGCAAGGCTGATTCCTTCGCTTATTAGCACTACAAGTGGCGTCAATTTAGAATGATGCGATTAATGAAAAGATTAATGTACCAGATCGGGAAGTGAATCAACAGTGGATTTTTCTGTAAGGACGATTTCGTAACTTCTCGTGAAAACATCTTTGAATGATCCTGTACTAATTAACTGTCCAGAACGCATGAATTAAACTCACAACTTAGGTAGTATAGGCATCGAATTAAAAGGGTCTTTGAATTCGATGGGTATAGGTTACTTTCAAATGTAACGCGTATCTCAGTCCAGTGATGAGGGTTTCCTAAATTGCTGAAATTTCCTTCGAAAATCGTTGGAAGGTTCAGTGCGTTCGCATTTCCTTCCAGTCAAGAGTCATTCGTATAAGGATCGGTTGCTCTGTCCGTACATATTCCCTAGCGACAAATGATTAGGTATGAGCCAAATGAGTAGGTACATTAGGAACAGGCACATTCAACTGTAATGCATACCCCAGTTGTGAGGGCTTTTCAAATTGTTTGAAATGAAAAACAAACGTGTGTGTGTTGTTCGCTGAAAATCGTTGGCAACTCTTTCCACTCTGGAGTAATCTCCATAGGGATGGGGAGCTCCGTTTATACATATTTTGTAGACAAATTATTAGGGATGGTTTTGAATTTTGGTATTATCATTTTCAAAATTGACTTGTGGAATGAATCATGATTGTTGTTCCAAATCTTCCATCAAAATTTTCCGTTTTACAGTTTTATCCTTTCATCAGATCACATAAAATCCGTAATTTCCCATTTTCTCAATTCATTCCGAAGCTATTGAGTCTTAAATTCCAAATGTTGAAGGCGATTTAAATATTTGACTCGTTTAACTCATTATGGAAAATGTATCGATGACGAAATGAAGAGTATGGTTAAACGTCATTCGATCTCATAACCATGTCAAAAACGTGCTATTTGACAGTGCAGCATTCGTATGTTGTTCCAATTGGTGAAGCAGTTGTGAGTCGACTGAGTTCCCTTTTGGGTAACGCATTGAGCGTAGAATTTTGTATCCAACTTGATATTATTTGCCGTAACTCTCGAATGCGTGATTAATCAACCTGAACTATTGACGGATACGGTTTATTCCAGCGAGTTCGGCTAGGAACGGGAAACTTTGTGACTGCTCTAATAGCCGACCGCTTACCAATTTAAACTTCTGCCAGACGTTGCAAGCCGTTGGAAACTTCAATGTATAACAAAAACATTCCATTCATAATGATAAAATAAACTTCTCTCAGATGGTTGTATGTAACTTATTAAACGATTATTGTTTATTGTTGTGTATTAGCGAATTTTCGAAGAGAATGAAAATCAAATCAAAATTTAAATTATGCAAATTTTTGAAATTTCTCTTCATGGAAATCCATTTTAGGCCATTCTAAAACGATTCCTGACCGAGGAATCGAGTTAAAAATCTGAAAAAGTATGAAAATGTCAATAGTATCTAAAACATGTGTTCGTTGTCCAGCATTTTTGGAGTACTCCAAGGGTTCGAATTTTGAAAATTTAGAATCAAAATCGCTAAAAAACGCGTTTTTGAGGTTTTTTGTGTGAATCACCATCTTAAACATGGAATATATGGTATATTCGGAATCAGCGTGAAATTTCCTATAAAAATCACCCACCAAATCGGTTAAAATGATTCTTTGAAAATTCGCTTACCAACTCATGCTGCATGAATGGAACTTTGTTATTTCTGGTGCCTTACTGAGCTCCCAAAAGTACTTAGTCCAGGACTCACTTTGGTCCCAATTTTTGATCCCACCTCTCCCTAGGATTATCTCTCTGATCCCAGAGTTATCTATTGTGCTGACTGGTACCTCGTCGCAATTTTCAATAACTTTTTGATATTTTGGAACTTTGAAGGGGTTGTTTGTCTCACCAGCCACAGAGCCAATCTTCAGCCAATGAAGACCTCGCAGATCTCTCAGTCAACACCCTACTCCATCCTGCCTCACTAAAGCTTGAGGGGATAATGTGTGCGAAATTCATATATTCAAAATAAACTATAGGTAAAGGCATTATTTTACTAACATTTTTATGTTGACGCCCCAATGGCCACCGGGTTGTGCAAGAAATGTGTTGCCCTTGATATTTTTCCCACATCAAATCATCAACATCCAAGATCACCGACCAAATGAGATGATACGAATAGCTTTCGTTAATAATATGGTATCCCAGTGTTTTAGAAAAAGAGTTGATGATGTTTGTTCCCTAGTTCAAGCAACTGTGAAAAGTACATTATTGTACTGTGAAAGAAGGTGATACGTATTTGTGTTATAATATAAGGAAGGAAATGTGAAATAGTAATATGGAATCCTGGAAAAGCGCGGTTCTACCTCTTGCCTTTCTTTGTTCACGTAAATTTGAAACTCCCGGGGTCTAGGCCCTTTCCTCCCAAGAATAGCAGCAGTATAAAATTTGCAGGTAACTTTTGCTCCACACATTTTGCTCCAATTTGTAGGTTTGTGGTTGGTGCTAATAGTTTTTCATGGTGGGTAAAGGTCAATAAGATTCATTTTGTTAGCTGTAAGAGTTATACCTCAGGCATTCAGAGAGGAGCCTAGGAAATTGTTAGATCCATAGGGACTGGTGTTGGATAGTTGCGTAAATCAACCTACTTGTGAGTGCTTACTCGTTACCTCATAATTTATAGCTTCTATCCTCTAAACATCTAAACCATCTTTGCCTTCCAGCTCTCGAATCGTGAATTACGTACACATCACATCACAATACCATCCTTGTATTCCGTCTGGATGCATGGACTGGTAACTCGAATTTCTTCTTGGAAGGCCGCTGTTCTCTTGGCAGAGTTGAATCCATTTTATCTCACACCTAACAATTCGATATTGATGGAGACATCGCTCTTGAGTGCCGCCGCCGAGAAAATATGAAAACGGAAAAGTTCAGAGAGCAGTCTCTACTCTTTCAATCCATTTAACATGGTAATATCGTCCAGGCGTAGGGAACGACTAGCGAGAGGGGACGAAAACGGTTACTCCCTCAGGATTTTTATATCTTTGGGAAGGAATTTCGGGTTCGAGAAATGAGAAATCTCTTTGGTCTTTCATATTTTCAGCACGATTTCTATTCATCTTACATGTTTCAGGTAATGGTAAGAGGTAATGTGTGTATCTCGTACTCCTTATATCCCGTTTCAATGTATTATGGACGCCATACAGTTGAATTCTCATTTTTGAAAATAGTTTACGGAAAACTTCTTATTTGCGCCACCCATCCAATTCGTACTCCCATGAAGACTGCAGACTCCCTATTTCACTCATCGCTCTGAATATTCCGATCTTCACGACCTTTAGAATAGCTGTAGTCACCTGATTTTCGAAAACTGGGAAAAGTAGTTTCCCCTGAAGTCTATTACTACCTATCCGCTAAACTTTGTTTTTTTTCTTTTTTATAACTGTCCGTTTGAGAAGAAGAGTAACTCGACCCTTGTGCCGCATTGACCCTTGGGATATGCAAAACATGTATGAGGGTTGGAAGGATGAAGGGATTTGCGAGGGGATTTACTCATGTGGAGTTGCCAGATTCAACGCTATTATTTGGACTTTTGCCTGTTATATTTGAAATTCTTCCCCCTATAGTACTCATTCAATTGGGGTCGCTCGGAAGTTCACATGATCATTAACATCCAATACCGAAGAATGGACGACTTTATCTGTCCCTAGCCGTTCCGTTACCCTGGAGGTATAGAACCAAAGTTCTTCCTCCTTCTAAAGTTTTTTTCTTTATTCGATTCCGCCTTTTATGTTCTGGTAATATTATTGCTTCCGAGTCTACCGAATGTAGTGGAATGTCGTCCTCCAAAATTGAAATTTTCATTCGCATTCTAAGTTTCAGAGCTTATTGAACAAATTTGGTTCCGTGTCTATCTGATGTAGGCCTGTGTGGCCGCATTTCCTTGTTATAGCCATATCTTCCAGAGTTTTCATCCGATTTTTTTCAAATTTTCAGGGATTATGCGGTCATGGCCCCTTCAGGTCCCAATATGGATTTCATCATGATTGAATCAACGGTTCACGATTGTGTTGAGATTTTGTCTATATTGACAAACATCGACACGATCAAGAGTTTTGAATTTACAAGTTTTAATTCAATTTTTGATTCCAATTTTTCTTTGACGTTAGGAAGCTATATGTGCCATTTCCACTTCGAAGAGTATTTTTGCTTCTCGTTTCCGACGTTAATTTCTTCTACTTCCCAATTTTGACTTTTCAGCCGAGTAATTTTTCACTTAGCTACCTACTTGTTTTTAATAGTACTTAGGCATATCCAATCCCTCTTGGGACTTCATAATCCCTCCGGAGAGTTTCGCCAGTTCATCCCACTATTAGTCCAATAGGTTTGTTCCAAGAGAGATGAACTCTTCTGAGTCATTTCATGAATCAGTCCTGAACAGTCGTGGGTTTCTCCAGATTTCCGTTGTTTTCAATTTACGTAATAATTTATTGAAAATGGATTTTCTGAAGGACCAAAAGTGAAAATTAGTTTGCCACAGTCTCCTTGTATGACAATCAGTTCACGGAGCACTTCCGTGTATTCCGCAGGAATTATAGTGGGATGAACTGGTGTAACTCACCGGTTTTGAAAATTATACTTGGGTGGCCACTGGCGCAACTCACCAGTTTCAAAAAGCATACCTTGGAGGCATCTGGCTCAACGTTTCGAGAGGTTCTTGATCGCTGTAGTTTGCGTTCTGGAGAATTCAGGTACCTACATATCTGTTATTGGTTCAGCGTCAATGATTATCGAGGGAATTGGCTATTTCAAAGTCTTAGAGGCGTGTCACGTAGTAGCCAGCCTCCCTCTTCTACTGTCATCCTCTTCTATCTCCTTCTTTCATCATTTATCTCTCCTCTGAACTCCCTAGAGGGCTGACGAAAAAGTTCTCTGGAGAGCTCAACTAAGCTGATAGAATGTCCAAACTTGTGGATAGGACAACAAGAAGAAGAAGAGGAGGTAGGAGAGCTTTATAGACAGTTTTGGCATAGTAATTACGATAAAATAAATATAGGGACCAGCGATCCGATCAATCAATTCCTCTGTAATCAGCTGTGATCTAATGAAATACAGTATTTTTTGATCGATTGATTGATTTGATGAATTGATTTGTGTAATCGTCCCTCCGTCTGTCTCTGTTCGTCTGTCTATCCACATTTCCTTGCCACAGCCATAACTTCCACAATTTAGATCCGATCTCAATCAAATGTCCAGGAATTGTGCGGGTTAGCCTCGTAGCGGTCCCCTATAAATCTTATCGTCATCTGACTATTAAAAGCGTGAACTCGTGCGTAAACGTGAATTTCCGGAAACCCTGGTATCTCAGTTCCTTATTGAACTATTTCGCTAAAATTTGGAAGGTAGTTAGGGGCTGACTCCAAGACAATCACGCATGAATTTCGTAACGATTTGAATAGTAATAGCTACTGCGCTAGTGCGAACTTGAAAATTGTTGTCATAGGCGTATCTGCGGAACTACTCGACCAATTACGGTGAAATTTTCTGGGATTAAGCAAGTTAGAGCCTAGAGGGTCCCCTATCAATTTCATCGCCATCAGACTACTAGTAGCGCGTGCACATGCGCAAACGTGAATTTCCTGAAACTACGATTTCTTAGTTCCTAATGGACCGATTTCGCTCAAATTCGGTGTGTATAAGAGGGCTACCATTACCTCTTATATTTCGTAACAATTGTATCAGTTGCGCATGCGCAATTTTGAATTCCTGAAACTACGATATCTCAGTTCCTAATGGACCGGTTTCGCTCAAACTCGGAGGGTAGTAGGGGGCTGACTCAAGACCTATAAATTTCATCACGGTTGGATCAGTGATAGCTAGGTACCGCGCAAGCCCAAACTTTAAATTTGTTGTCGTATTGATAACTCCGAAACTATCCTATCAATTATGCTGCAATGTACACTTATCTTTCCTTTTTGACCAATAAGGCTTTGACGTAATAACCGATATAGGTATGGTAAAGGTAAAGGTTCCTGATCCTAAGAAAGGCTCTTTCTGTCATTTTTTCATCATACATCACCGACCGCAGCCGCAGGAGTTTAATAATACATGAGAGGGTGCACGTGTTATGTAGTTCGAGCACGGTTGAGGGTTCCCGTCTGTTACTATCTATGCTCAGGATGTATCTTCAAGTGCCTTTCCCTTCAACTCAGTCTGTATCTGTCTTACCTTTCGAACAACCTGTTCCTAATATTATCACACATTTTGTTGGAACTGGTTGGAATTTCATCTTTTAATCAAGAGAATCTGTCGTAGGTCATCGGAAATTCTCTCCTTATTAGAAAAAAATATGGTCTTACTCTTTACTCACCTGTAATTCAACGGGAATGGTGAACTTGCATGGGTAGGAATTTTGCATTTTGAACCTCAAAATTTGATTCGCCGCCCTTCAAAACCCCTTGGTGCCAATTTTCAGCTTGAAATTACGACTGGTTTGACCGTCATTTAGGTTCGGAAAAATATGGGAGCTGAGGTACCGGCCCTGGCAGTTGGGGGGGATTGGTCAGTTAGGCAAAATTACAAACCCCAATTTGGGTCAGTTTCAATGTCGGATACCCCTCATATAGTACCTTTTTGGAAAGCCCTCACCAAGATCTTTCAAAATCATGTCTTCTATCATTTTCGTATCACCAGGTGACTTCTCAAGAGCATGGGAAAGCTTCTAACGTGGGACATAATTTGTACCGTAAAAAACTAAGCATAACTTGAATCATCATCCAATGTCACTAAACGACCTTGCCCGTTTTTCCTCTACTGACAATAGGTATAATATTCTTCTCTTCTATTTTTCTTCTACGCGTTCTCCTACTTACTGTTTACTAGTTTAACCTCAAGAGTACACTCAGGTACTTCTTGAAGTATTCAAATATACCTAGGTTATATGTATTTCGAGACAAACACCAACATTTTAAATGAATCATTTTGATGATCGAAAACAATTATTGGCAGTAGATCTACTACTCCCTGGATCCCCACTCTACTACTACCATCTTCGTGAATATATTTATATTTTAGGGATGAGTTTATGGCGTGACCAACCTCAAATTCATCCAATATTTCATGAAACATTTCTCAAAAATTTGGAAGTCGGAGACGTTTTATTCGTCGTCGAAATAGTTTATCTCTCTCCAGAAGACAACGATGTGTTAAATTCTACCTTTTCAGTTGATAAATTATCTTCAGTAATCCCTTGTTCATTGTTGTTATGCTAGAATTTTTATTTTATCACAAAGGAAGGAACTTCAAGTGTTCTGTTTACAGATAATTTTTTATTGATAGGGTGATTGTCATAGGAATTTCCATAGGCGTTCTGGATTTATTCAGTTTTCAATAGTTCAAATACTGTAGGTACTGGATCATACATCAGTGATTGAGCGTTATGTGAATCCTTCGCTCATATCACTTTCAGTTGAACGTCTTCACCTATCTACCTATGTGATTTGCTTTCATTTTATTACGTTCTCCATGATCCATTCTCTACCTACTATTCAAACATCAATTGATTACCTACCTTCTGTGGATACAGAAACGCATTTCACAACAAATTAAGTCAAATTGTGCGGGGATATTATCTCCTCATGGGTGCAAACACTAACCCGGGAATTTGTCATCGAATTTGACTGATGTTATGCACTCTGTCGGGCAGTCGCAAAGTTAGTTTTGAATTGAAAATACTCTGAAATTAGCGTTTTTGCATGACATCTCTAAATTGTGATGACATCAATGTAACTTGAAGCATCACTTAACTTCACAATATTTTGAAGAACAGCCTAGTTATTTAATTAACAAATTTATCGTAAGTATCATCTCTACGTATTAATATTTCTACAAAATGCGCTTTCATGTCATTCAATCTATGAAGGCCACGCTGGTATATTGGTAATGATTCACAAGAAATATGCTAATTTTTAAATAACTTATCTTTAATAAATTGGATTGGTCTTATTTGTTTTTGTTACAAAAATATCACAATTCGAAAAGTCTTTAGAGAAATAGAAATCACAAATTTGCATTGTAATAAGTTCACATAGTAACGTAGGTTGGGGATGTCATTACTCCGCAGTTGTTGTTCTTGATTTCCATGAGAATGTACCCATCGTTTCCCCAATGATTAGACCAGGAGTTCTTGACCAACCAGTACTTCTTATGTTCTAGCCAGCCGTACCCAACAGCGAGTACAGCATGGTCGAGGTCAGCTTCGCCACCTTTGCATTTTGGATCGTAGTACACTCCGTTCGAATAGAAAGAGAAGGTTTTTAGCGATGCATTGATACCTATAGAAACAGGACCGTGCTTGAAAATTGCTAGTTTCAGTGCTCTTTCGTTATGCGCTGTGACATTGACCCATCCCGTGATTGGGGCTACAAGTTTTACTTTATCTACGTGGCAAAAGCCATCCATTGCCATGTATGGACCGTATTCTTCCTCCAGTGGAAGACCTCCATGTTTCATGATCCATTCGTAACTTCTAAAATCTTCACCTCCATCACAACCATTGTTACCATACCCCCAGGAGCAGTCGATCAGGGCCTGTTCTGATAGGCTGATGAGTTTTCCAGTTTTCACGAAGTAGGCACCTTCGATAGTTCCAGTGGTTCCAAAACTCCAGCAGCTTCCGCAGATGGATTGATCTTTGATGGGGTTCACGGCACCGTACAACCTCCAATCAAAATTAATTGGTAATGTTTGAGCAGTGTTTTTCGTTTCCTCTTCACCGTAAGGGAATGGAGAACCACCATTGCTACCAGGAGTACGCCTCAGACCTCGAAGAGCCTTCAGTTCATCATCGGTTCGATCTGACAAATGGTTCAAAGCTAACATGTAACCTTGGCCCGCCCTATTGTGAGAATGCACTAACCTGTGGTTTTGCTTGAATATATGTTTCCTCAAGGCATGCTCTGATGGTTCTTTGAATTCCCTTTTGTGTGTGGTAAGGAAATCGTTCCACGCATCGTTGATGTGGTGGTCGTAGTTATGGATGAACTCCTTCATTGGATTGAATGTAGCTACAGTCTTAACACCTGGACCGGGGAATCCTGTACATTCCATCTTTGACGGCGGTTTCCAAACAGAATCAGCCGGTGCTTCTGGGTTGTACGCTTGGTAAGTGAGATAATAGTGGTCATAGTGGGACCCAAGTAAAGAATTGTACCCTTTCATTTCGTAGTAAACGGGTACAGCGATTTTTTTCCCAATCTTTGCGTCATTCTGTAATTTTATCCACATAATGTAATTACTAGTTTTCTCCTCATTCTCCTCCACAAATGTCCACTGCTGAGCTTGAATACCATTGATGACACCATGCCCAATGCATGTGAAGTTGGTGATATCCGGAAGAATCGACTGAGGGGTCACATCGCCTGGAGATGTTCCGTTAACTTCGAAACAGGAAATTTTGTTCAGCACTTCATCAGTTGTCTCAGGAACGATTTTAATGTTACTTCCCTTGTTGGTTGGCCAACTACTGAATTGAAACGTTTTTGCCATACCATTGTAGTAGTCAATTCGGCTATTACCTTTTTTCGCATCGTACCACGCTTGGAAAGGTTCATAAAGTTCTGTGTAAGGAATACTTATCGCACCCTTGACGGAATATGCGTCAGGCCACGGAGGAGGTGTTGAGACGTCGCAGCCCGTCGCCGTCACAATGGCGATGATGCCGGCCAGTACGAGTAGTTCCTTCATCGTTACGAACAACACTACTGTCCCGCATTAAGCCTCGGTTCCGTTTTATATACCTTTAAGCTACCGGTCAGATTATGTAGATATTTACTTATCAATTTTGTCAAAAACGATCGGTAATCCCTCTTCAGTCTATCGTTGTTGACTAACAAAACACTTCAACTCTGAATGTGGTTTACAATACAAAACAACTTATGATTTACCAATTACTAATTTTTTCCTCTTTCGTAAAGTTCACTATATAGTCCATTAAACGATGACGGATTGACCATTATTCAATAATTATATTTTCGGTATCTGTTTATACGTCATGAGAATTCCTCCAACTTCCCAAAAATTAGGTATTGATGGCGCGTTAATTGTATTTCCCTACGTAATATATTTATGTAACCACTGCGACGTGACACTCTCGTTTGCGGAATTTTCATTTAATTCCTATCTATTTCCCCAGGCGCTCTTTTCGAGTGTTGGGTAATTATTATAGGTACCTACCTATATCGCTTTCGTGTAACTATCTTTCTTAGCTATTGATAATAGAGTCGTAATTAGTTCGCAAAAAACTTATCGCATGTTATTTGTTTTTCTACGAGTAGTTAATTGAGAATATAGTGAGTATGAAGTAAGTACTTACCCAAATTGTAAACCGATGGTTTGAAAACATATTCTTACAACTATGTCATTGTTAAAATTGTATAATGTAAATATTTACTCTACAGGTCAGGTAGTTCAGCAAATTTAATGGTATGGTGATGAATACAACTTTATTACCTTATAATTCTAAACATTTTTTAATACCTATGTCGTCATTTTACACGCTTACATGGTAACATAAGTTGGGGAAGTCATAACTCCACAATTATTGTTCTTAATTTGCATCAAAATGTATCCGTCGTTACCCCAATGGTTAGACCAGGAATTCTTGACGAGCCAGTACTTCTTATGATTCAACCAACCATATCCCACAGCGAGGACTGCATGATCCAGATCGTCTATGCCTCCTTTGCATTTTGGGTCGTAGTACACTCCGTTGGAATAGAAGGAGAAAGTTTTAAGAGAAGCGTTTATAGCTATGGAGACTGGTCCATGCTTGAAGATTGACAATTTAAGTGCTCTTTCGTTATGCGCCGTGACATTTACCCATCCAGTGATTGGGGCTACAAGTTTGACCTTATCTGAGTGGCACCGTCCGTCCATCGCTAGATAGGGGCCATATTCCTCTTCCAACGGAATTCCCCCGTGTTTCATGATCCATTCATAGCTCGTGTAGTCCAAACCACCATCGCAACCGTTGTTACCGTACCCCCAGGAGCAATCGATCAGAGCTTGTTCTGATAGGCTGATGAGTTTTCCAGTTTTCACAAAGTAGGCACCTTCGATTGTTCCTGTCGTCCCGAAACTCCAACAGCTTCCGCAGATTGACTGATCTTTGACGGGGTTCACAGCTCCATATAACCTCCAATCAAAATCTATTGGAAGAGTTTGAGTCGCAGTTTCAGTTTCTTCTTCCTTGTAAGGAAATGGAGACGCACCATTACTTCCTTTAGTGATCTTTCTGCCTCGAAGTGCCTTCAGTTCACCATCGGTTCGATCTGCCAAGTGGTTCAAAGATAACTTGTAACCATGATCAGCTCTGTTGTGAGAATGTATGAACCTGTGGTTCTGTTTGAATATATACTTCCTCAAAGCGTGTTCTGACTGTTCATTGTATTCTCTCTTGTGCTTCTTTACAAAATTATCCCACGCTTGGTTGATATGATGGTCATAGTTGTGGACAAACTCCTTCATCGGATTGAATGTAGCCACATCCCCGACTCCAAGTCCCATGTTAGTGCAAGTTTGAGTGGAAGGAATTTTCCACACTGATTTAGCTGGTGCTGTTGGATTGTATGCTTGATATGAAAGGTAGTAGTGATCGTAGTGAGACCCAAGTAAGGAATTGTATCCTTTCATTTCATAGTAAACGGGAACGGCTATTTTACTCCCGGTATTGTAATTTTTCCATTTGATCCACATGATATACTCACTCGTTTTCTCCTCGTCCTGTTCTACGCGTGACCACTGCTCAGCTTGGATCCCGTTGATGACTCCTTTACCAACGCACTTGAAATCACTGAGATCAGGAAGAATGGATTGGGGTGTGACTTCTCCCGCCGCCTCTCCTTCGGTCTTCAAGCACGTGATCCTGTTCATTTGATCATCGGTAGTTACCGGAACTATTTTTACCATGCTTCCGTTCTTAGAAGGCCAGCTACTGAGTTGGAAAGTTTTCGCCATTCCATCGTAGTAATCAACTCTGCTGTTTCCCGTCTTCTCATCGTACCACGCTTGGAAAGGTTCGTATAGTTCGGTGTAAGGAATACTTATCGCACCCTTGACTGAGTAGGCTTTGGGCCATAGCGGAGGTGAGCTGACGTCGCAACTTGTTGCCGACACCCAGGCGATGGTGCCGACAAGCAACACTATTATCTCCTTCATAACTTCACACATAGCAACTATCTTGGTAGACCTCCCCTGAGGTTTTATGCCTTGAATTTTGACGTATATTTGAGATTAGATATTACATTTTCTTGTCTTAAATTCTCGAGTGTAATCCGCTGAATCCATCATTGTGTCATTTTTGTTCCTCTTATTCTGCAAGGTTACTCATACGAATACAACTTCAATCTGGATTGTGATTAATTGTGTAATTACATAAATATATTATCACGTGTTTGATTTTCTGACGCTGATTTTCATCAAGTTTTTATACTTCTGTAAATGTGGGATTTCTAAAATAGCTTCTTCATCTGAGGATTTTCTGAGAGAACATGTTTTGTATAATGATAGGTAGTTCATGAGAAAAATTGTGATATCAACCAAACACATTTTATTATTTAATTGACTCTTCGTGATGTTTCAGATCAGTCTCACACGGGCCTAGCTCATACTGGGGAGTATTCTTCACAAATATTCCATTTAATCAAGTATTTATATGTACCTTATGCATTGAATAAAAGCGTTTCAAAGAAAAAGAAGAAGACTGTTGAACCATTCGGTTGTGTGGTCGCTTAAAATGTGAACTGAAGAAACCGTTCTTCATAGTGCTTAATCTCTTTTAATTAATAATTAGTCATCACGTTTGTTAGGAGTTCTAGGTGATGTTGGAGTCTCTAGGTGACTTTCGCTTCCTCTGGTGCATATCGAGTCCGTATTGTACTTGTTAATTTACCTATTTGACTGTTTTGAATTATCTTCAGTAATATTGGCCTTGGAATTGATTTTAAATACTACCTACTCTTGTACGGGGTATACCAATACCACAATACAATGTTTAAGGGTCTTGTACGGGGTATACCAATACAACAATACAATGTTGAAGGAAATACCTGTATGATACTCGCTTCATTGTGTCGCCCAAGTCGCTGAGCTCATTAGGAACAAAATAAAAGAGAGGAAAGTACTGTTCATGGATACAGGCATACAATAAAAAGCAACCTCAGACGTAGAAGTTCATTTATTAAGTAAGGATAAACATCCTGAACCAAGTTTCTTCTTAGGGCGATGAATGTTGTTTTTCAAAGGTGGCAAAGGAAGTTTGAACATGAAGGATGGTGTAAATAACGAGGGACATTACGGCTTCTCAACGGATAAAATTGGGGCCGACGCTAAAAGGGCGGTTTTAGAGGGTTGAGGGCGAGGGAAGTTTTGCGGCAGACGGGACCTCCGCTCCGAACAATAGGAAGCGAACCCTCGCAAAAGCGGGTCAGGGGACGGGAAACTGGGTGGAACTGTATGTAGAGCACAGAGTTTTGAGCCCCTATTCCGCGTATCATAAACGGAAAAACCCCTAGGGACGAGTCTGGGGCAGGCAGGAGTTGCCCTGGTCCACTTTGGTAGTACCTACTTCACCTCTATGTAGTATACTACCAGTACCTACCTACCTCTACTTATAGTATTTACCCTAGTACTTGGCATCAGAAGCAACAACAAACTTCGCATTTCCATTTTAACCATAAAACATATATATTTGTATAGATATTTGTTACGGTTTATAATGGGGAATATGGGAGACAAAAAAGGAGGTTCTCCACTTCTGTAACATGGACGTATGGAATCTGTTAGGTACTGTGCATTTACTCCAAAATTGGTAAAATAGTTCCGGAATGATGTCTACGAAAGAAATTTTTCCAGTAGGTACCTACACGCATGCGCTGTAGCTATTACAGATACAATTGTGTCGAAATGCTTAGGCAATCGTCATAGAGTCATCCATTTGAACAAAATCGGTTCATTGAGCATGCACACACGCTACCATTGGTCCGACGGGATAAAATTCATAGAAGACTGTCAAGGAGCTAACCCGCATAATACCTGCAAATGTTCGCTGAAAATGCTTGAGTAGATCCGGAGTAATACCTATGACAACAAGTCATCACCATTTCAAGTTTCCGCATTTCAGTACTCCCAGATCTAGAATAGTTAATTTAGTAAGGAAATATCTCCCCGAACAAAGTTTCTCCGTAGGGCGATGAATGGTGTTTTTCAAGGATGCCAAAGGTATAACGAGGGACAATATGTATCAGTCAATGGCGGATGGGGAGTAGGTACAGGGTTGTGTAAAAATATTATATCAGACCCCTAAAGCTCATGGCATTTGTTTTCACGGTAATCCACGTTAGTTTCAAGAAGTCCCCACTTCTTCATTTTACCTATGGATCAAGATCTAAGTAAAGACAGAAGGGGAGTTGAGTACTGCTTGACATTTTTTTTGAATCACATATTGAGAGAAAATAAAGTAAAAATACGAAGAGAGAGAGACATCGTGAAATCTTTCAACGACTTGACTTATACAGTTGAAAAAAACAATAGCAAGGCCTGCTGATGAGGAGTACCTCGCCAGGAGAAAGTTTCATGTTATTTTGTTATTTTGATCTCAAACCCAACTTAAATGTAAATATTTTACAAATTAATGAAGTTCTTAATAACATAAAAATAAAAAAAATAAAAAGACTATACATAATAAATAAAATACTTGGAGGGCCTCAATTTACTTGATGACGACTAAAAATAGCAATTTTCGAGTGGCAAGGAATGTTGCAAATAAAATATGTTATTAAAAAAACATTAGTGACAAGCACTCTCCAAAATATAAACTTTGATGTAGAGTAAAAGCACTAGCTATTTGGCATCTTGAGAGAAAAATGTCCATAATTTTCTCCAATTATCGAGGTAGACTGTTCAAATTTTTGCTACATCTTTATACACCATGTTGTTATTCTATTGCATCATCAGACCATACAAAACTTCTGTTTAAATATCTTTGTGAAACAAAACATGAACAATTCCACTAGCTATCAGTAGACCCAGAATCAGCTATGAGACTTGGATGGTACCAGCTTCCGGCAGTTTTCACATTGTGTTCATGATTATACTTTGTGACTTCACCCGATTCAACGATCTATTTCAGTGTGTGGAATCTCTATAAAGGCAATTTCATTAAATTTTAGGATAAGCACCTCCATTTGAACTAAAAAACGCTGCAAATTATTACACAACGGTTTATTATGTTCTGTATAGATCGCCCGTCTACAAAGATCCTATTGACATAAAATACCCACCTACTGCGAGGTTCACAATCATCTCTTGGTGACAATGAGTAGGTGCTCGATTCCAAAGGTTCATTATTGAAAATAATAAACCAATAGGTCCGAATCACTCTGAAGATAGTTCCAGCATTTCCTTCTGCTCTACCGAGGAAATTTCCAGCATGGGACTTCGTTTACTCGACACTACAGTTTACTGTAGCAAGTTTACTGGCCTCGGCTGACATTGCCTGAAGTGACTGTCGTCTAAACAGTTTCTAGTCTGAAGTGTGTTTCCCCAGTCTGAATAGCGCTGACCTAGCGCCGGGGCCTCATTCAACATTCAGATGCATTCCATCAGATGAGTCGCTTTTCGGGTGACGAGAGGCAAAGGGACAAGGGCACGAATTAGCCTTCTTTAAAAGCAAAGTAGTAGACTTGACTCCTACCCAACCCGTTCTGAGGTCGACACGTACTGCCCTGCTAGCATCCTCATGACTGTATAACCGTGTCAAGACTTGCAACCCAGCTTTAAATTACTGAGCAGTGTTGGGCTTTGCCTTCTTCCGTTCGACTGATTAAACCGTTGGCCACACAAGATGTTTATATAGGGTCGTTGTATAATAATAATTATTTACGGATCGCTGTTCCTGTGGGCGTTCAGATACCATAATATATCTCACAGCGCAGTGACAATCTATAACCCATCAGCCAAGAAGCCAAAAATTTTCATGGCGAAGTAGCCTCATTAATAAACCGTTGGGGTGATGAACAGTTTTTCAATTTTTGCCAATTATGATTTTCGCAAACTAAATTGGGTATTTAATGTTTAATCCCATAAGATGTTTTGCGCTGATCCCGAATATGTAATGTACTTAAAGTTACTATTTAGCTGCCTGATGATTTTAAAAACTCATTTAACATAATTTATGAGTAGGGTTCGGATTTTATTACTAAAAAATGTGTTTTATTACTAAAAAAAGGTGTTTTATTACTAAAAAAGGTGTTTTATGCACTAAAATATGTCTCTAAAACTCGAAATATTGAGTTAAAAACTGCAACAGCTAAAATTCAATTAAGAGTGGGTAAGTTTGACCAAAAATACCGAATTTACCTTAAAAAAACAAACAACAACTTTATTTTCGAAAACAAAGCGAGCTGCCCTCTTTGAGGGATGCCTCAGTGGGCACAGCCTACCGACCCACCCCAGGTGGTACTGCCTCTTCCTATTCTTCATCATTCTTCGTCTGTGCTGAGGGGAGGGAACGTCTTTGATACCTTTGGTTTTATTTTTCTGATACAGGCTTATCCGTACAGGAAGAACTGTATGATCGCGATTGTATCTCTCAGCACTGTGCGACACAGCGAGACGAGGCTGGATTTTGGGAGCCCATGCGATCTAAAAAAGTCCACCAGAAACTTCGACGCTGTCCCTCTGGCCCCGAACCATAGTCCCACCGCTGACCAATTCCCCACCCCGTACTGCTCCTCGAGGGAAGGGATACAGGGCTCGTTTTAATATACCTACATTCAATAAAGTTTGATATACATCAAAATAGTTGCAATTGAAAATGCGATATTTAGAATATACCAGTAGCTACCTATGTAACGCATTGGTACACTCTAAATTTAAGCTAAAATTACTCCAATTAAGGAACAATTTATTTAAACCCCCTCCCCCAATTAAATAGTAGTACAAATTTGGTGAATACTCTCCCTCAAAACGTGAACTTTAAAACCTGAACACTGCAGAACAAATAATCTTAAAAACCCAAAATACTGAATTTTGACGACCCCCCCCCCCCCTCCCCCATTTTAAAATGAAATTTATTTCTGGTCAATCATTCTTTGTTGCCATCGATGTGCTACCGAGAAGCGTCGTCTATCTTCACCAGGAATTTTCTTGAATTTGGAGAACGATGTACGTGGGAAGGAGCGTATGCCTGGTCCATTTTCACTCCATGGCTGTAGGCTTCTTCTTGTTTCTCCTCTTCCTTCGCTGGCATGATATCAATGTTTCCATACACATGTATTTTCGTGCAAGAAAAATAAATCGTAGTCCTCTAAAATCAAAATATCCATTTGCTTTTTACATATCAGAGTTTTCTGAACAATTTCGTTTCCGTCCCCGTCTTTCGGTCTCTGTACGGTTCATTCTTCGTCCCAGGCAAAACTTCATGAAGTCATGGACCGGTCTTGATGAAATCTTGAGGGATTGTGCGAGTTAGTCCCTAGGCCCTAGACGATCCCATAATAATTTCATCGCCGTCGGAGAACTACATATTTTTGTTTCAAGGTCAGTAACTGCGGGATTATCAGAGGGCAAAATAAACCATTTGGTTGATCTCTCTGCTTTAGACTGAAATTTTGTGTGGCCTTTGAAGATCTACATGGTCACCTAACAGGGAGACACACTCAAATAATCATGTTACATAATAAAAAACTCGTAGACACAACCGCATGAAAATCGGTTCAACCAAAGTTTGACCTTGGTTTACGAGTAATTTTCTTCTCGTCGATCAACTCCCAACAAAATAAACTTATTCAAATTACTAGACTAATTAAAAAAATATCCAGATTGATCCACCCTGAAGATTTATCGTTCTTTCTTGAATGAAAAGTTTTTTTTTCTTTGGTAGACCACCTACCTACTATTTCCAAATATGAAGCATGGTATTTGTAATTATGAAATTAATGATAACATTTCTCTTTACAGGGGGCCTTTCAGTCTAGTACGGAGATGTATTCATCGGCAAACAAGTCAGCAGTTTGCCGTGAAGATCGTCGATGTCGCCAAGTTCACTTCAAGTCCAGGGCTCAGCACATCAGGCATGTATTACTTACTAATATAATAAATTCCTCGCGTTTAGAATTTTGTACTCGATTCTCATTGACATGAGTCTCTGATTGGGCTTGTTCCAAAGAATTCATGTTGATATTTGATTTATTATCCCAAAACTACAGAGTACATGATATCACTTGGTTGTGTGTGTACTTCACAACAAGTTGGTACGGATCAACTAAATTATGGTATCAATAATTACAACCATTCTTATTTTGGAGAATGCCATCAATGTGTAGGTGACATCATCGCCATCAGTGGTTCTCAACCTGCGGGGGGCGCGCCCTCATCATGTTCCCAACATTGTGAGTTTTCTCTTTCGTGTTACTGACTTCTGTTGAAAGCGTAATTGCAACATGAATCAGAATCGCAGTACTTCTCTGACCCTTTTATCCATCCACTTTCCAACTTCAAAATTTGCTCACGGTAGGTCGGTACCTACTATAGGGCGATGACATTCACAGGGGATCGTCCAGGCTGGAGGGGGCCTCGAAAATGTCTCCTGGTGGTAGTGGGGGGGGGGGGGGGGGGGGGGGGGGGGGGGGGGGGGGCTTGACCGGGGAAAGGTTGAGAACCATTGATATAGTGGCACGTTTGGCGTGGGTAGCACGATTTAAAATAATTTGAAGTGATATTCCTTGCTAAAATTTCGAGTTTCTTCAAATCTAGTCCATTTTGTTGTGTTTTATGGAAACATCTGTTGTGTTTTAAGGAAATATTTGTTGTGTTTCCCGTTGTTATCATATTTATACACCTACTCACCAGCCCACTGAATGAAAAAGTGAGAAATGTGATAGCGACTCAGTATTTCTCTTCGAAATTAACATGTTCTTAGGAACCCCTGATCATGTTGTTCCACACAAGCACGAAACCTCGGCCGTGTGGAGGATGAAAATAGCTGAATAAACAACCGAACAGTTTGGAATAAACTTCACCCTATACATTCGAAGAACCTTTAGGTACTATAAAATATATTATCATGACATCGGAACCTCGGGAAAAAGAATCATTCAATTGAAGTTTGTAGCAACTTTGGAGAAGAGGGAAACAACGATGCCCAACGTTTCCACATCATTATGAACTACTACGTTTTTTTTAATTTTTCGTCACTAGACTAAGTACCATTTGTATGCAAGGATAGATTTTTCTGGGAAATGACATTCATAGAACTTCAAAATAACTGGAGAGGATCTTTGATAGGACGTGTTGTATTGTGTGAGTTTGTAGGACGTTACAAGGTTTTGATTGGACTTGTTGAGCATGAAGACTTTTTGGTTCATAGGATTTGTTGCTATAAGCCTTTTTCTGTATCAAAGCAAATTAACCGTAACTAATCCATCGAATTTAAAAAGGTCCATCCTTTCAATTCGATGACTAAGTCAGAGTACGAAAATAAAACGAAATAAAAACCATGCACTATATCTTCAGAAATGTCAGTAATGAGAATTCATCAGCATTGTTCCGTAAACGTTTATGTACCTAGGTACTTGTATAATTACCTACTTGGTTCGGGCCCCCACGTGCTCAATCGAGTTTTATTCGTCTGAAATAGCCTCGATGATAAATTTGATGTGCCATGTTCATTTACGTTTTTCGGATATATCAAGGATTCCAACCGAAAAAAATGAGGCCACCAGTCGATTCATCGGGAAATTTTACATCGACTAGAAGGTCTCATTTAAGGAAAACTTCATATACCTAAGGTGTTGCGTTGACAGAGGCGATTTGTGATCCATGATTCAAACAGTATTTGTCTGTATTTTCTAGTATTTTGGATAGCAGAATGGATGGGTCAAGTTTTCCTGTGGCATAAGTTAATCCTCAACAATTAATGGGTGATAAAATTATTCATCAACCACATTTAGGTAGATCTAGTACTTATTCGAACTTCAAAATACGACTGCTATAAACTCGATTATGCATTAGGTAGCAGGTGTAAATACTCGCACTATGCAGTTTTCTTTCCTATATCGTTTCGGGTCTAGTATAGGAAGGATAGGTCGTATAGGAAGTATAGGAATATCTTCCTAGTCTCTAGTTGCGCTATTTGTATAAACCCGAGTGATGAGTACGATTTCAAATGCTATTGCTCCCAAGTGATGTTCAAGAAACAATAACGCGTAATTTGTGTGTTTCCATAGAATCCATATAGATTTATGTGTTTAATTTTTTCAGACATGAATACACAGATTGCGAAGAAACACAAGAATCAAATGTTACCATTCTTGTTCTAATCTCATCGTTACCATTTTGACGTTATACAGACTTCGTTTAGTCTTGGGAATAAATCACGTTTGTAGCACCGGAGCCTGCTTTATACATACACTTATGTCGAAGTGTTTTCCGTCAAGTGCGAATTGAAGGCGTACTCGCTGAACCTGAAGTAGTATCAAGAGGATTGAATTCCAGGATGCTATTGATAAACATTCCAAGAATAACCAGGGAATGGAAGACCTGAAGCGATGATATATTTGGCGAAGTGATTGGCGTTGACTGCGATCCGAACAAACGCGTTCTGAAGGAACACCGGAATGGAAGGCTGATATGCCGAGAGGGAAATAGGAGATCACAGATTATAGATAGCAGGGTTTTATAGATAGAACGCTCCATCCTGAAGCCACAACAAACAGCGTGGGATCAAATTTCCAAGCCAAGAAATTTCTCACCCGCAGAGAAAGGGGTTGACACGGGAGCGACATGTTGTTGGGAAAAAAGGAAATAGGGGTGGGATAATGAAAAAAGCTGGTTCCCGACGAAGTAAACTACTGATGGGAACGGAGTGAAGAAGTGGCGTCGCGTCGGTGGTGGAGGGGGAAAAGCACTTGATAGGCGCCACACGTGCTACCTCTTATTAAAAGAGGCGGCGTGAGGCAATTCCGCGGTATCCCTTTCCATCGAGGGAAAAGTTGCAGGAAATCAACGAAACGACAAAAGCTGTCGTACCTGAGTTTGTGGTAAATACGGAGAAAAAAATTCCACCAGTGGTGACGTGCCCAGTGATGGGTGACCTGTTTTGGTATGTAAAAGCCCTTAGATAAGGCTGGGAGTTGGGTGAAATTTATAATAGTATGGGTATAGATTCTGCTTCCGAGTTTACAAAGGTGTAGCGGAAGCCTTGTGATCACTTCTAGGAGGTGCAACTTACCCTCCGAAATCTAGAAGTATTTCTTCACTAGCTCTATCTTTATCTATCGATATGAAATTTTCATCACTAGCGTGTTTTGAGTATAGAACTGAAGATCCCAAGAGCCCCCCCCAGTGCTATCAGTGGGGGATAGGCGTCTTTGCTTCCTCACTACCGAAGGTAGGAAGCTATGTATTCGTGAAAGAAATGAAAAAAATTTGTATCCTCCAAAATCAAAATTCCCAACATGCTTTTTACGTTTTACAGCTTTCTGAACAATTTTGGTTCCGTGTCTGTTTGTACGTGGTCAATCCCTTGTCCCATGCAAAACTATCTGAAGTTATGGTCCAAATTTCATGAAATTTTCAGGGATTGTGCGGGTTAGTTCCGTGACGGTCCCCTATCAATTTTATCGCCATCGGACCTCTAGTAGCGTGAGCGCATGCGCAAACGTGAATTTCCTGAAACCCCGGTATCTCAGTTCCTAATTGACTTATTCCGCTCAAATTTGGAGGGTAGTTTTGGGCTGACGCTAAGACAATCACCTATGAATTTCATCACGATTGGATCAGTAATAGCTACTGCGCAAGCGCGTATTCGAACTTTGTTGTCATGGGCGTAGTAGCTCCGGAACTACTCGTCCAGTTTCGGCGAAATTTTCAGGGATTACGCGGGTTAGAGCCTGGGGGGTCCCCTACGAATTTCATCGCTATCAGACCACAAGTACCATGTGCGCATGCGCAAACGTGAATTCCCTGAAACTACGATTTCTCAGTTCGTAATGACCTTTTTCGCTCGAATTCGGAGGGTAGTTGGAGGTTGACAATTACAATCGAGTTACGACATGAGTGTATCAGTAATACCTACTGCGCATGCGCAATTCTGAAATGTGTTTCACAGCCACTACTCCGCAACTACTCGACTAATTTCGCTGAAAGTTTTAGAGATTTTACAGGGTAGCCCTGTGACAGTCCCCTATCATTTCATCACCGACGGACCATTAGTAGCGTGTACGATTTCTCAGTAGTTCCTAATGGACAGATTCCGCTCTTGTAGTTGAAGGCTGAATCCAAGAAAATCACCAACAATTTTGCCACAATCTGATGAGTGATGTCTACTGCGTTCGCGCTAAATTTAAATTTATTGTCATAGGCATAACTGTGGAACTATTCTACCAATTTCGCTGAAATGTTCACTAACTGATTCTAAACGTCCATGTTCCTAATGTGAGGAAGCTATATTGCCCATCCAACTTGGCAGACGTGTTTTGGGTCGGTGGGAAGGAGATTTAATTCAGGTTATGCAAACTAGGTCATGTGTGGTATTTTTTTTAATTTTTTTTTTTTTTAATTTGTTTATTTTTCTTTGCAAGGGCCTAATGAAGGCAATACAAAAGTCGATAAATAGGTACAATACAAGGATAAAAGCAATAACAATAATAGAAAACGAACAAATGAGCATATACATAAAAACGAGTGTATGATATAGGTAGGTTGACTAGAGTACTTTAAAGCGGGAGGACATTGTCCCAGTCCACCTCACAAAAACTGGACACCTCATATAGTTCGGCTGCTGTCAGGGCTTTCTTCAATGATTGCTTGAAACATCGAGGAGGCATGGTCTTAATCCGTTCAGGGAGAAGGTTATAAAGGCGAATGCCCATCTGGAGGGGATCCTGTGAGTGTGAAGCAGCAAGACGAGCAGCAGGAGGTCGCAGGTCTTGTTTCATATGTATTTTTTAATGCTGAATCGAATGATAGTAACCCCAGATCGATAAAACCATTATTTTGAATGATATGGAACGTTTTATATGGGAAAATAAAGGTATACATGGAAATCACCCTATGTGGAATTGTTGTCGTCAAAGTTATTGAAATTGGATGGTTGATATATTATCGTTTCCCTACGCATTGAAAGCTGACTCCAATAAGAACAACTGCAGGTCGATAGGACCAACATTTTCGGAGTTACAATAATGACATTTCTGTTGTTTTTTTATGTTTCATGAAAAACAGCTCCTAAAACCACTAGGCTGAACGTACTGTGTATAACCTTTTCGACAAGCCCAAATTTATTATCTGATTTGCTCATCTTGAACTGATATCTTTTGGTGGTTGTGAGACTGATGACGACTGTGCATGTCACAACCCTATTTATTTATTTATTTATTTATTTATTTATTCACGGGCAAG
>JAEMON010000002.1:6567958-6606190 GCA_030264115.1 Lygus lineolaris | reverse complement strand
TGATCCGGAAGAACCACGAAGACCTGTTCAGCCTCATCCGAGGAGACCCATCTCAATGAGCGATGCTTATTCAACACCGCAATCAGCACTCCACCCCCCGGGCCATGACATTTCAAACGATTATTTAACGGTGAGCGATCAGCGCGATAAACTGCGTACTGAGGAAGACGAAGCTCGGATGTATCAAAACCGGATGAGAGCCAAGTTTCGGTGAGACAAATAATATCATAAGATAAGAGAGGAGATTGTGGATGTAAAATGTTCAATTTAGTGTTAAGCCCCCTGATGTTCTGGTAATAAGCTGTTAAAAAATTGGGCTTTGCATTCAGTTTTTTTGATTGTAGGAGGGCCTCGAAGAGGACATATTCAGGGGTTCAATTTTTGGTACTCCATTTCTGTACTTGATAGTACAATGTTCACCATTATCATTTCTCACACGTAGCTCCTCCCGCAAGGCCTTTAGGCGAGCACGCTCACGCGGTGTTCTATCAGACGAGGCAGAAAATACAGGTGGATTTCCTTCGCGATTTGCAACTAGAAATTTAGTGGCACTTGTAGGAGAGTCAAAAACCACTTTCAATGTACGGCAAACACCTGGGGTTGGTCGGCCCATTCTTGATACACGTCTGATTAGATCGTTGAATTCCGGAGAAATCTTGGCAATGGACTCCTTAAGTTTTCTAAGGTCCTCTTCAACTGCCTCGACCACTCTTGCAGCAGTGGGCTCAGGGAAACCAAAAATGATGACATTTGGTGCTCGACGACGGCGATCCTCAAACTCGGCGAAAGCCTCTTCAAATGCGGAATCTGAAAGCGGAGAGCGGTTTCCATTCCCAGGGCCGCTATTTGCAGCATTTGGACCAGATACACCGGATTCTAGATCCGCGATACGATTTTCCAAGTCAGCACCTTTTAGGGCCTCCAAATCCGAGTGAATAGCATCAACCTTCACAGACAAGGATTTGTAACTTTCAATACATTCCCCAACTTTCTCAGATAGACCCGAAATAAGAGAATTTGTCTGGGCGAAGCCTGCAGCTATCTGTGAATTAACACTCGCCAAAAGTGACTGATGCATCTTCTCCAACAATGAGACCGTGACTAACTCAGAGGCCGCCCCCGGAGGCCTCGTCGTGTCAGAGGGCCCATCACCACTATCGACTACTTGACGCGAGACCCCGCCAGTTTTACAATGGGTACATTTCCAACCCTCAAGGGCGAGCCGACTCATCTTACGGAAATTTGCCTCAAGCTTATTCATACAGCCGTAGTGAAATGTTCCCTTGCACACGGAACATCGCAACGAGTCCTCAGGGAGGAGCTCATCGTTACATCTCCCACAATTCATCACGCCTGGCGGAGGGAGACTGATTGTTGATTTTTTTTATACTTTAACAAGTAAGGGGCCAGGAACGCCTGTTACTTAGTCTAAGCCCGCAACGCAGAACTGATTTGCAGGTCCCGGACGGATCAACACAACCAGCAGATAGGTAGATAGTCCTCTTCTCCTGATAGAAGGTCCGCCGATAAACAAGGAATGATAAGAAACAGATAAGCTCAGATGAGAGGAGATAAGCGACGAGACATTCCTCCGGTGGGTGGGTGGACGAGGAGGCAGAGGGCGGGGCAGACAGCTGACGAATCAGGATCAGGAGACAGCGTTTCTCAAGGTCAAATCGCAGTGGCGCCTGCGCACTAGCTCAAGCGACGAGAGAGGAGCCAGCGATAGACCGGCACATCAACTGAAAAATTGATTTATTTCGTGGACTTACCGGAAGATTTGCAGTATCTTGCGTGATCAAATACGGCTGAGAAACTCATACATGAGAGCTAGGTGGAGTCCCTCCAAGTAGAGCAAAAAATTGAAGCAATAAAAGACAGACGCACCTTTCAAATTTATTGCTGAACAGGGAGCCGATGTGAACTGTCAAGCGGATCGCGAGAGAATTCCCTATTTGGGGAATATTAGGCGGACGAGTTTATATATTGCGTGAGTAATTTTTGGGTATCGTAAGTGCAATACATTCACAATAATGTCCACCTCATCTAACCTGCGATTTCCGTAATCCAGCTCATATTTTATCAGCTATATTATACATAGATGATAATTCTGTAGTGGACTCATGTTGGTACGCACGTCATGTTCTCACTATACGATATTGATTGTACTTCATCGTATAATATATTTATGTTGTAACGTATAAACTCCTAAATCCTAAATATGAATTAGGGATATACTAATAAACAAGACAACTGTCTAGTTATTTCACACTTTCATTAATGAGGAGGTTTTACTCGTAGATTTGAAGGTGCGTTGGTTGGTTTTCACCGGTATTGTTGCCTATAACATTATAATTTCTCCATTATCAAGTTAATATATAATATAATACATAATTTCTCCTATTATCTAGTTGTACTAATTTGTATATTTTATCCTCAACAGATTTGAAGAGAGAGGCGACAATATGTCACATGCTCAAACATCCTCACATCGTCGAGCTCCTCGAAACATACAGTTCGGAAGGAATGCTGTACATGGTTTTCGAATAGTAAGCACATATATATATGACTAATAAGTAGATTATATCTGTATAATATTGAAAAGTTTCAGAATTATCGATTTCCCTCTGTTTGGAATTGCTCAATAATAATTGAATTTATTCTAGGATATACCGAGTAGTTTCGAAGCTCTACTGGATCGCTCTGATCATAAACGTACATAATATTATATTATGCTATAATAGTAATATTAGTATTACATATATCGTCATTCACATAAAATATGAGCACCAGGGGAGGGATTCTACCGGGGAACTTTTCAAAAATTCGTTTATAAACATGATGAACCCGTTTCTTGAATTGAATGTTTATTGAACAATTTTTGAAAAGAGCTTGGAAAGATAGGGTTAAGGAAATCCCGATTATTTCATCATTCTCTTTTCATGGAGATGTGTGATCCATCAAGATGGATTAACCTACCGTCTCGCCAATTCTGACGTGGGATACCTACTTGATAAAACAGCCTCGTCAATCAATCTTTAGTGCAACTTATGTAATAATTTATTATAGATCGCTCCTAATTCCTCATGAGTGATTGGTAAATGTTGGAGCCAATAAACCAACTTGTGTTTTGTTGCGTTTCAGGAAGTCGTTTTTTCCAACATAATTTGAGTACTGACTTATATTCCTATGCAAGAGGGTAATTTTCCTCCACAACCTTAAAACAACGGGTTTTAATGTGATTTTTTGATGTCATGATTTTGAATTTTGAACCCTGAGTATGCTCCAACAATTCTAGCCATTGAATCATCATTTTTTGGTTAATATTGACATTTGGGTAGGGGATTGATTTTGGATTTTGTAGACCCTTCCCATGGTAGGATATCGTCTGGAATAATTAACCAAACGAAAAACCCATTAAACTTCGGGATTCAGTTCAAACTGTTCCAAAATTTATTTCAACACAAGCACTCTCCGAAAATTCGCCCATCTGAAATTTTGATACCCTTTTTAAGAGCTGCATTATCTTGGGAGGATCGCTGTAAATAAATGAGTTAATCTCGAAGTCCAGTGGCATCGGAACAGAGAGAGTGAAGTAAAAAAATGTTCCGTGTCAATGACGGTCCCAAAGTTTACGATTACTTATATTATTACTTACTTTTATTATTATATGATTACATATAATTATCGTACATATATTATAATATACTTTGTTATACACAAAAAGTGCATAGTTTTATCATATTACAAAATTTGCCCAGCTATTGTCTAGATCCTTTGAAAAGGTATGATCCGGAGTTGTCTACCATGCCGTTCCACACAGGACTGAAGCACACACTTGCATTCTCACAATTGTATCACATTATAGGTATACATTTTATTTTGTGATGGAAGAATCGAAGTAGGACTATGGTTTTTGAGGTATTGTTAGACCTTATACCACCATTAAAGTAAACGTCCCTCTCATACTACCCCAAATAACCACTTAAACTCAACCTTCCCGTCTTATAACTAAAAAGGAAAAGGAAAATGCAGATCGTTTATTTGACGCTAAGTATGAGAAGATCCCTAAGCGATGGATCTATTCTCCTACTCTCTCAGGCGACCCGACTCACTTGAATCCAAATGGACGCTTTCAAGAAAGCTTGAGCTCTCCATTCAGACGGTCCCTATACCAGCAACTTCATCTTTTAGCGCCAAAGCCATTAGAGTTAGGAAGACGGCTACAACATTTCTTTCCATTCCTTCGACATGTTAGCAACTTTTCATGCGGTTCCATCGTGGTTTTCTCAGCTCTCTATACGAAAAAATAGGAACAATATTCAGCTGTTTGGCTCTCCTCCCCACCACTCCACCTCCCCCACTTCTTCGTTCGTTTTATGTTGATCTAGTCTTAATTTTTACATATTTAGCTATTATATAAAATTAAGGAAGTGTAGGCAAACTTCAGCCTTGTTTTGACCGACTTCAAAAAGGAGGAAGGAGGAATGTACTAAAAATGCTAATTTAAATATAGCAAGTCTTACAAAGTAGCTCATTCGGAGACCATCATTGTTCCAAATAGGTGACAACAGGACAACACGACTTTTTATCAATTTCTTCAGGAAGGTATCAACTATCTCTATTGTGATACAATAATGTATTGATCCTTCCAATCCGTCCACTACAAAAATTATTTTATTTTCTAAAAATCATTTTTTTCTGGAGCGTTATTATTAAATTTGAAGTTGACGGGATGATGAAGTATACTACTCCACAGTTTTCCATGGGTATCTGTTACCTGTATCATACTTGGGGCCCTCTATGTTGTGTAGCGTTTATTGTAAAGTTATACTCCATTATTACCTAATCAAAATATTTAATTGATTATTATTTATTATAATTTTACTTAAAATTAAAACCTAGTAAAAGTTGAATTAATCGTATCTTTGTTGCGCTTTTTCAGCATGGACGGTTCCGACATATGTTTCGAAATAGTGAGAAGAGCAACAGCCGGGTTCGTCTACAGTGAAGCTGTCGCCAGGTATGGGGTTTCCTGGTCTTTGAGTAAACACTAGTCGGGATTCAGATAAAGAAGAACTAGACTATGTTGTCGCCATATTATATGTATTTTTGTTTTCCCTCGTTTTCGTTGAGAAAGAAAAAATAGGTATAAGCTTGTTTGCTATTCCAAGCTTTTATTATGAAATCTATCATTCAATTCTTAGTACTCACCTATTCTTGTGTTGAACGTACCAGGCTTTCTCCTTTTGCTGTGGAACAAGGTGCATATACGAATAGTTCCTTCCTTCGCAATACTTCTTACATGTTTTTGAACTTTAAATTCTTTGAACTTTCATTCTTCCACCAGTT
The DNA here is from genome assembly GCA_030264115.1 of Lygus lineolaris. Lineage (NCBI taxonomy): Eukaryota > Metazoa > Arthropoda > Insecta > Hemiptera > Miridae > Lygus > Lygus lineolaris. The sequence goes on along the minus strand of JAEMON010000002.1, from coordinate 6,600,838 downwards.
TATTTCTGATCGAATTGATCAAATCCTTCTGTATGATCTTCTTCTTTTCTGAGCGCACCACCAGAGTGGGCTGGTCCATCAGTTAGACCTGAAACATCATGAACTTTCCAAGTCTTTACAATTTACATTCTTCAAACTTTAAAAAAAAAAAAAAAAAAAAAACAGTCGGTAGACCTACGGTTCTACAGTCAGATCATTTGATCATCATTTGATGATTAATTTTACGCCATTCACCTCCGAAGCGCAACAACGAACATTTCATCTTAACATCAAATACAAACAAACACAATCACCTGGTTTCCTTAACACTCGGGTAGGCCTTCGATTTGAACTTCTTCAGAGCAGAATGAGAAGAAATTGGCAGAATGAGGTGTGATGTGTAATAAATTCAGAGCTTTCCAACGAGTGGTCAACGATTTTTATGGGATGGAAAATGAGGAAGTTAAATTTCCCTAGCAACGGTTGGTTGTACGTGAAAATCATCGGATATTTTCTCCGTAACGCTTTTTTATGTCGCGAAAAAAATAAAAACCTCCTGTTAATCATTAATCATTTTAAACGATAAAATGTCCAAAACCCCCAGGTTTTTCCTTCCACGACATAAAAATATAAGGAAAACCTGGTAACAAAAATATAATAAATAAAGTTTTGCAAGGAAATAAATGATAAGAGGCGAAGAATTGGAACTAGGGGAAACCAAAAAACACCTGGTTATACTTATAATTATATAAACCAATGCTTCCCTTCCAAAGCCTTCCTACCCAATGTAGTGGATTACAACCGCATAATTGACAAGAGCAGGCAAACCTCTCTACCCTACCTTAATCTCCCTGACGAGGCTGTCAACAGCGAAACTAGTAGGAGATGACCAATAATGGATAAGGAAGAAGCCGAGTTAACTTCCACCCTCACCCCGAGTAGACATACCTATCAGGCTACTATGAATACAAACATCATCAAATGCCCCATACATACTTTGAAAACGTAGTCTGGCCCTTTAATGGATGAAGACATACCAAACAAATATAAACAAAGGGATTATCATGCATCTGACCATTTCCACCCTCAACAGGTAGTTCACATGCTCCAGTACCTATGGTACAGAGCTATACTGCAATAGAGAGTTATTAAAGCTAGGAGCTGTGCTACTTTCAATCAGATAAAAATGGAGAACTTGCATCTGTAGGAATCTTGCATTTTGAACCTCAACATCTGATTCAGCATCCTTAAAAACCACAAAATGCCAATTTTAAGCTTGAAATTAATTCTGGTTTAACCAGGAATCAGGTTGAAGTGAGTGCGTGACGTCATTTAGGTTGGGGAGCTGAGGAACCTGCCCAAGCAGGCGGTGGCTCGGTGACGTCAGTTAGGTTAATTAGGGGAAAATTACAAGACCCATTTCTGGTAAGTTTCAATCATCGGATATCCGTCATATGGCACCTTTTTGGAAAGCTCTCTTCAAGATCTTCCATAAGCTGGAATAAAAAATAACCTTGCAAGTTTCCCATGATAACAATACCTAAAGAATATAATATTTTCGTCTATCTTTCAATACTTGTATCCCTTGTATGTTGCGGCTAATAATTAATCCGACATGTATTTAACATTTAACGTGGAGTACCTTTTGACTTGGATATTTATGTCTAAGGCGTGGGGGTCTATCTGTGAAAATGTAACGCGAAAAAAATGCAACGTTTCTATTTCGGTCGATTTTCACGCACAACCAACCCGTTGGTAGTGAAATGTAACTTCCGCAATTTTCATCGCACAGAAATCGTTCGCCACTCGTTGGAAAGCTCTCGATTCATGTGAAGAATGTACACATCTCAAGCTACCTCCTTACGCACCTGGCTACATTCCTAAACTAATTTGATCGAACTTTAAACAAAATATTCGTTTGGCAGAAACATGAATGCATAGGTTTCTATAAACGACTTCCAACTCGACAGCGTCATTCTGTTAAAACTAGGAATTACGTGACACTAGCGCTCTTATCACATTTGATTCTTATCATTTCTTACTCATCAGTTTCATTTCTGCAGTTCACTGAACTTACTGAATACTGTGAACGTCTACTTAAATTCAACGTTTATTATGTCTTTACTGGTAGATAATATTGTTCAATATTACCTAACGTAAACCTTTGCTTGAATTTAGAGATTGAACGAATTTTATATTGGTTTTTAATTACAACCAATCCGGAACTAAGTATATTATGTAATTCACAGTTTTCACTCCACGAAAGTCGTTCACCACTCGTTGGAATCAGCTGATTTTATAGAAAGTTTTTGTGTTACATCAACAGGGTTGCTACGGGTCTGGAAAACCTTGAAAACCTGGAAAAGACAGGGAAAAAGAAAGTGGTCAGGGAAAACCTGGAAAAGTCAGGGAAAAGTTCAAAATCTTCTGGAATTTTAGGCAAAATACGGGCTACATTATTTATTAGATCTTGGTGAGACTAATGCTTCGAATACCTACAGGGTTTCTAAATTTTAATAAATTCGTTTTAACATTTTTCGTTCTTTTTATCTGCACTACAGAATTGATCATCTGAATTTCTGGGATGTATGAGTAAAAGTCTGTTTCAAGCATTTCTCAATGAAAAATCAAATAAATTCCTCACTACAGAAGAAATCTGACTCTGGAAGATATCGAAAAAAAAATTCCTCACTACAGAAGATATCTGACTCTGGAAGATATCGAAAAAAAAATCCTAAAAAGTCAATAATAACTATAGAAAAGATGAGTTTGTTGGCCAGAATTTTTGGAGCACTCCAAGAGTTCAAATTGTGAAAATTAAGGGTCCAAAACCGTGTAATGAGGTTTTTTTAAATGTAAATTATCAATTACCATCTTAAGCAGATGAACATAATGTGAACTGCAATACCTACCTCAGTTCCTAATGGGCTGATTTCGCTCAAATTCGGCGTATCGTTGGGGGCTGACTCAAAGACAGTTACCTATTAATTTTGTCACGACTGGATCAGTAATCTTAAGGTTAAACTTTATACATAGTCATAACTCCAGAACTATTCCACCTATTTCGGTGAAATTTTTAGGAATTGAACGGGCTCACTATTTTGTTTGGGGAGGGTGCTTTAGAAAAGCACAGGGAAAAATCACTTTTGCGGTCTGGAAAACCTGGAAAAGTCAGGGAATTTTGGGATTCTGTTCCCGTAGCAACCCTGATCAAATTAAAACAACTTATTTATTCCGAGTTGTTGAATTGAAATTTGTTGTGTTGAAAATAGTACCTAAACATATCCATGATCTATATTGTTTTTACCTTCAAGGGAGAAATTTACTTTATCCATGGAAAACTTCAATAGGTTTCTTCGCTTGAATTTGTATGGTTTGGCTGGGGATTCCATTCGGTGAAGCTCTCCAAATTTCGACTCCAACTTATTGCGCAATTTACAAATTATTTCTAAAAGGTCTTAACAATGTATTATTGTTTATACACACTTGAATGTGGATGGCAGAATCTATGTACTCGTCTTGTTTCGTTCGGGATTTACAGTGATGGGAATTAGCGATGTTTAGTCGTGGTGGGCAATATTGTGTTGGCTGGCCAGTGTCACCACCCGAGCGTAGCTCCCTGGTTCTCTACCAAAGAATTATTATCGCATCTTCACCACTGGTTCGCCACTGGAGCAACAGTGCCGGTCATTTCTTTTTTTCCGCCTTTTTAACTTCATCTCAATTACAGTCGGTGAATTCTCCGACACAGTTTTTCAGTTCAGGATGGTGGTTTACCTCCCCACCCCTTCCATCAAACTACTCGCTTCTCTTCTTTCTCTAGCTCATCCGAACAGGCGCCCGAGCGATCGTTCGAAGTCCCAGGTGGGCGGTTGGATTTGATTGTCTCCGACCCCTTTATCTGATAAAACTCTAAATGGATTTACCGGGTTGTGCCGTTACACGATTTTCCCCGGGAGGCCACTCGTCGGATACAGGAAGTTTCTCTAGCAAATACAAAAAGGTCGCGCTTAAATTCATTTGCTCTCAATGTGTCTCGGTTAGGCGGGTAACATGGAGGTAGTGTGAAAACAATATCAAATTAGGTACGCTTATCTCATGTTATGTTACAAGTGCTGATTGTTGGATTATTGCTTCCGAGTCTTCCAAGGTAGCGGAAGCATTGTTTTCATTTTTGAAAAGTGAACAATTTTTTGCCTCAAAAATCAAAATTTCAACTCGCGTTTTACGTTTTAGACCTTCCTGAACAATTTTTGTTTCGTATATGTCTGTCGGGGAATCAACAGGCATAACTTCCACAATTTCCATACGATAATTCAAAAGAACTAACTCAAAATAACTACTCCCTTCGAGGAGTGAACTAAATGAGTTCCACAAATGAACTACTCTTACCCACGTCCACTATCTGGTTGTTCTTGGGAATAGGGCATTTTGTAGGTAATTCCCGTTGTAGGGCATCATGCCTACTCTATACCAACAAAACACGATACGAACGAGGGTGGAATTCGAGTTGAAGTGGATGAACCCAAATGAAATAGGCGCGCTGCTGATGGGTGGTCCTAAAGTAAACAAATTACGTTGGATGCGGGTCTGTATTTTCCTCCGGTTTCGATTCCTTTATTTACACTACACAGTAATGACGCCTGCCAACCCTTCAGTTTACCGCAGGGGCACCCTCTGACTCCGAAGTGTACAAACGAAGGTCTCATTTTGAATAATCAGCTGTCATATACTTCCTATCCATTAGCTATTTGAATGAAAGTTATGAGTTTTGATGAGGGTTTTCTTTTTCAGTTCGTAGAACTCCATATTGGTCTTGTTGTTGGAAGGGTAATTACTTTTATTCTACGCCAGATTTGTTTGATCACAATATATATTTCAACATTTACGCCATCATCAGGTCTGAAACAAAATACGCAACCTTGATCTAAAGGGTGACAACAACTTACCTACACTATATTTATGCAAATCCTACTACTACTTACTATGTACCTATTCATGCTTACGTAAGTTGTTTTCACCCTTTAGATCAAGGTTGCGTATTTTGGTCCAGACCTGATGATGGCGTAATTGTTGAAATATAGCATTTCCAAGTCAAGTTCAACCTTTTCCAAGTCAAATTCAACATTTTTCAAGTCAAATTCAACCTTTTCCAAACCAAATTCATCTTTTTCCAAGTCGAATTCAACTTTTTCCGAAACAAATGGTTCGGAAATGGTTGAAATTGTTTTGGAAAAAGTTGAATTTGACTTGGAAAAAGTTGAATTTGACTTGGAAAAGTTGAATTTGACATGAAAAAGGTTGAAGTTGACCTGGAAAATGTTGAATTTGACTTTGAAAAGGTTGAGTTTGACTTGCAAAATGTTGAATTTGACTTGGAAAAGGTTGAATTTGACTTGGAAATGCTATATATATTGTGATCATACAAACCTGGCGTAGAACAAAAGTAATCACCCTTCCAATAACGAGAACAATATGGAGTTCTACGAACTGAAAAAGAAAACCCTCATCAAAATTCATAACTTTCATTCAAATAGCTAATGGATAGGGAAGTACAACCTGACTTGGAAAAAGTTGAATTTGACTTGGAAAAGGTTGAATTTGACTTGGAAAATGTTGAATTTGACTTGGAAAAGGTTGAATTTGACTTGGAAATGCTATATATATATTGTGATCATACAAACCTGGCGTAGAACAAAAGTAATCACCCTTCCAATAACGAGAACAATATGGAGTTCTACGAACTGAAAAAGAAAACCCTCATCAAAATTCATAACTTTCATTCAAATAGCTAATGGATAGGAAAGTACAACCGCTGATTATTCAAAATGAAAGTTATTGTAATCCACCAGCGAACAGCGATAGTTCTAATGAAATTTATTTCGAATTACAAATCACAAGATGGGATCCCGTAGTTATCTACTCATTATCTCTTCCCTGTTCTTCCTTTTATTAGAAGCTGGAATGCTTGAGAAATAATTATACTACTACAATACCCGATCCGGGGCTATACGTTCGATGGATTCATTCTACAAATATTATGTTATTTATGCTAGTTCTTTATTTTCCTCCAATTAGGTATGGTTCGTACCATCCAAGTATGGTTATTTCGAATGGGGAGCCATCAACTTTGCGTTATTCAAACCCCTCTTTCATTCAAGGTGCGATCGAGCTTCAGTCTACCTCTTGCGTACCCAGTTGGTATTCTGGTGTCCTACAATTCTTTTTCTACGATGTTTATTGTGATTTCTCATTTTCTAGTCATTACATGAGACAAGTGCTGGAAGCGCTGCGGTACTGTCACGATAACGACATCATCCACCGAGACATCAAGCCTCACTGCGTCCTCCTCACGAGCAAAGAGAACAGCGCTCCCGTCAAACTGGGAGGTTTCGGCGTCGCCATTCAACTCCAAGATGGTCAATTCGTTAACGGAGGTGAGAACCGTCATTAATCAGTTATTGTTCTGTGGGAATGCCATGGCGGAAAGGTTTTCAATAAATAATAAATAATAATAAATAGATCCATACACTTGGGAGGAAGATGAGGAAAACTTATTAAAATAAGCTTATTTTATGATACACGTACATAAGTTTTTAGAGGCATGGTTGAAAATTCTTCTACTACGGAGGTTCTTCTCTCACTTCGGGTGCTCATCTTAGTTCTGTTGTGCTCCAATTGTGTTGTGAACCGGCCAGTAAAGTCCCATATATACCTACGAATCTTATTGCGCAAAATAGCAAAGCTACAGATGCCGGAGATCGTCAAAATCTTCCCCCAAAATTTGTTAAAGAATTTTTAAAATTTCCAAGTCTCTACAGAACCGATGAATTGTATCCATGGTAGGTAACCAAGCGCTTATGCTAACAATGATTCATATCATATCAATTTTGACGCACCTATCCCACGGATGAATCATCCCATGCAATAATGTGGGATTCGCTAAAGGTACTTCCCAACCTCTTGGAGGGCATTACTTACTTGAATTGTTGAAAATATAAGACCTAACAACAACCTATAAAACAATATAAGACCTAAAAACAATACAGAGGAAGTCCGTTGACTTCGAATCATTTAAACCAAAATCGACAAATATTGAACACTACTTATCCGAGTGTTCGTTTCTAAGTCTTATATGTAGTTAGTCGTACTAAATCTTCGATTGATGTGACCCACAAGTTCCCGAACTGACGAATTTCTGATTTCTCGGAGAAATGGACAGGATAAAGCGGGAAGTTGCGTCTGCACTCTGTTGCTTCCAACTGGTATTTCTATATATCACTCTACCAGACAATCTGCGATTCAGATATTCAATAATTTATTGTTTTCTAAATCATCCTCAATCGATCCCAAGGTAGGAAGGTTTTTTTGTGCCAACAATATGTGAATACATTAATACATTTTCCTTCTCTTATTATTCTTAAGTACACCCTTTCCGATCATGGCTGTCTTATAATTATTATGTGAAATAGTTATACGTATATATTAATACAATTTGAAATAACTATGACCCATTATAATATAATTTAATTTCCTTGGGTGGATGGTGATTCGCTGACTAAGATTTCGCCTTACGCATCTTTGGGGAGTGCTTTTGAGAAGAATGCCTCCTCTCCTCCTTCAATAAGACGGTTCAAATCATTCTTACCTAATCTCGGACCATGAAAGGAGTTATTTAAATAGCAGGTAAACGACAAAAGTCGATTTTCGGGAAAACGCGAAAAACGTTTTCAGAAGTGGGGAAGCTGTAGTGGGATTTGTATTAGGTCTAGAAAAGTAAAACTTGGTGTTTTGATGCGCTCTACACGGTTCTTGGGTCTAGAATCCCTGAAGATGAGCCCTTGTACGCTTTTTGAGGTTACCTGGAAATACAAAAATGCAGGATGGACGATCATGATATAAGCAATAATCAGGTAAACGCCATTTTGTCACTTAACCGGGTTAATGTGTTGCTTACCTGGTTATTGATATGCTGGAGTGTTTTGGCGTTTAACTGATTTTTAAATCTAAACTCCTGGTGGTTACCAGGAAATTGCAAAAGTGAAGTGGTGGTTAACTGTTAATTGAGTTTCTATTAACGGTGGTTACCTGCGAATTGGAAGATTAATTGGACTAATTTGGCGTTTAACTGTTTTTTGCAAGAAAAAAGTGCTCAGTAACGGAGATGCCGGTTGAAGCAACTAGCCACATCAACCGACATAGTTGACATAAAATTTGAAACCACTCTAGTCTTGTAGATATTGTCGGGCTGAATCCAACCATACCTAACTCAAAATTGAGATTTTGGCGCTTACCTGCTATTTGAATAACTCCATCCCATTAGTCATACTTTTTTTTTTAGTCACACATTCATTAAACCTACCTACCTAAACATCATTCCCTCTAGAATTTTAATGTTTACCTACGTCTCAATAAGTATGTGGCGTAAACCGAAAAAAACACACTTTGGATCTTTCCCAAATCACCCTCTTCTACTCTCATAAATCATGATAAGACCAGTTCGTATTTTCCACCACCATAGTAAAACTTCTATACAATCACCTTTTCTGAAGATACCGAAGTATTCTACTCTAAAAGAAGCTCCTTGAAGGCAATCAGGGATCTTTTGGTCTTTGAATTTTTTTCCTACCCAAGAAAATGAATAGAAACTCACATGAGAACAGTGGATACAGAATAATGGTAATGGATTTAGTTGAACCATTGTGACTAAGTTTGCTTTTGGTCACGAGTGCTCATACCTAATTTTCACTCCACACAAATGAATATATTTTGGGTCAGCCTTGAGATGCTAAAATAAATCTTATCATTTGCTCCGTACCAAAGTTACCTGCATAAAGGTTTTGGGTCTCGGAAAAGTGTAGCAATTACTGTGTCTTGAATTATTCAGTCACTCCGTCTGAACTTTCCAGTCCAGCCCTTAATGAATCTTTCATCACTCTCTACGCACTCAAAGTCTCTTTTCATTAATGCTCTACCATTAAAGTAGAAATCGCCTTTTAAATTTCTCCCCGACGTTAGGTTTCACCTAGGTACTGCAAATAAGGCGTTTAATCATATTACCCCTACATGTGAAGTGCATAAAACTTGGGCCCGTACCAAAAGAAACATGTAGGGAGCATGCATTTCTGTGAGAATTTTCAAGATAATGCGGTGACTGCATCGGTAATGTAGGAAGTACATGGGTGTACGCTTGAGTGCACTACATCCCATTTAAATAGTTTTCCGTTCCATCCTTGTCAAATTCTTCTCAATTTATTTGTCAGTAATTTTCAGTACTGGAATGATTTATATTTCCTGCATTGACGGTGCTATTTGTAAGCATCTTTCTTCTAATCCTAATGAAAAATATTTACAATGATACCTGTTTTATATTAGTTTATTAAATCGAATTCGATAATCTCTTCGGAGTGTGGAGAGCAAGGATGTAGACACATTCCTTTTTGTGTATTCCAACTTGAATAAGAAACTAAAGACCTTTACAAAAATTATGCCCGTAACTCTGGGGTTGTAACAGAGAGTTTCAGATCCGATCGTAAAGAGCTGAACGCGCAAGGTCGCGCCTACCTCAAGTGTGACACCGACGGTAAGAACACAAATAAGCAATTCAGAGCTTGACAACTTTTCTAAATCGTACTAAAAGAGAAAATAAATACACTGAAACCTCATTTTAAAAGCTCTGAAAGCCCACACAATAAATTTAACGTGACTAACACTCTCAGAGCGAGTAACGCGAAGGCATTGTGGTATCGCTTAGTGTTGTGCTTTTTGTGTTTAGTCCTTAAAACATCATGAAATCTATTACTGGGCCTTGGAATATGATTTTCACTATAAATGAAAAAAATGAAAAGTTCCGTGACTAGATATAGACTTTTGTGCAAATTTGTATCAATATTGCTCCTCAAAAATGTGTATCCTTCCTGATATTTATTCCACCCAGAGGATCTGTCCCTTATTCAATCCGGAGTTATTAATTTGCTATCTCTATTTGATATCTAGAACGATACAAGTAAATTGCTTCGGATCCTGTGGTTATTTTTCTGTGGACTTTCAGTTATAGTAGCGGTCACTCCATGGTAGTGTTGAAGTTCTCATTTTGGAAATACCAACAAAAAGCCCACGAACCTACCCTGTTTCCGATGGATACCTCCTCAGCACCGCCTGTTCAGCATTAGTTATGAATTAGGTCGGAAGAATATGAAACAATGACAATACTTCGATGGTTTTTTTGACTTGGTCGATGTTGAATGATTCAGGATGAATGACCTCACCAGTCGGTTTTTAACTTCTTTTTATTACGCAATATTTCGGTGCCTTATTGATGGTCACCCTCTTCAGGCACAGATGTCACCTGTGTACACCGAGATCATAATATCATATTAACCACTTAAGACATCTTAATAATTACTCATTCCTACCTACCTAAAATTGATCACAGTTTGATATACTTATATAGAAAAAACAAAAAAAACAAACAAAAAAACAAATGTTTTCTATATAAAAAAATTCTTCTTTCTATATAAAAAAATTCTATATAAAAAGTTTTTTCGATATAAGTATATCAAACTGTGATCAATTTTAGGTAGGTAGGAATTAGTAATTATTAAGATGTCCTAAGTGGTTAATATGATATTATGATCTCGGTGTACACAGGTGACATCTATGCCTGAAGAGGGTGACCATCAATAAGGCACCGAAATATTGCGTAATAAAAAGAAGTTAAAAACCGACTGGTGAGGTCATTCATCCTGAATCATTCAACAATGACAATATTGATGACCATTCTCATACCTATTCATCCGACCCGGAGCTGCACATTTGGTCGAGCCTCGATATTTATAGGACCCAGAGCAAATGAACGGGTAAAAATCGGGAATGATACAAATTATTTGGTGCAATTAAGAAAAATATTCTAACTCATCCGAAACTTTTCATTTTAATAAATGTCAATGCCAAGCCCTGGTATCCATCTTCTAACTCCAAACTCACATAATCATCAACCAAGTATACTGTTATCCTTGTTACCGTCTCATTTCAGTCGGATTGGTGAATGGAATCACCTTTCTTTGCTTTCCTTAATTTGTCTTGTATATTATTTTTGTCACTCGAGATCCCGAGTTTTATTCCATAAGTATCACTTCAACATTCAGCCCGCAAATATTTGTTATGGTGAGTCGTAGGACACCAGTTATAGTTATGAAAAACCCGAGTCTCGTACGAATTTATTCTCGTACAAATTGGGCTGGATATAGACTGGGACGGACCTATTTGCTTCTCGTCAGAACTTCTAGACTGATAGCGGGTTGGAAAGGCGGTTTTTATCCACATCGCATCATCGAATGTTTCGCATACTTATGCTTGTATCATTATTCATGTGGAAATGACTCTGCATGACGACTCGTACAATAGGATGTTTTCTACTTTAGTACTAATTAGTCAGTGGCAGCATAGGTAGGGTACGTCTTAGTATATCTCGGATTGGTACAGTTGAATTTTAGATGTTACTCTCGTGATTGCATGACAAAATATCTGCGAGTCTCACTTTTCTCCTCTCCATGAAATCGTTAAAAGCGGCGCGGAGTGCGTTTTATCCAAACTTCTTTGAAGTTGAATTGGTACGAGTTTCCTTTAGATACCCTCTGTTAGTTCTGAGTAAAGAGTATTTTCAACTGGGTAGATATATTTTTATCAATTCCCAGAGTAGGCGATCGTAATGGAGGTTTCATGTTGTTCTCGATATAGCTCTGATGATTATTTTAAAGATGATTTCGGTCTCCGTAGGTCTAGGAATATTCTCGAATTGATTTACCTACATTTTTGAATTCTACTGCCCATGTCCAGCCGTTGCATCAGAAAATTTACTAGTCTGCATAGTTAAGACCGCACATGAAAGTTCATTGTGGTATTTCAGTCGAACTCTTGTATCTCGTGACAGTCGGCACCAAAAACTATGCAGCTAATGCTGGTCTAGCGATTCTACCCTCAAAATCCCTAGTATATTACAATAGTTGACTTAAAGCATGAGATCATTCTTCGGAGATAAGGTCAGTGTGAGTAGGCACCTTCTATGTTGTGGGGCTGAGGGTTTTTTAAATATCGAAACCCTCAAACTCATGAGAGATCGAATTTTTATATAATATACACCATAGGGTAGCCCACCTAACACGCCCATCCCCATTATGTCCTCCACTATTGGAGATAAAGAATTGTTAAATGGTACCCTCTTTAATTTTTATCGTAGAATTCAAAAATCATTGTTTTGCCAGCCGTAGTGGCGCGCCAGGGCGCGCAACTTGCATCACCTTCATTTTAGCGAATTTTCGGAATAAATGAAGCTATTGCAATGACTCCTAATCCACAAAAAAATTTAAAATGTCAAAAATATCAAAATAAAGGATGAGTTCGTTGCCCAGAATTTTTGGAGTAGCCCAAGGGGTCAAATTTTGAAAATGTAAGAGTGAAAAATCGCTAATAAAAACGTGTTTTTTTAAGGTTTTTGGTGTAAATTACCATCTTAAACATAGGAGCACATTATATTCAGAATCAGCGTCAAAATCGGTTGAAATTATTCTTTGAAAATTTGCTCATCAACTCATGCTGCATGAATGGAACTTTTTTCAGATCAGAACCCCAGATTTTTATTGAAGATTCGGATTCCACGTAAAATTGCGTGGGATAATTACTCGTGACTCGAATCGTTGAGTGCATTATTAGGTATTCAATTACCACATGTGATACATGATTTTCGGGGTATTTTGTCACGCTGAATCTCGTGTTGATGTTCGCCTTTCGATCTGAACAATCATATCTTGAAAACCTCTCAACAACCAGAACCATACTAGGTATTTGGGAAAGTAACGGGATAATCGAAAAATGAACATCAGCACGTGATTAAAAAAAATGCCCCGTACATAACGTATTCATCATGTGGTAATTGAACAATCCACAAAAATATGGTTTTCCAAGTTTGACCAAGCCAAAAATTCAACGTCATTTTCCCTTGAAATTTCATGTAGAATTCCGAATCTGCGATAAAAAGTAGGGGTTCTAATTTGAGTAAAATGAAGTTGACGCTCGTTGGGCGCCCTGGCGATTAATTAAAAATGTTAATGAATTAATTTAATCAGTTAAAATTAATTAATTAGAAATAGTGGAGGACATAATGGGGGTGGGCGTGTTAGGTGGGCCACCCTGTATACACAGGTGCCTAATAAATCACTTGAATGAATTAAATTCGTTTTGGACATTCTACTATCTTCGCTCCTATTGGTTTTTGTAATGGAGGCTATCAGAAAACCTGATTACGCTGACGCTACGCGAGGTAACGATGGGTAGGTACAACAGGTACAGTGGCACAGCGCCGGTTATATCGGACTAATTGTGTCAATGCCGTTTCGTCCGGTACAACCAGCGCACAGTGGCTCAAAATAGGGGTTTTCCAGACAACAGTATCGTCATCCCCATGTCTCATGGGAAATTTCACTGTGATTCCGAATATACACCATTTTATGTTCCTATACCTACGAGTTAGTTAGTTGTGATATCTTGGAAAACCCTCGAAAAGCCACGTTTTTGACCTTTTAGACCGCCCATAAAATTGTTTCCGTATGAAAGAAAAGTTGAAGACCTGAGTCTTCTGTGTCGAATGAGACCAACGCCAGCTCATCAACTCTGTCGTCATGATTGTAGGTGGTTTTTCCAAGAAATTGTAGCTAATTAGCTATTCTAGGTATAGGAAAATTTCTATACTTTGCTCGAAACTTCCTGTAACACCGTCCGGAAACACCCTTTTTTGTGCCACTGTGCGGTCCGATACTTCCGACGGTACTTGGCATAAAAAGAAGAAAAACCTGTATGTATGCCGTCACAGTCCCTGGTGTAGATTCAACTCTCGTGGGGAGACTTGGAAAAACAGGCTTTGGAAGAGAAAAGCGCAAAAATCTGAAAGAGAAAGAAAAGGAACGGGATATTGGAGGAAACGGAGAAGAGTGATCAAAAGGCACGGCCGGGGGAAACACCAGGCCACATTCAAACGCAGCAGTGAGGTGCTATAAGAAAGGACGGTGGAGTGAGTACGACCAGACAAGGAAGCATAAAGGAAACGCGAGAAAAGTGATTAAACAAAAGAACTGAGTAATTTGACTGTTATATAGGGCGAATGAATGCCCCATTAGTGAATTTGTTGGAAACTCCAATGGAAAATCTGTTGATACGGTCAACAGTCCGATCCTTTTCATACGGTTGTTGACATCGATCACGGAACATGGCACATATTGGCAACGTGAAACACTGAAGGAGGCAAGGAACAGAGCCCCAAATTTCCTCAAAAATGCCTAAATCTCAGCTACCGAAGGTTTTATAAGAACTCTCACTATAAAATTATTACTACTTAGGACCAATAAGTTACCAAAACGGATACCTTCCCCCTACAATACAACTGGAAGGATGGGGAATCATCGTGTATGAGGAAATCAATTTTTTTCTGCTTTTGTATTGCTATTTGGAATAAAATAACACTGTTAATACAAAGAAAAAAATAGTTCATTTTTTTGGTGTGAAAAAAAATTGGAATGAAATTTCAGCTGTTTGAATAACAGCCGGCATTCTGAGGGCCCTTCAGAAACCCTTTTATACGTCACACTAAAACAATAACCGAAAAAGAATGTGCTGAGATTGTATTGGGGGCAGTTAAAAAGGAATTAATTTAAATAATTAATTATTAATAATTAATTAATTCAATTAAGTCAATTTTATTCTCACTAATCAGGAGAATCAAACAATATTGCTTTTGGAGAGTTGTTGTTTATCGTTTGGTTTGGTTGGCATCTTGTCGGGTTTGGCCAATGACAGACGACACCCTTTTCAACGTCACTTTCCCGCCATAAGACAAAAATACATATTTCAATAAATTTTCAAAAATTACAGATACTTTCAGATTATGTTTCAGAATTTTTTTTTTATTGATGATAATTCCCCGTTTTTCTATGGGTTAACTCGTAACTTTGAATGCTAATTACGGGACTCTCATCACTAGATCTATCCTACTCTGGATCTACCCTACTTCTACCCCCTATCTAACTTTTGACATCTTATGTCTTTGCTTTGGCACATTAAAATAAAAAACTGTCACGAAAAAGTGTCACGGAAAGCGTTACCTACATTTTACGATGATTTTCAGTTGGGTGTTTCTATACTTAACACTCTAGGAAGCTGAAATTTCGTATGTAGCCTCTTTAGGACATTTACTTGACGATGCCCAGGGTCCGGATCAGCTGAGTGGCTCTTAAAGCTAATTTCCACGCTTTACACTCTAGGAAGCTGTAATTTCGTATGTAGCCTCTTTAGGACATTTACTTGACGATGTCCAGGGTCTGGATAAGCTGAGTGGCTCTAAAAGCTAATTTATATGCTTAACACTCTAGGAAGCTTTAATTTCGTATGCAGCCTCTTTAGGACATTTACTTGACGATACCCAGGGTCTGGATCAGCTGAGTGGTGGTAACTAAAGACATAAAATGTCCCAATGTGTTGCAGACTCGTATGCAAGCGTTTTTTTTCTTTAATTTTTTCAGGCCTCTGCCAGATTTAGAATTTATCTAGTTACCTTACCTTGTGCAAATTTCAATAAATTTTCTGAAATGACAGGTACACTATTTTAGCTCCACGACTTCAATATTGTTCCTTTTAAGCCATTACCTTTCAGAAAAAAATGACGATAATTCTCCATTTCTTCACTAGCTAGCTCCCATCGTCACTCGTCGTCGCCTGTCACTCCTTATTTCGTTACTTATGTCTTCAACGGTCCAAAAGTATGATTTGCTGGTGTTGCCTTTTTCGTTAACTCGTGTTTACATAATTAACGTACCTACGAAAGGGGGACGTTATAATGGTTCTACTGTCCCTTTAGTTGAAGTTGAAACTGTAAGTTAAAAAATCCTGTATGTCCGCATCATTGATGGTTCAGCCGTTCGATCCTGAAGGGAGATTTTTATCCCTATCTTAGTACCTTGCTGCGCTTGTTAGTGGCTTTTGATCATACTTATCGAACCTACAGGGCAGTAGGTACCTACCTTGTTTCCATATCCTGTACCTATAAATTGTATGAGAGGAAAAATCCAAATACGATAAAGAATAGTTACTCAAGGCGAAATGTCCCTCATTTTAGTGAGAAATTTTTTCGATAGATGGCTGTACTATCGGGGGCAAAATTAATTTCCGTTTTTCTTTGAAACGGGTGGACCGATTTTCATTCTGCAAAGCTTTTTGTGAATGGTATCACCAAACTTAGGTTTGTACATTCAGTTTCGATTTTTCTAAAATCGTCTTCCATGGTGCGCAAAATTCTGTTGCCCAAATTTGAACATTTTTTGAAATGTCAGGTATCCATGACATAGAGTTTTGCTAGCAGAATCCAAATCAGTTTCCATATTCAAAATCGGATCAACAGATCGATCGGCCTATTCGAAATACGAAATACAATAGAGACAAAATTAATGAGGGGGCGACTCTTTACCTGCCTAGTGCACGATTGCCGTTGCCGCTTCTCTTACCACCTGTCCCCAATATTCTCCAGCTCACGGTTACTCCTTCCATGTGATTCTGAGCAGGAGAGAAGTCCTGATTTTAATTTTCCTTGTACCTAGTAAAGGGAAAATCGTCCTAATCGATTCAAAAGGGAGAGAGAGAGAATTTCGCTTAGGCAGTAATAATAGGTTCCTACAATGTAATACTGTAAATAAATAATAATAATAATAAAATATAATATTGTAATACTAAAAACGCAAAGTTCAAGTCATGAAGCAAGAGTGATTTAGCGAAGACCTGAAAAACCAACCTAACTTATTTTCATCGATCGTAAAGCGTAAGCTCTGCATCTGTGAATCCTTTGGAGTTCTTGGATTCAGTCGGGAAACTGGTAAACTCTTCTCTCGGCTGGAGCGTGGGTGACCCTGTTTGGTTGGTCCTTCATAAGAAGAGATTCCGCAGGAAACGAACTCAGGTGGAACTAATTCCGTTGATGACTCGCCTCAGGCCCTGTGTTTCTCTCAACGGAAAGTTGATTGAGGCGGTTTTAACCATTTGCGGATCCTCTTTACTTCTTGGCATCTAATTTTAGCTTCAGGCTTACCAAAAGCTTTATCAGTCCAGCAGCTTAACTTAACTTTGTGGGAAAGTCGATTGAGAGTTGGACCACTACGGTTATACGGTGCCTACATAAATATGACTGTAATAAGTACCAGAAATTCACTCGTTTGAGTATGATCTTCTACAGCACTTCAACAAAAATGAGTTAGGTAGTAAAATAACTTACTTTAGGATAGGAATGAACGTCATTGAGGCACAGACCAGTGGCATAACTGCAGGGGCCAGTGGCGATTCTCCCTTTTAGGGGCGGTGTACAATGGGGCAAAAACTAAGTATGATCTTTTGGATTGGTTGATTAGATAGCTATCTGATTGTCGGGTATCGGCCCCCAAATTAAACAAGTCTATTATTTTATTGAGTTGACATTTGGAGCCACCTGCGCCCGTCTTCAGAACAGTAGGTACATACTTACACACCAAAAAGGACCCATTCAAGATAATCCAGTCTGTTACCATCACAGTATCCATTTTGTTATCAATGTAATCAGTTTTACTTTATTGTTGATTGTTAGGTCTTTTTTTTTAATTTTGAATGTTAAATTAGTATTGTTTTAATGAGATTTTATATTGAAAGTTTTGTAGCACATTAATTTTTGATTCAGAAGACGTAAGACATTTTTTTAAATTGCAAATTGGATCTTGCTTAGTTGTCATTTTTGTTTGTTTGAATTTATTCTCGACTGGGTCCTTTTTGGTGTGTAGTTATGTTCTGAAGACGGGCGCAGAGCGCTCGAAACGTCAACTCAATAAAATAATAATGAAATTATAGACTTGTTTCATTTGGTTGCCGATACCCGGCAATCAGATAGCTATATAAAAACTAAATAGGTACATTTTTTGTGGAAAAACCAGAAAACCTAGTATCAGAAACCTATTCATAGGAAATTTAACGCTGATAATTAATATACCATGATGATGAGTGTCGCTGTATAGTCCTGAACTTTTATTTAAACAAAAAACACTTTTAGCGATAGTTTGACCAAAACACAGAGTTACGCTTAATTCAAAAGACATCTTGAATTCATGGGTATCATTTTGTAGTAGTTAAAAATTCTGTGTCGAATGAGACCAACCGGAGCTTTCCTAGATACGGAGCGGTTGTATGTGAAAACCATCGCCTTTAAACAAATGGCGCGTGACACTACTTTCCTCGAAGAAACCTGTAAAATGCCTATTTTTGAAGGTTTTAACGCCGATTTCGACTCAGGATATTTTCTTGAAGATGAGGGGAATTGGAAGTTGTTTTTACTTGGTAGAAGAGTAAATCCTGAGAGTTCCATTACAATCTTCGGATATTTTGGGGGGAAATCTCAAAAACATGCTAAATCGGCGTTTTTTTGCTTCCGAGTCTACCGAAGGTAGCGGAATTGTTTTCACTTTGAGAATCGAAAAAAATGTTTGTCCTCCGAAATTTAAATTTCCACTCGCATTTTACGTTTCAGAGCTTCCTGAACAAATTTGATTCCGTGTCTGTCTGTTGGTTTGTCTATCCTCATTTCCTTGTTACAGCCAAATCTTCCAGAGTTTCCATCCGATTCCGTCGAAATTTTCAGGGATTAGGCTGATAGGTCCCACGTTACTTTCGTCATGATTGAATAAACGGTACGCTGTACTCAAGCGCTAACGTAAAATTTGTTTACGATTGTGTTGACATTTTGTATAAACTGACTAACATCAACACGATCAAGAGTTGTGAACTTAGACAGTAACTGTCTAAGTTAGATTTGAAATAAAAATTGATTCAAAACTGTTTTGATTCAATTTTTTAGTTCAAATTTTCTTGGATCTTAGTTTCACCCTCAAATAATTCGCCTGGAGGGCTGAAATTCTTGCTGGTCCGTCCTCATAATTGTGGAAACCAAGCCTGGAGATCATACTCGTAATTGTTTTCATCATTTTCGTGGGGTTCCCAATCGTTACCATATTTCTAAAGTTCGTGGGGCGCGTTTCTAGTGACTCCAACATCACAGGCATCAACTTACTGGAGGCAAATGAGTTGGTTGTGTTGGGAGCCCCTTCTCCAAACTCAAATTTCTAAAAAGAAAAAATTGTGATTTCTGACTCCATGGTATAAAAGCAATTACCTAGTGCAATTACTGGCATTCGCCTCCTTGACGTACAAAAGTCTCTCCTAGACTCGAAGATCCTATCAACAAAATTATTTTTCATATGCGGAATCTTTCAGGAAATGCCTGAATGAAGAAGGTGAATATTTATTTGCCGGATTTCATCTTACATTTTAGTGTCTCAGGTCGTGTCAACAACGAAATCGATGGAACTATTTGGACTTGAAATGTTAGTTGAAGAGACCTGCAAATAGAAACCACACTCTCTTTGACCGAATGAACTAAGGAGCCACGGGGATCTCCACGTGTCTGAGTTTATCAATAATTCACTAGCCAAGACTTGAGTGCCCGAAGTGATCCATTGCCAATAAACTTGGAAATGGAGGGAATGGGTGAAGAAGAAACTTCGAAAAATACGAATGAGAGGCAATTTCCTATAAATTCTCATTGTCCCTGCTGTTTTTCCCAACACGTCGTGGTTTAAGATGAAGATGAAGAAAAAAGAGTGTGAGTTTTATAACCGAAAAACGGAGGAAGGTTTCGTCTTCTAAGAATTTTCCTTTACTAAATGCTGTCAAATGATAGGAACTCATCGCTTGTGATTATTTTCCTGTCGAATAACTAAACAAATGTTGAACTTACAACATGAATCGAAGGTTGTGGTGATGCGAATATGAGTTGAAGTGAGGTAGAATACCCCCATATATTTTGGAGAGTAGAAATACCTGATAATCTCCAGTAAGGATATTAATATTCTGATACCAGTAATGTATCTCTTCTCTACTGAATGCTGCCAAAGGAACAACGATTGAAACGCAAAGTTTTATTAGGTAGTTAGTTACCTGTATAATTTTTGAATTTACGCTTCTTCGTCAATTGCTGAGGACTGTCGGTGAACAATTTGTTTCACGGGCTTATGAGCTCACTACGGGCTTATGGGCTCATATTCATCATCAGCATTCATTCATTCATCAGCCAATCTAACTCAAATCTACTGAGATGATTAAAGTGTCATTTGCCGGATTGAACCAACTCAAGGTGTCCCACGGACCAGTACTGCAAACGTTTGGGCCCAAAATGTCAGCTTTTATGGATTTAATGTGGGATTTTTGCACCCGATCAATCGGGCTACATGGACCCGACTGTGATCAGGTATATCAACCAGAGTTAGGCACATTTTTATGTATAAATAAGGTTGTGAAACAATTCACATCATGCTTTGTTTGTGAATGTGAATTAATTCGTACTTCACCTATTTGTAAATGTGAATGTGAATTATTTCACATTCACAAGTAATGTATGAATAATTCACAAAAAAATGTAAATAATTACAAAAAACTGTAACATTTTTAAATTAACAAATAAATGTGAATATTTAAAAAATTTTCTGTGATTTTTTTAAATTCACAAATAAATCTGTGATTTTTTTAATTCAAAAATAATTTCTAATTTTTATTTGATTCACAACTAAATATGTGATTTTTTTTAAATTCACAAATATATGTGAATTTTTATTTAATTTACGGCGAATAAAAATCAAATTCGCGGTAATTCCATTTATCGCGGGTCTGCTGACTAGTAATATTGTGATACTCTGAGAAAAACCTATAAATATAATTTTTGTAGGTTTCCAGCGAAAACTGTTGGTCACGACAATTTGGTTTTGGTTACTCTGTTCAAAATCCGTAAAGAAAAAAATCTGAAAATCGGCATGGATGTTGTGAATTAAAAAAAAATCACAGGTTTTTTTTTGCAATTATTTACCTTTATTGCGAATTATTCACAATTTTTTGTGAATTTATTTAATTTACAGAAAAAGTGGAGAATGTGAATTAATTCACATTCACAAACCAAGCATGATGTGAATTAATTCACAACCTTATTTATAAACAAAAATGTGCCCAACTGTGATATCACCAGCAGCTGACATGCATGACCCGAAGATCAAAATAGTTTGGAGTTTTCCTCTCGAATTCTTTGACATACAGGCAGAGAAGATGAGCTTTTCGCGCCAACGGAATGTTTCTTTTGTAGGACAAACATTGTTTTTGTCGGCAACTCAAGTGTTCATGAGAATTCAGTTTCATTGGTAAGACCGAGTGTCTGGTATAAATTTCCTCGTTTGGTATACAGGGTGATTCAAAAAGAATACCACATCTTTGAAAATGGATAACTTGGCAATGAAGAACCAGAGAGCTCTACGCTATGTGTCGTGGTTTGAATGACATTCTGAAGTTTTTTTTGGTTGCTCAGAGATGTCGCTATGAGCAACCAAACAACTTTTTTTAATGAACAAACAAAAGATGAATTTGTTTGTTTGTTTGTTGTGAAGATGGCAACACGCGGGCAACAAATTGACCATAACATGGTTGTGAATCACTGATATTTACGATCGTGTTGCTGATTAATTTCTGGTTTATGGTCAGCAACACGATAGCGAATCTCCACAAGTGATTCACAACCATGTTATGGTCAATTGTTGCCCGCGTGTTGCCATCTTCACAACAAACAAACAGATTCATTTTTTTGTTTGTTCATTAAAAAAAAGTTGTTTGGTTGCTCATAGCGACATCTCTGAGCAACCAAAAAAAACTTCAGAATGTCCTTCACACCACGACACATAGCGTAGCGCTCTCTGGTTCTTCATTGGCAAGTTATCCATTTTCAAAGATGTGGTATTCTTTTTGAATCACCCTGTATTTGTGCAGGCTGAAAGTGGATGTTCCTCAGAACTTTCAAATTATTTGTCCTAAATATCGCCAATTTCTTAACCTCGAAAATTTTCCGTTACGACCCACATCTGTTGTTCTTCGTTTGCACTTGCCAAGTAGGTCCTTCTTCATTTATGTAAAATATTCGTGGG
Organism: Lygus lineolaris; assembly: GCA_030264115.1. NCBI lineage: Eukaryota > Metazoa > Arthropoda > Insecta > Hemiptera > Miridae > Lygus > Lygus lineolaris. The sequence continues at coordinate 6,578,789 of JAEMON010000002.1, read as the reverse complement.
TATGTGTCTGCTAAAGAGGCTAGATTGGTTTTGTAGCAGGTATCTCAAATATATATTTCACATGGTTCTTTCTGGTTTGTGGAATCCATCGGTCCTGTTCACATTTTTCACCGTCTAATCATTCTGTAGAATTCCATAGGTATATCTACCTACCTGAAATCAATTGATTGCAATTTTTCATTTCACATCATAAAATGTAGGCACGCGGTTTGTTTCGTGTGAACAATGCTATCGCGATGTTCGCATCCTGAATAGTCCCAAAAAACTTTTACTATCGCCACACCACCTCAACACACATCTACACCTACACATTCACGCCTTTATTTTTTTAATATTGAAATTTCTGTTATTATTTCATGTTGGTCACAGCCTCTGGGCGAGGATACTATCCCTCAAGAAATGGTTTCTTCGGTAAACGATATTTTCCCCACTCGTTATCCTGTTTTCAGATACGACCTCCTTTTTTAATTCACGTGTGTTGTTTTCTCTCTCGTTTTAGCACCTAACTCTCTTTCATATGACCACCTACCCGATTTGGAGAAAATTGAGGCAGCCGAGAACAACGGTACTAAACAAATGCCCGTTACTGTTTATTTGAATATAGAAGCATACATTCCTCTATCAGTAGATGACTAAATGGAAATAGCAGCTCGGCATTTTCTTCTTCACATAGATCTGTTGCCAGTTGAATAGATTTCCACCCTAAAATGGGTAGCCCATCGACCGGAAAGCCTTCGTCCGTGAAGTTCTAAATTGGGTACCTATCAGGGGCCTCTTCCTCTTGAAACTATTCACTCAATACCGCTCATAAATACATAATTCGAAAATCGACTTGTTAAAGACAACGCTTACAGTCCCAAAAAAATAACTAACAATAATTAACTCTTTGGTGGCTAAATTCCTCAAAAGCTCCGATTGATCTGTTTGTCGTTCTTTGATTCATTTTATCGATGACCGACTTATAATATAACATAGCTTCAGATTTAAATATCCAAATTTATCATATCCCTGGTCTCTGTTAAGTGAGTACATTAGGGATGCAAAATTGGTCGCCAACAATCGATTTTGAAAATCTTTTCTCAATCGAAAGCTTAAAACCGATTGCACGGTGATAGAAATCGATTTTTCAAATAATCGACTTGAAATGTATTTAATTTTTTTAATTTTTTTTTCAAATAAAAAAAAATATGTGAATGTTTTGGTAGTTTGGTATTTTACCTATCAAAATTCAGTATGTTTTTATGTATTTAAAATTCTATTATTATTATTATTTTTTTTTAATAATGGAAAATAAAATTTATAATGAAATGATGAAAAATAAAATAATAAAGGTGGGGTCATTCAGGAATTTGAAAACTTGCTTGGTTCAATATTTAATCAATGAAAAATGGCATGGCCACAGACAAAACAAAGTTGCAAGAACGTCTCATTATCTACAGAAAAACAAAGAATAACGTGCAAAAGTTTTGTTTGAAAAATAACATGCTCGGATTTACTCCAACAAAAGTTATTCAGAATGTGTCAAAATTCATTTCGGTTCGCCGAATGTTCAAGGATTATTTTGAAGTGGAAAGACTTTTGGGGGTGGGGATTTTTTTTGCAATCAATTTTTGAAGACCAAAAAAAGTCGATTTCGGGCTAAAAATTGGAACAATCAATCGATGGCAAACAAATCGAAAATCGGAGGTGAAAATTTTTTCGATGCCATAGAAAATTGATTTGCATCCCTAGTGTACATCGTTCTTCTTTACTTTTTTTGCAAATAGCTATGTTTTCGTTATTCGAAGTTGCTTCCCTTTGCAAGGAATGCTGTCGGTACTTGAAGAAATCCTGGATGAAGACCAAATGGAGACTGATTAAAATAATACTGTTTAAAAACTGTCGAAATAGTAATTTTGTTTCCACATAACACTATCAAGTTTGAATTTTATTTCGTTGTTAGGTTTAGAGCCTAATCGTACTCAACGGAATCAAAATTCTCGCAAGTCGATTTTACTCTCTATATTTTTCGTATCGTCTTACACTCCTACCGTGGGCTTGCCTGTTTATGGGTAATGCAGCTTCTTCATCTGGCAGTGAAAATTCATTTCTTCTAAAAGCATGTTGCTATTATCGAAAAAATGTAAACAAAAACTACTGTCAATGCCAATTTTGTTTTTGTTTAGAAAACCAGACGATATCAATTGAAAAGTTGATATTGGTGCTTTTGAGCTTGGAAGACCGTGAAAACTGCGTTCTATGACTGAATCGTCAACCTTGAGCATTTTTGAGGCTTTTCAGGGCTTGTTTATGATCAGAAGTTCTCTCATGTTCCCTTCCTATTCCTCTTTCGCTTTGTTTCCGGCTTTGCAACTTGCATGTCTCGCATGTTACTAGTTTTTTTTTAAGAATTTGGATGCTCAATACAGGTGGGACTTTTCATGCTTATTAAGCGTGACGAATCACAGTTTAATACTGTGTGGAGACCTGATACCTCACACGTGCTGTGCACGTGCGGATCAGGCTCCACCTAAATGTAAGCCAGTAGTGGGAGGCTCCCCCACTCCTTTCCTCATTGCAATGGGGCCTATGAAAGGGGCTTGCACCCCCAATAATACATGGATTCGACATCAATCACTCGCCTTTTTATTTAATGTGAGAGCACGATGGAGTAGAAATAAAAAGTAATAAAAGTAAATAGGAGTGGGCCTCCCACTACTGACTTACATTTAGGTAGAGCCTGATCCTCACGTGCACAGCACGTGTGAGGTATCTGCTCTCAACATACTTGAATAATGATCTACATAGTTACCTTCTTGTGGGGTTTTATATGGGTAGAATGGTCGGCAGTGTGTTGTTTATTTAACGTATATAGTCGGGATGCGGCCCAGGAGGTAGAGATATGAGATCTACTTCATACTCAATGCTGTATTTTTACGTTTCGTACACCGACTGTGTACATTTTCAAAAAACTTGGATTCAATCAAAAATATAGAGCGGATCATCCGAGCAAAAACTCGAACACGTCAATGCGGTGTGACTGCTTGTTTTGTACCGCATTGACGTGTTCGAGTTTTTGCTCGGATGATCCGCTCTATATTTTTGATTGAATCCAAGTTTTTTGAAAATGTACACAGTCGTTGTACGAAACGTAAAAATACAGCATTGAGTATGAAGTAGATCTCATATTTCTACCTCCTGGGCCGCATCCCGACTATATACGTTAAATAAATATTGTGGGGTTTTAGTTTACCCAGGTACCTTAAGTTCCTGTCACTCACAAAAATTCGCACTGAGCACAGCATCTAGGTCCATAGTAGTTCACGTAGCAATTTATTATTGTGTAAACTTTAAAAATGTATGGTAAATTATTTCAGTTATATATCGAGGGATCAATTGGTTCCTCACAATTGAAAATTAAATCAGGTACTACCTAGGTAAGTTCTTCACACTGGTCTAATGGTTAGTGTAGAATTATCGAGGAGAACGAAGAATTTTTTTCTACTCGAAGGAAATATTGTTGGAGTAGAACTGTGGTGCATAGAGTTTGTGCATAACCTATTTATTTCATGAATATCGAATAACAAGTTGCTTTGATACCGTTGTGATTATTGTATTTATACCTCTGGTATTTTCAGTCGAAAAAAATGGGACTAGTAAATGATGTCACCGGCAGAGGCATGGCAGATAGCAGCGATCACGAATGGCCACCTCTTCCCCAATAAATCACATTTTATTAATGAATTTAAAAAAAAGTAAAGAGGTGTGATTTGTGCTTCGAAAGTAGTTGTTATTAGATAGGTAAAGTAGATTTCAAAATGAGATTGTCCTGATTGTGGTTTCCAGGGCCGTGGGGGGGGGGGGGGGGGGGGGGGGGGGGGGGGGGGGGGGGGGGGGGGGCTGCTTTTCGACTTGGAAAAGTTGGGAAATTTCGGGCCATGAAGATGGGAAAAAATAATAGTAAAAAAAATGAATTAAAAAAAATAAAAATGAGAGAATAAAAGCGAAAAGAAGAGAAGAGAAAAAAGGGAGAGGGAAGAAGAAAAGGGAAAGAACCAGGAGATGGTTGGGATTTTCCTACATGCATAACTTTGAGTTCCCATACTCTGAAATGCTGAGTTTTTTGAAAGTTCGAAAAAATTGGATTTCTCCCGAATAGGTAAGGGTTTTAAAAAGTTTGATTTCTCCCAATTACGGGAACCGTTCCGCTTCAATTGAACAAAATGACAAATAATACAATAATTTGACATAGGTAGGTACTACAATTGAAGGGTGATGAAGGTAAGCAAAACGTTCCAAGTGCCATTTTTACCAAGATAGTTTTATTTGCGATTTGTGTTCTATGTGTCAATACTAAAGAGACAAGAAACCCTCTTCTAGTTTAGGACGATTTTGTAGTCTCATTAGCCAAGACGTAGCTCCCTGCATAGTGGATAGTGATATTATCAGGAGGTACCTACTTATTTTATATGTTATCTACATATAGTGAGTTTAATTATTGTGTAGGTATTCCCGTATTTCAAAATAACTGTTAGCTACGTTTCTTTAAGTCCAGTTTTGAAGACTTCGAATATAATTATTTTTTCGAATGAAAAGTCTTATAACAACTTTTAAAGACGTATTAAAGGTGATAAGTGCGATTGATGATGGGACTTATGACTCAACTATAATAATGTGCTACCAAAAATGGACTTAGAACGTTTTCATATTTGTCCCAAAATTTTTCCTATAATTATTGACAATTAATTAAATATTTCAATGTTTTCCGTTTTTGTGCGTCAAACTCTAGAAACCTGTGCGAGAACAGGTTTTTTAATCAAAATTCTGTGCCTACAGTTTTTTTTTTTTTGCTTTTCTGTAAAATTATCTCACTACTTGGCACTTGCCACGTTTTGCTTACATCACCCTTCAATTATCAATGTTATTATCATTACAGTAAGTATAAATAAGTTTTCAGTTTTCATTTTCTGCTGGAAGGATTTGGAATCAAATTGATTTTCTTACGCAGGTTAGTACCTACCTGAATCAGTTTTCTTAAAAAAAAAAAATAATAATAATAATAATGAGATGCAACATTAAACCTACATAAAAGAAGTATTCTGTATGATAGTCGGGCTTCTACAATATATTTACATCAAAGAAGTTTTGATTTTCTGCTCTATAATACAATGAAACTGTAGACTTCATGGGAAATGACCATGTTAGCAGTTGACACTAATCATGGGAACAACAGGTTTCACGCTATTATTAGAAGTTAAGAGTTTCCTAGTAGCTCAATCTTTGTGTTTTAATCGTTGTAGTTCGTCTTCTGTTGAGTGAATGTTCCATTTTCTTTATTACGTGTTCTAATGGAACGGAGCACTATCAACAAGCACCGAAATTTGTTTCACCGTTTCATCCAAATGAAAACGAATCACGGCGTGATCACCTATGCTGATAATAAGGGCATTAGGTTCAAAGGGCTTACGTGCCATTTTGACCAAAAAAGGTTATGGACGTTTTAAGGTTTCATTTACTTATATTTTTCCTGGTAACCGGTGTAACAGTCAGTTTTTTCCCTGTTATAACTTATCTTGTTTACTGTTGTCTTATATGTAGGAAATTGTTTTTCTCCATAAGTGGAGCAGTAAGAAAATAGAAAGGGCCTAAGCCAATTCAAACTGAATGAAAACAGTTGGCACGTAGGCCTTTTGTTACCGTCGGCACATAGATATAGAATCCATGATGATCTAATTTTTCGAGATTTTGGCACTTCGGCCCTTTGAACCGGGTGCCCCTCAATTTGCAACGAATGTAGGTACTAGCTAGGCAATAAATGTTGTCCAAGTTGTCGCTTTCGTTCGGTCGAGTTTTTCGTGTTTTATCGTTGTTTTTCATTGTTTGGGATCTCAGGAAGAATAGGCACCCCTCAGTTCATGGCGCCTGAGGTGGTCGATCGGCAGATGTACGGGAAATCTGGCGATATTTGGTCCGCGGGCGTCCTCCTCCACATCCTCCTCAGCGGCACATTACCTTTCATCGGAACTCGTCATCGCCTCTTCCATTCGATTTGCCAAGCTAAGCTACATGTAAGTATGTAATTACTTATGTAAGCAATTTATTGAAGACATCTACACTTGTACTGGTTACTTTCCTCAGCCCATCTGATGGTGAAAGGAAAGTATTGCGATCAGCAGAAAACCCAATTTCTGAAACACCACCTTTAACTAGTCCTAATCGACATGTGATCAATTTTCAAATGTACGTGTGTATGTGTGTTGTGTGTCTTGGCCCACGGCAGTAAGGTGTTCTAGGGGTAGTCGCGGGATAACAAGTACCCAGTGCCGTGCCTGTCGGAGTGGAAATGAAAATCTCTACTATGTGGTGCAGCAGTGTCCGCAAACGCATGGTGGCCGCATTCTACGACACGATGCGGTTGCAGGTGCATTAACATCTGGCGGCTGGGATGTGGAAAGCTAGAGACTCTACCATATGCCGAGTGACCAGGGCAAGAAGCCACATATAGTTGTCATTAAGCCCGACGGGTCTGCTGGATATCCTGGATGCCCAGGTTGTCAATGGCAGCATGGACATGGAGCAGACCTGGCTGGCTAAGAAAAGCAAATACGATAGACAAGATCTGAGGCAAGCAATATCTGAGCTAAAAGGTGTGGCGGCAAGCAACATCAGGGTCATGGCCACGACAGTGTCATAGCGCGGCGTATAGTGTGGGAAGAGTGCCATGGAGCTGCTCGAGTTGGGCATCTCAGCAGGTGTGCTCCGTGGTATTACCACCCGCGTCCTGCTCGGCTCTTATTTGAACTGGTGGTCGTTCTATAGGAGCACTTCCTCTCATCCCTCTCTCCGTCCTCCACCCTCTTCAGCATCCCTTCCCCCTCGTGCCGGCGTCGGATAATCCTGGGCGTCCTCCCCATTATCAGTTTATTTATTTACCTAGTTTTTTCTTTAAATGGCGTGCCCCCTCCGCCTTTGAGGGGAGTTTATTTACAAAAACAAAAGTGTATGAACACGATTGCGGCCCCTACGAAAATGATAGAAAAATCCGATTTCCGAGAAAATATTCCAAATAGGGGAAAAAACTTCGTTTTTATCCCATTTTTTAGCTTTTTTCCCAAACTGCTCTAACGATTTCGATGAAATTCACAGGACTTACTCTTCTAACAAGTAGAAACAAGTTCCAATACCCCTCATCTCCACAGAAATATATTGTGGGCCGCAATCAGCGTTGATATCCGACAAAAGAACGGCATTAGGGTGGGTAGTACATGGAAAAGTAGCAGGTTGGGAAGTAAGGAACGTATGCAAGGGCGTCCAACACTTGTTTCCACGAATGAACCGGCGATTCTGTGTCCCAAGGCCTGGTTTGTTGGCATCAGCTTTATGATTCCAAGAAATTTTTTATTTGTTTGTCCATATTGGGCCACCAAAGATGCCCAACAGTGTACAATCTACACCTTGTAGCTGTATTTTGCGTTTGCAGTTTCAAAGCTCAATGTCACAATTTTTTTATGGTGTTCCTACACGCATTCCCAAAATGCCAGTTTTGCGAGAGATAACTGGTCTGTTTGACGTTGGAAATAATTTTTTCATTGAAACAACTTGACGGATTGATATAATTTTCTAGAAATCTAAACAATGCGTAGTTGGAGCTGTTATCCATTCCAGGTTGTACTCTAATTAATTTTTAGGCGTATTTAATATGTACTGCTAGTTCCCATTATTTCGATATATATTTGGAATGTTTTTCAGCTCGATACGCCTATATGGGACACAATTAGTGATACGGCAAAAGACCTTGTTCGAAGGATGCTCCATCCCGACCCAAACCAAAGGGTAACAATACAAGAAGTCCTGAACCACAAATGGCTGAGGGTAAGGACTGTAGAAATATATTATAATACATAATTAAAAAGTTTTAAATAGTAATTCACTACCTACTATAAAATTAGGAGGGCTACCACTCGTAGCCCGACTCAAACCATTGCCTACAAAGTGAAGAGCTCCAACAGTTAATTTTCTAATGGCTTGTTGGTCTGGAGTGCATCGAACCTCGGCAACGATAAGTATAAGTGCCAGATAATAACGAATCTTGGATATCAATGCTGGTGGGAAACTATAGGGTTTCCCTGTCAAATATATGTAGAATTTCCAAAACCAATTTCAGAATTTTCCAAACCAATTTCAGAATGTTTCATTTCAAATTCGTAGTTTGTCAACATTTTATAGCATAAAAATATTGGGAAAAGTCTTGAAATTTGAAATTAAAAATTCTGGATTTGGTTTTGAAAAAGTCTGAATTTGATACGGAAAACTGTCATGCCTTCCTCGTGTTTTCTGATTCTGAAAGCTTATGTGATTACACAACACATGAAAAGGGAGAAGAACTTGGATCAATGCTGAATCAAGAGAAGATGACCTTGTTTTGGTTTGTTCAAGTTAGGAATTTTTCTCCTTTTAGCGAAATTTCGAAGAAAATGAAGCTATTGCAGTGGCTTCAAAATTTTGGTAATGTAAATTTTTGACATTTTTCTTCATGGAAATCCGTTTCAGGCCATTCTAAAACGATTCCTGAAATTTAACACTTTCATATGTGTGTGTGTGTCACTCCAGACGATATAGCCGAGGGATCGGGATAAAAAATCAAAAAAAATGGTAAAATGTCAATAACGTGAAAAGTAAGGATGAGTTCGTTGGACAGAATTTTTGGAGTACTCCAAGGGGTAAAATTTTGAAAATTTAGTTTCAAAAATCGCTAAAAAAACGTGTTTTTTGATGTTGTTTGTGTAAAGTACCATCCTAAACATAGGAACATAAATATGGTATATTCGGAATCAGCGTGAAATTTCCTATAAGAATCACCCACAAAATCAATTAAAATTATCCTTTGAAAATTCGCTCACCAACTCATGCTGCATGTATTGAGCTTTTTTTTTACACTGTTTAACAGCAATCACCAGCCCAAATTCTGCTTGTTTTTTATTGAAAATCGAAGCCGGAATTCGAACATGCCAATACGTTTTCACTGTAAACCTAGGTATGCCCTCACGTTTCTCCAGAAAAGTTACCAAAGAAACTCATCTCTAGCAAGTTTAAGGTAGTTGAAGGCACGTTTTTGGAGAATGCGAGTCAAAGTGTAGAACAGAACCACATTCCCCACAATCAAAATGATGGAGTTCTCTATCCATCGGATCCATTCAAAACCAATGAATATAAGTTTAGTATTCCCATGGGAAAAAATCCAAGGCAACCTTGCGAAACTTAAACAATTTTTCGTTGAATGGGACTCACTGCGTCTCTCAAAGCTCACAGATAACCTACGGTTAAAGCTTTGCAAAAAAAATAAGTTTTGGAAAATATGGGTAGAGACAATTTTAGGTAAGTACCTCTTATATTTGAGAATACCTAATCTTTTGAGAATTTTTCAAGTTGATTGAACGTATCTTAGAACAGGTAGAGGATAACTTTCGGCACGAGGTTCTTTGACCATATTTTTCATGATGCTTTGAATAATATCGTTGTTCCCTTTTTAGGAAGTTTTTAGGTTTTTATTCCTAGAATAAATCTGCATGACCCCAACATGCCATGTCTGACGAATCAACATGCCTCCCTTTGGACAAAAATGAAAAAATTCTACAAACTGTCTATTTGTCAGATCAAGACTGAAGTTATGATTGGATTCACTCAGACGACTAGCAAAAGCAGAATCACCCACGTTATCCCTGAAATCTTTTTCATGTTCTCCAATTCTTTCCCTAAATTTCCTACCAGTTTGACCACAATACTCAAGCCCACATGAACATTTCAATTTATAAACTAAATTAAATTGTAAATTTAATTAACTTAAATTTTGTCCTGAACTTTAATTTTATCTTTAACAGAACCCAATGAATTTTTAAGATTATTTTTATTTTTGAAATCCACTTTAAAACCTCTAGATAGAAGAATTTTATCAATTTTATCCGAAACTTTCCCTTAGTACGGTATACTTATCCACTGTTTTTCCTCTAACACAACTGATCTAACCAAATTTGACACCCCATCCCTACTCTTTTTCCAAAGAACCTTATTGCAAATGGAGTCAATGAGTTCTACACCATATCCAGTACTCGCAGCTATATTTTTAATAATACATTTTTCTTTTGATAAATTTTGTTCATTCATGGGTATAGATAGTGCTCTGTTGATCATACTATGGAAGGCTGCATGTTTGTGAACTAAAGGGTGATTTGTAGTACTATGAATAGCGATATCACTGTATGTATCTTTTCTATAAATGGACCTTTTCTATATTCTGTTACTATCCTTAAGTTTTTTCCGTTCTGCAGGATCGTGACAAAGCCATGAGTAAGGTCCATCTCATTGACACAGTTGAGGAGATGAAAAAACTTAATGCGAGGAGAAGACTGAAAGGTGCTGTCATGGCTGCTGTAGCTTCTCCGAAATGGGCCCTGGACCCGTCGGATCCTGACCACTTCTCGGACTATGGTGATGACGATATTACGTCGGCAGGTGCGCAATCGAAGGGTGGTGAATCATTTTTTGAATAGTATCAAGAATGTTGACTCGGATCAGAGGAGTTGTTAGGTTTGGAACGCTAAAGTTATTCCACGTAAGCTGAACTCCAGTTATGAAGATCAACCCAACACAGAAATATTTGGTTCAACATTGGTCGGGAATGGGGTCCACTGAAATATTCACCTCCTTCGCCGAGCTTTCGATAAATTTATTACCTTCTTCAGGGCTCGAAAGAAGTACTACGGTGTACACATCACACCTCCGTCTTCATTAATTTAAAAACCAGGTTAGTATCAACAAATCACCAATACCAGTGAAAATGATGATGAGATAAATT
>JAEMON010000002.1:6551024-6565625 GCA_030264115.1 Lygus lineolaris | reverse complement strand
TAAAAAAAAACGATTGATGTGTTAAATTTTCATGAAATTTCGCATAGAATCCGGATCTGCAATAAAAAATGGGGGTTCCCATTTGAAATAACAAAGTTAATGCGCAAATCGCGCATTTGCGCGCGTGCGCAACGCGAGAAATTGTGATATCTGAATTCCTCGTTAAAAATTAGTGAAGTTACTATTTGAAATTTTTTTTTTAGGCTCGAAAATTACGGAGATAAATGCCTGGTCCATTAAATTTTGGCCACCCTGTATATATATCCAGTGGTTCACACCCTTCGCTGGGTTTCAGGCCTGTCATTTTTCGCCGGTTTTGGCGACTTGAGAGCCGTCTCAAGTTATTTCCCACGGAGTATAGACTAAGACATTATAAAAGCTACCTACACATTCCAGTGTCTTTAGGATGGGGATATCATCTTGGTTATGCCTCCGTGTTTCAAACCATTGATTAATCATACTTCAGAAACTCGAAATTGAAAAGACTTATATAGGATGATGATGTTCTTCCAATACCTTGAGGGTCCAGCTCTTCTTTGTCGGTAGCTGCTCAGAAATGGTCCTCAGATGTGCTCGAAGGATCGAGATGGTTTTGCGTTCGTGTTTCAAGCGTTCGACTAATCATTACCTGATAAGAAACACGAACTTGAAAAGACAGCTTTTGTGTTCCTGGCAATCGATCATTCGAAAGAACAAGATACGCTGGGACAGAAAACAATCCCCGAACAAAGACCCTAGATTCAAGGACCTCAAAGATGATGTAAGGTGGAAGCAAAATTGGTATGCGGACGATGCCTCATGTGTTGGCTGCTTTAAACCAGATCAGAGAGTGGTTCGATCTCCTACAAGAACAGGGGCCTTGATGGGGCTGCGACCTACCTGAGCCGTCGAAGAGCTACTTAGTTATAAAGCCGGGCTTTGAACAGAGGGCCGCCGAAATATTTCAAGACTTAGGCCCTCCGCACACGGGGCGACGACCACTCGAAGGAGAATCGAACTCGAAGCGAGAGGGATTCGGACTCGTCTCGAAATAACTCGAGGGTATCCGCAGATGGGTCGTTGCCGTCTCGTCAGCCTTTCGCATATACTACTGGATGGGTAGCTCAGGTAACAAGGAACCCCGTTTTACGGCCCTTCGAATCCCTCCATTCTCCTCGTCTTGGGCGTCAATGCGGATTTTTCCGTTCCAAACAGTTCGAGAGTGAATCGCGTCGAGGATGACGAACTGACTTCGACTACGAGTCGAGTTCGAGCCGACCCGTGGGCGGAGCCCCATCCCACTACCTAGGAAGTCGAGAGGGGAGAAATGCCGCCTGCGACGATCTCGAGCGGGCTTCGCCCCGTGTGCGGAGGGCCTTAGACGTGAAAATAGTCTACACCCAGCGATGTTTAGGGGGAGTAATTGGAACGAGGGAGGCTTAAAAAGGCATTTTGTTGTTCTGTTCTGCCTGTCAGATCAGCTCAGTAAATAAATAACCCACAACACCCCAAATAGAGTGAATAATAAATGGACGGTTTACATTCTCGTCGAATGATTAAGAGCAAGAGAAGTCTTGATCTGAATTACCGATGTTTGTGATCACCCCCTTGACTGAATGTACCGTTTTCCTAAGCTTACGTTATTATTTCAGCTCATTTGAATTTTTGCGCTAGCTAGGTACCACGGGTTTTTTCCTTTTGTATATTTATTTTTAAATATGTACAAAGTTTCAGGGATGGGAATCGATTTCCGATTTTTTCAAAAAATCGATTTTTCATCCCGATTTGTCGATTTTTCAAAATTGATTTTCAGGTTCAGATTATAGACGCGGATCGATTTTTTAATACCGAGTTTCATAAAAATCGTATATCGGTTGTCCGTGTCAAAAAAAGTTTACTTTTGTAATTTAATCCCAGAGATTATGCGCTAATTTTGGAGGAATTGTCGGACGTGGAGGGAGAACAACGAATTCCAGGACGATATCATAAATAATATAATAATTCAATAATAAAAATGGTTTACCATCAGCGTATGACATGGCTCTTTTGATTGAAAAATGTCTTTAATACAAAATATAAGTACAAACAGTAATTTAAAGAATTGAAAATATTTAATAATTTTTTTGGAAACCAATTTTTAAATTGGTTTTTTGAAAAATTGATACTTTTAAGACGATTTTATCAGAAGATCGATCTTTTGTATCCAATTCTGAATTGATTAAAAAATCGATACTTGCATCGATCGATCCCCCCGTCGATCGAGTATTGAGAATCGATTTCCCATCCCTACAAAGTTTGGCTTGACATTGCCACTTGAAGAATTGACAATGCTTCTATCAAATCGTTCAAAAAATGAGTTCACGAGTTTTAATTTACTTTTCAGCTGTGAGCATGGTGCTGGACTCGTTGGACGACATTCACTGCCTTCAGGAACCTCCCTTGGATGATAGGGACTTCCTCCAATCCGTTCTCGACGACAGACAGTTGCATGCGTTATTAGAAGTTAATACTTTATCCTTATTTTCGTAACTTACCCGAAGGCCATCTTGAGACTCCAATTTCCGTAGTATTGTGAGGTGCATGAATCTTGCAGTATGCATGATACAAGTATTTGTAGCTTAATGATTATATTTTGCATGGTGGATTCTACGTGTGGATAATCATATTCAAAAGAGCATTTATATGAAGATGAAATTCGTCATCGTTCATAATTAACAATCATGAAAGTGTTATTCGCTTATTAGCAACCCGGTTGGAACCCCGTTTGAATAGTATAGTTCAAATCATCCAGAACGGAAGAAACGCAGCTTTTACGTTGCTGTTTACCCGTTTTTAATTGAATCAAAACTCCGTTTATAACGATCATGATTGACCTGGTTATGTGAGCTACCTATTTAATTTATAGGTGTGATCAAGTTCTCTCGGAAGATTCGAAATATAAACGTTAGGAAATGTCCTGTCAAATGGTAGTTTGAAGTGGAAAGTTTTGGGCTAATTGTTTTTTATGGCTCACCTCATATTCTTGGGAATGCTGAAACCAATAAATGCTGAGTCCAATAAAATTTGGTTGGAAAAATAAAGGGAGTTTAATGCATAGGGAAAATTCAGGAAATTTCGTAAAAACCGGCAAAAGTCGGAGAATTCTAAACTGAGTCATAGAATAATCACACTAGAGAGCCAAAAAATCCCTTCATGGACCAAAATTCTGTCCACTACATGGGGAAGTTGTGGGGTTGATTCAGGTTTTGGTAGGTATTTTTCGTTCTCGTTCATGGAACTCTAGTATAGCCGTTGCTGTTTCAGTGGCCTACTGGCCAAAAAGAGTTTTATGAGAATTTCCACCTGATTCTACTCAACATTCTTCCAACTCAACTACAGAATTTGGAAAACTGCTGAAATTTCTCAGTGTCAGAAAACGGATGTTCTTCAAGCCTCCAATACTATTCTGACTGTGGAAATAGTTCATTTTTGCCAATGACCTTCCAAACTTCATTTAAGATTTCATTAAAAAACCTGCATATCATGGAATTGAGGGGTCGAGCTGGTACCTACCGGCTAAAATTTTGCATCTCAACAGACATCAATCAATAGTACAACACAGTCCCTCTTTTCTCCCCTTGTAATAGTAACAATATTAAAGGTAATTAGAGGGGTAATCTGAGGTCATATCTTAGAGAGGCCTAATTAAGGTCCCCCTCCCCTTCTCAGGCCCGGCATTGGTTTTCAACAGTCATAATTCGACAAATAATCGTCTACAATATCTATGGGTTGCCCAGGTAGCCTGAAGAAGGGTCAATTATTGACTCGAGACGTCGCAATTTAAACCGATAAACGAATCAGTCTGTTGATGTAAGTGGGCTTTGCCTAATATGCGGTCCTCATACTCAATCACGAACCATCAGTAATTGGAAACTACTACTACTGTTTCCTATACTATCAGATCTTGTATTCAGTCCTGGTATGGTAGTCCTCCTTGCTCATTTCTATCAGGAGAGTGGATGGAGACATCAGTGTGGACATACCAGTGTCTGGTGTGATAGAACACGGCAAACCTTGTGGAACATATGCCAGAAGGAGTGATAACGCCAATGCCGGAATTTTTACTCATTGCTAAAATCCTGCGTTTTCCTTTTCTCATTTCAATATTTTGGTCTGATTCGTTTTTTCCAACGATAATCTATAAACTCCACGAATAACTACGAAAATTCTGACGTGGCGGAGTCATGAAATTACATAAATATTAAAAACGGAGTGGCGTCCACGATTGGACCTTGAAAAAGAAGAAGAAGAGGAAGAAGGGCCTCTCAAATTAGAATGGAAGAAAGGCCATCCTGATTTCCTGGGCCCTTTCTCTTGGATGCTTTTCAAGTCTGAGGACTCCAGTCTGGCACGCGTAAGGCTTGCTTCACACTTATCAGGTTTCATTCGGTTTGGTTTCTATTCGATTCGTTTTTGGTCGCCGTTCTTCCGTTCACACGCATGAGGTTCCTATCAGGTTCCTATTAGGTTCCGGGGTTCTGCGAAGTTCAGTCACCCCTCGCCCACTGGAGAGAAGCGCCCGTTCTCCAAGAGGAGACTAAAAAAAAAAAAACCGAATCTGAACCTTGCAAGTGTGAACGCACAGTCGACTTTTATGCCTTGGACTCGAATACGCGCCGAATAGAACCCGGATGAAACCGATTCGTGTCGTGGGGGCCTTCGGTGCTATGCGGTTTCTATCAGGTTGCTGTTCGGTCAGAATACTCACCGAATGAATCGGTTCACACGCATTCGGCGCTGCCGAAAACGAATCGAATAGAAACCGAACCGAATGAAACCGAATAAGTGTGAAGCAAGCCTAAGGGTGCTCACAGACTGGAGCTGCACTAAGAGCAAGGGAAGGGAGTGAAGAAAACAAACGCAGGTAGGCATATGAAGGAGCGCAGAGTGGGGCAGCGCCTGGTTGAGCAAAGATGTGAGCCAAGATAAGAGCGAAGAAATCAAGCCAGAATGTTTTTGTCGCTCTTATCGCTGATCCGAACAGGCAAAATTTGGTTTAAAATGCAATTTGACCACCTCTTCAGCGATTTGTGCTGTACTTTATCTAGCAAGTAGTCAAATGTCGTAATGTCCACCCGAAAATATTCATGAAACCTGTCGGAATCTTCTCGAAGTTCATCGTACAAATGATGAACTATCCCGTATACATGTTGCGATTGATTAATTACGTGAATCCCTTTTACTTTTCGCCCCCAAAGTAAATACCACATTCTGAATGACGGATTGTCGACAAAGGAATAATAATCATCCATCGTCTAGAACAGTGGTTCCCAACCTGGGGGCGATCGCCCCCAAGTGGGCGATTTGGGTTATCAGGGGGGCAATAAATGAGTGGGGGGAGATTAGGGGGCGATGAGTATTGAAAGGGGGAAAAATTAAATTAGTACCGTAGAAATTGCCGGGTGAAACAAAGAAATAAGTTGGACATTTGCCTCAAAGGAGACTTGCTCCTGAACATGACGAACATAAATCGGGATATTCGAGCTTTAACTGAAATCCACCAAGCATAAGGCAGCCATTGAAAAGGTAAAATAAGACAATAACAAAGTTTTTAAACTTTATTTTACTTTTTCAAATTTCAACTGTCAACTTTCTTAATTTTTCCATATTCCAAATTAAAAATGAAAACATGTACTCCTGTTTTTTAAATGTACGTCAATGATCTTAATTAATGATTTCACTTCTTTGTCCTTGAAAAAATCTTTAAAAAATGTACATTCTAATTTTTTTCTATTTTATTCAAGAGTGACCTAATAAAACTGCTTTGGTTGTTTTTATATACGGTCATAAAATTGTTTAAAATAATAAAACTACTTTATTATTTACACTTTACTTCAAATTAAAATTAGATATAAAATGCACATGAAAAGGGGGCGATAGGTGTTCGTCCACCTCCAGAAAGGGGCGATGGGCCACAAAACGTTGGGAACCACTGGTTGGCAACCAATGACTCTCGCTGCACTCTGAATTGCCCAACTGTTCGCTCTCTTCTCTCGCTTTTATCACAGCTCCAGTCCGTAAGCACCCTAAGAAATTAGCCCTTTCCCATATTCCCGGAGGTCGAATAAGATACTTGGAAAAAAGTGACATTGGCCCTTCTCCCACTCAATCGTCGATAAAGTATCCCAACTTTCATGAAATTGTCAGAACCCTTTTGTAACTGAGACTCTTCGATATTGGTTACCTACACGTTTATTCACGTCGCTTGCGTAGACCCTTGTGTCAAATTCCTTCCTCTCTTGGAGTCTCAACATGGTTACCCGTGAAGTATATTCGACCAGCCCTCCCGGTCTCTTAAAGGCTGTCGTATACGTACGCGTATTTTTTTTAAAAGTTCGGTTCGTGTTTCTTTTCCCCCAGTTGTATGACAGAATCTCTAGTAAAGTGATCTGTCCCACGCGGGCGCCTGCGAGCGACGCGATGCTCAAGTGGAGAGACTGCGTAGATATGCTGCGGGACGTCGAAACGGTCGCGGGTGATGTCAACACAGAAATCTACAGGGTAGTTGAAGAACTGAGGCACATAGCGAACAAACCACATTTTAAGGTAAGAATCTTCATCTTCTTTTGAATGGGATGGTGCAAACAGGGCCCATGGCTCGAGGAAATCTCATGTTTAACCCTTTAACGCTTTGTGGTGCCTATGTTGACCACATGCTTTTCCCTCAAAGCGCAAGACAGATACGCAAGATGCTAGATTTGTGGTTCGATATTTTACCATATCGATGTTCCGAATCGATATCCAGTTCTAATCGCTTTTTTAGCTGCTCTATCGATTTGTAGCTTCAGAACATGGAAATATTCACTGTTGTCAGCGCATTCTGTTGCGTAACTAGGGAAGGTGGTGCACGTGGCAAACATTGGAACCACAAAACCTCTATGGGAATGTTCCTTCCTCCCTTTGGACCTTCCTTGGAAAGGGTTAAAACACTTTACTCAGTTACTTAACTAACTAAATGGTACTAAAATCACTTCTATAAAGAGTTTCATTAAGGATATTAATACATTTTTGGGAACGAATAATATTATTCTAGTCAAAGGTACGCAAAAGCAAAAATTTTATTTTTTTATTACCTAAACAACATGGTGCTCGTATTTGGTAGTTCGTAAGCTAGTTATGGCCAGCAGTGTCATCTAGAGCAGGGATCCAAAGTGGTCGTTAGCGGTTTCCCAGGGGTTGACATAAACGAAAACTGATTTTGGGGGTCGACGAGTATAAAATGTGTTACGTTTACCGACTTGTTATAAGAATGACTAATATTTTAGTAGGAAGTATCTCGTACTTCTAAAAAACTCAACAGGTCGATAAGAGTGCACAAGTTCTCTCTTCAGTGCAGGCCCGGGTTTTAAGTGATATTTATATGAATACCAATAATTGATCATTTATAGTGATGATTATAGTGATAATAATAATTATTATAGTGATATTTTTAATAATTAAGTGATTTATTATAGTGTGATATTTATATGAATACCAATTATTGATAATTTATAGTGATAATTCATAGTGATAATTTATATGAATCCCCCCTCTGAGTGATATTTATATGAATACCAGCATACGCGTAAGGGTTCTCAAACATAATACACACACCCGAACACTCCCAATTTGTACATAAAATACATGTTGAAATAGTGTACATGTCATCATGGTCATGGTGAAGGTTGAAAGTGGTGAGTAATCCAGATCTAAATCGTCAGCTTTATGTGTTTATTCAACATCAATAAACAATGAAATATAGGCTATACATATATTTTAATATAAAATATTTGTATAAATACACAAGCTTTATCAAGTTAAAGGAATAAATAAAGACGCCTAGGCAGTTTAGAATAACAGATTTTTTCCTCAATTTCAATTGGGCAAAGTTGTTTGCAGTCCCAGAAAAGTTGGGTTTTAGAGTAAAATCATGTACAGAGCACATTCACACCAGAGCATTTTCCTCTCGATGGGTTGACCTCTTGGCATTTTTCACTCGAGCTAACACCGAAAACCTCCTTTCTGCTGTACAGTTAGTCACTGGTAGTGTCAAAAGATCCTGAATGCAACTTCAAGGTTGGGAAAAGAGGTAGTCAAGTGGTTATTTCTTATATACATATACAGCTCAGGTATCGTCTTCATATCTCCCGGTTCAACGTACATCTTGAAGTGAGAGCATTCATTGTCAAAATCTGTACTGATGTCCTCTAGGTTAGAATAGAGTTTTCTGGCGCCCTGGGTATATAACCCGGTCAGCCCACATACAAAGTGTCTGCTTCAGTTACAAACATCTTAACAAAACACAGAAACCGTTTGAAAATCAACGAACGCGGAGATTTAAGGCTGCGACTCACCAATATTGAACCTGATTTAGCTAGATTGTTAGAAACTAGAAAGTCACCAGGATAATCCATCACACTGATTTTTTATTTTTTCATCTTCACTCTTACTATTTTAATGTTTTTTGTTTGTTTAAAAAATAATAATCTACATACTTAAGCATTTGTACGTAACTTGTAATAATAATTATTAATTATGCTTGATATTTACTGAATTTTATGTCTATGTTTCCTCGTGGCCTTCACAGAATGTCATAATTAAATTTTCAGAAAACTAGAAATGACTGGTTTGCCATGCTCATCATGATAGAATACGGGACAAACAAAAAACGAAAAAAATGTTTTTCTGGGCAAACAAATTTAATTTTAAAATTCTATAATAGGTTTAGGGCGAGTTTATCAATCATATTTGCAAGCCTGATTAAGGCCTGCTAAAGTGCTAAGTCAAATCTCTTATCTCTCACATACCCGTTTATCAATTCACTTTAGCAGCTGACTATCCCTAATCAATCAGTGATTATCTCTGACTAGAGATTCGAGGCTCTAGTTATAATTTTGATTCAACTACCTAGTCAAACTCTGATTTGCTGGCAGCCATATTGCATTTTCGTGTTCTGTACTATTTCCATTCCCAAATTCCCATTTTTGTGCCAGTTTCGCGAATGTTTCATTAAAATACCACACTATTCTGAAATAGATTCTGATTTTTGTACCTATTTACTGGAGATAGGGATTCAGATTTCTCAGACGACACAAAGCAGGTACCTACGCGTTTCTTGGAAGGTACAAATCACACGGTAGGCCTGGAGTTCTCCCGAAATGACCCTTCAATAAGGGAATAATTAATAATATCCGTCATAAATCGTTCCAAACAAGTTATATCTATGAATAATTTTGCTTACGGAGTTCAGCAGTGCCAGGAAAATGAAGGTCAGCACCATTAAAGTTATTGGAAATGATGTGTGTATTATCAAGTACCTACAAACGATCATGAACGTTGGAGAATGAGATAATTCATTACCCACTCAAAATGTAATGAAGGTATGTACTTACCGAATTATATTACCTATAGGTATTCATGTTCTGCTTTTATATAGATACGGATTAGTTGTGCCTCCCTATTATATAGGTAGAATATATTTATTATTTATTTGAAAATATAAAAACCATTAGATAAAACCATCATGATATCTGGCTGTGTCGGACAAAGTTTTAGATTCACCCCCAGGCAAAATACATTTTTATCCATATCAAAATTCAGAACAACCTACCTTCCAGTTTTTTCGTAGGTACCTACCTACCTGCCCCTGGTGGAGGAATCATTTGCTTATGTTGTGAGTGGGTGATCAGGGGTGTTCCTGTAATCATAATTAGACAATTCCCTACCTAACCAGCTTCCCGAGGTCGGAGAGAAGACGTTGTCGACATATTTTCACATTTATTTTTTATTAAGACCATTTCCAACAAATGCACAATAAACAATATACATACAAACGGAGACTTGTTGAATTTACCTTTATATTGGCTAACTTTTCGATTAATGAATTTGAAATACAAAACAGAGAAAGTCGTTGCAAGTATCACAAGCTGACTTTTTGAAAATGCCTGGAGAGGCTCAGAGAGAAGAGTGGGGACATGCTCTCAGTGGAGACGCCTTCCTGGGTTGCCAAGCGACGTGCCCTCTTCTGATCGGTTGAATCCTGAACCACAAGACACTGAATGTAAAGATTTGAATTTCCGGATTTCCCTTATAGAATTTGGTGACAGGGACGTTCCCTATTTGTTCCGGACGCGATTAGAAATTAAAACACAATTCCCACAAAGAGATTTACCTAATAACTCTTAGATTTATTCGAATGAAATATATAAAATCTCCCCGAGTAGGTACCTCACTTCAAAAAGAAGGTTTTAAGAGGATTTTTATAATTTCGCTGGAAACTGTTTGGAAAGTCTTATTACCCGTTTAGCTCATCCGCTAATATATTGGGTCGCTTTTTGATCACTTTTCCTCTCTTGTTCTGCCTTTTATACTCGTTTATTAAGACAAAAGGTCTTGGGATGATCCACTTCCATGTTTCCATCATGAGGTGCAACTCCATGCGGGAGGTTTCATCATTCCTTCCCTATGGATTTTATCCCGAATCCAGTGCTTCGTAATGATTTTACCGCGCTCTTCCTGGGTAGTGGCGGATTTCCGAACTAGCCCTTTTACAGATTCTAGCGCTCCTTAGAAGAAAATGGTATTTACTTGAACTAACCAAGGGTTGTTCCCAAAAGGGGGTTGTCTCCGGCGCTCTTTGGGAGGGGGTAGTACACTTATAAATAAAAAGATCTCTGTCCGCATAATTTCTTCATGGGTTTCTCATGTCCAATTTCTCATCTATTGGCACACAGAGAAGAGGAAAGAGGTTATACCTTAAACATGATTTCGTCGAATTTGACAGAGATAGGAGATAATAGACTTGTTGATAAAGATAATATTAAGTATGTACCATGGAAACATAGTCCAACACGCAGTGTTACACCTTATTTTTGCGGGATTTTCATGAAATTGTAGTGGTAGCATTGTTTTCCTCATGCTAACTCATGCTAAAGCATTGTTTTCCTCATGCTAAAACGCTGACTAGCTAACTATAAGCTGTAGCTGCCCTGGTCTGCTATTTAGTGATTGATAACGCATTCCAAACTCTGACTTCGACTTGTTAAAATCTCTGATTATAGTGTATGGCTATTTGGAGTTTTAACTAGAGAATTGATAAACCGGCCCATAAACCCGCCATTTTCCCTCACGCAACGGCTTAAATTCGCCGGAAAAACGGGTTTCTCTAGTTTCTACGCTTTGGCCTGATTGAAATCGTGACATCTACTCGTACAAAAACAGCTTTTGCAAACGTCAAACAGGTCATAGAACGCCAAATTGTGATGGTGAGTATCAATTAATTCTTCCTGCTCGAATATAAAAGTCTGCCAAGTTGGGTGGGCAGTATAGCTTCATCACTGTTGTCACATGGACGTATAGAGTCGGTTAGTGAAAATTTCAGCGTAATTGGTGGAATAGTTCCGGAGTTATCCCTATGACAACAAACTTAAAGTTCGCGCTTGCGCAGTAGCTATCACTGATCCAACCGTGAATTCATAGGTCTTGGGTCAGCCCAAAGTAATTTCACAACTTTACTACGTTGTACGTTTACAAGTTAACTCAGGCTGATGGCCTTGTGTAAATCGATATAGGCAATATTATTCTTGTTGCTGCTAGTGCACACCAAGTAAAAATAAGTCAGCAGTTTCTGTCGAATGAGGTTTGATTCCGTTCCTTTCTCGAGTGGCCGCTTGGTCTAGGGGTATGATTCCTGCTTTGGGTGCAGGAGGTCCCGGGTTCAAATCCCGGAGCGGCCCTAAATTTTTGCTTCATCCCGGTGTGTCATAACTATGACGGAAAGCTTTTCGTAATTAAGTAGGTTACTCTCTGTTATTAAAAAACTTTCAACGGCACAAAAAAACATTTTGCTCTTCCGAAATTGATGTATTGATACCTACATGAATATTATAATAACATTTGTTCAAAAGGATACAAAACACAACAAGAACATTCCCCCAGTTGCATAAATAGATCGAATCAATTTATTGGTTTTGGGAATTTAAGGGTTTTAGTTAGATTGGATGGATATTATGATATTGCAGCTTTCAGGGGTTTTGTGGAATGGACCCCTGGATATTCATTTCGGTCGCGGGAACGTGAAATCCTGGTGTAATCCTTGTAATATGGAGGCATAACTCCGACAATTCATTTTCATTCGATTTTCGTTGAAATCAAATTGTCAGAGATTGTGCAGGTCAGCCACGAATAGTCACTGCACATACGAATAAACTTATTTTTTACGGATACGATTTTGCATTGTGAATAATCGTGAAAAACGGTGCACAATGTACCGAGGCGAACACCTCTGAATTTGTGGAAACCCCCTTTCTTCGTTACTAAAGACGGTACTAGCAGGTAGGTTATTGCACATCAGAAGAAACATTAATGGGAGCTTGTTTATGAGTAACTTTACTGTAAATAGGAGATATACATAGCGAAAAGAAAGTATTGCGGTGACCCGTCAGGACGGCTAAAAGACCAAAACGCTGCAAATTGTCACGATACATACATATATTCACAACGGTTCATTATTTTTTATATAGATCACCCATCTGTAGGGATCCTATATTATTTGTACTATAGTAAGTACCTACCGTAATTATGCAGGGTGGAAGCGGATAAGTGACGAAAATTGTGTTCTGTTAGTCTGCATCAGAAATGTGGTAAAATGCCGCCAACCGCATCTGTACGAATTTGTACTCGAGATATGATTTTTTTAAAGGGTTTTCAGGAAAACCGTGTTTTTTCTTTTTAACTCAAATTTCTCCTCTTTAACTCATTTAATTTCAACTTTAGACCTCATTTTCGGAATGAACGTTAAATTTTCTATAAGAAAAGTGTACTTGGGTTCTTAAAAAGTACCATCCAAAGACTTTCACACCAGCTCAAACATAGACGATTTTGAATAAATAAAATGTCTGAAAGTCTTCAAAACTTGACTACTTTTCCTCAAAAAATCCTGGAAACTGGAAAATCTCACAATCGGGTACTTACTGCTTCATTCGATACTCTTTCCAATAGTATAATCATTTTCAATAATAGCTGTTTTCCTTGGTCTATTATTACGGAGCTAGAGCTGAAAAACACGGTAGTGAAGGAAGCGAAGGGGACTGCCGTCGCGAAAAATTAACTAAAAAAATTAAGTTAAGTCTAAAGCAGGCGTTTCATTATTGAAACAAGTGTGAACAGATCATGTATGTTTACTCGGCAAGTTTAAGGGCCGAAAACAATATGAAATGCGAGTACTTCATCCAGTTCCCTACACTTCCTTCACTAAAAACCGTGTTTTCCAGCACTAACTTTGTAATAATAGACCAAAGGAAACAGCTGTTATTTAAATTGATTATACCATTGGAAAGACCATTAAATGAAGCAGTTTTTGTGAGATTTACCAGTTTCCAGGATTTTTTTGGAAGAGTAGGTAGTCATGTTTTAAAGATTTTCAGAAATTTTATTTTTTTCAAAATCGTCTATGTTTGAGCTGATGTGAAGGTTTTTGGATGGTACTTTTTAAGAACCCAAGTAGGTACGCTATTCTTATAGGAAATTTAACGCTGATTCCGAAAATGAGGTCGAAAGTTGATATTAAACGAGGTAAGGCGGAGAAATTCGAGTTTGATAGGAAAAAACGCGGTTTTCCTGAAAAACCCTTAAAAAAAATCATATCTCGAGTACGGATTGGGATAAAACTATGCGGTTGGCGGCATTTTACTTCATTTCTGATGCAGACTAACAGAAAAAATTGGCAGTCACTTATTCGCTTCCACCCTGTGTAGGAGGTTGACAATTAGATACATTAAATTTCTTGTGTACAATGGGTATATCTGACTACCTGTTATTATAATTATCCAGGAGTTTTAGGTCAATAAAAAAAAAATGGAGTTGATGAAAAACGTGGTTTATTTTCACGAAAATTAAGTTACAAAGTTAAATCGATTTCGACGGTTAGGCCATCATCAGTCACAAACAAGAACTGAAATCTGCGATGGGGTTTTCAGTCGATTTAACTTTGAAACTCATTATTTTCGTGTAAATAGACAACGTTTTTCATTAGGTAACTCCGCTTTCTCTTTATTGAAATGGGTTTCCACAACTTCATCGCGAGTGATTTAGGTTTAGCTGTAGGTACCTAGGGCCATTCATAACGTAATTCAGTAACTAAGGAAGCTTGTAAAAGTAAACAACAAACGCGATCCAGTGGAAACCAGAAGAAGTTGCATTTGATCAGCTGATCTTTGAACGGGGGTTTGGAATACTCGGGAAGATTTGCGATTCACCTTCGTGTTTCTGCTCTTTTTTTTTTCGATCAACACCCTCAAGTCCTTACAGGGAGCGAACGGTTGGTCCTCAAATACTACGATAGGTCTCATTCGACGCTAAACATCGAGATCTATTTGAAATCGATGGAAAAAATATACTTTCCTATTTGAAGTATTCGAGCTAGGGCGCTCTGGAAATGTCATCCCTTATTTTCTACCCCTGAGAGAAGACTGAAGTCTGAAGGTAACGCCAAGCTTCGGGGCACAAATAGACCCCAAATGGGGCCGGTATAGGTAACAAATTTCATTGATCTTGGTCCATGGTAACTAAAAAAAAAAAGTTCCATTCATGCAGCATGAGTTGGTG
>JAEMON010000002.1:6525348-6550024 GCA_030264115.1 Lygus lineolaris | reverse complement strand
TGCAATAGCTTCATTTTCTTCGAAAATTCGCTAAAACTGTCGCGGACGGACGGATTTTATTGTTTATTATTCACTGACGAATCTAAAAGTTCAAAATTTGACCCCTTGGAGTACTCCAAAAATTCCGGTCAACGAACTGATCCTTTCGTTTGATATTATTGACATTTCAATATTTGTTTGGATTTTTTTCTCGACTCCTTGGTCAGATATCGTCTGAAGTGAAGAAAAAAATCGTCACTTCGTCGTAGTTCGTATGAAAATAAATCGTCGTACCTAGTTCGTATAAAATATACGAATTATACGTATGAAAGTTCCATTCATGCATCATGAGTTTAGTGAGCGAATTTTCAAGGAATTATTTTGACCGATTTGGTGGGTGATTATTTTGGGAAATTTCACACTGATTCCGAATATACCGTAGTAATTATGTTTTTATGTTTAAGGTGGTAATTTAAACCAACAACCTCAAAAAAACAAGCTTTTAGTGATTTTAGCGAATTTTCGAAGAAAATGAAGCTATTGCAATGGCTTCAAAATTTTAATAATGCAAATTTTTGAAAATTTTCTCAATGGACATCCGTTTCAGACCATTCTAAAACGATTCCTGAAATTTATCACTTTTTCATAATATATATATTTATATGTGTGTCATTCCAGACGATATCTGACCGAGGAATCGAGAAAAAAAAATCTGAAAAAATTTTAAAATGTCAATAATATAAGAAGAAAGGATGAGTTCGTTGACCGGAATTTTTGGAGTACTCCAAGGGGTCACATTTTGAAAATTTAGTTTCAAAAATCGCTTTACAAAACACGTTTTTTGAGGTTTTTTTTTGTAAATTACCATCTTAAACATAGGAACATATGGTATATTCGGAATCAGCGCGAAATTTCCTATAAGAATCACCCACCAAATCGGGTAAAATTATTCTTTGAAAATTCGCTCATTAACTCATGCTGCATGAATGGGACTTTTTTACTCTGAAATGTCAAAATTGGAGTGTTGGAGTGCTCCAAAAATTCTGGCCAACTTACTCACTCTTTCTTTTGATATTGTGTGGTTGGTTACCACAATCTCACATGTTGATTGTTGACGGTTGAGTTTCGTTGTTGTGCATGAAAAACTAGGTTGATTTTCAGAATTATTGTTATTGTTGGGAATAATAGAAGTTGATCAATTGTTTTACCGTTGTTTTCTACAATATTATTTACATTTTGAAATTTTTAAAATTTTTTATCCCGATTCCAGGGTCAGATATCGTCTGGAGTGACACACACATATAATGTAAATATGTATATATAAATATACATATATGTATTATGAAAAAAGTGTTAAACTTGAGGAATCGTTTTGAAACGGTCTAAAACAGATTTCCATAGAAAAAAATTTTAAAATGTTTGCATCGATTGCATTGCATTTTGTATCAATTCCAACTTGCTTGGTTGAAATCATCCCTTTTGAATTTACGCCCGTTGTCGCTCCAAACCGTCAACCTTCAACGCCTGAAAACGGAAGAGCACGGGGGCCCCTATTCCAAACGTCCCGGCCTACCCCTACAGAGCATCCATCCTGGGCAGAGTGCTCTTCTTCCCATTTCTTGGAACCTACCTTGCAGGTAAAAACTTTCCTGGCCTCTCCTCTGATTGGCCAACGGCATCAGGTGTTCTGATGCTACACCTGGATGATACACTCTTCGCTCATGGAATGCTCTGTTTCTTCCATGCTTCGCTTTTCAGTTACGGTCGCGCGTGTCCCAAGTATGAATGGCTCCTGCTTCTACAATCTTCAGGCCTGTGTGGCGGCTGTCTGCGTGTCCAACTCGCGACGCTCGTTACTTTCGGCGCGTACGATTCTAAGTGCATGGCCTTTTTTCCGTTACGTTTTGGCATACCGCTGTTCCAAAATTTGTGTAGTGCAAGTGATTAAAGTGAAGTCTCCACGTAGTCTCAGCTCATCTGAGAATCACGCGATCATGTTCTGAGTTGGGTACCTGCCTTGATCTCCCAACTGTTGCTTCAAGGTATAATACCTACTGCCCTGGTAGACTACATATCAACAAATTCTGCGTCGACTGAGAACATTTAGGCATTGGCCAACAACACGGTAGACATGAATTTTCAAAGTCTTCTTCGTTCACGACGTTTTCAGTAAAATCTGGTAGGCCTAACCTGCCTACTTAACCTAAAAAAAAAAAAAAGTTGAAAAACAACCTCCCAACTTTACTAAAACTGAACAGGTACTCACTAACTTGGTACTAAGGTAGGTTAAAACACCTGCCTACGTAAAAAAACCTCACTAACTTGAAACCTAGGCACCTAGGTAAATACGCTTAGAATGAGTACCTACCAAAGTAGATAATATTCTGCCGTGCTAAGATAAATCTTCCTATCTTCATTTTTGTCATTTCGAGAAAAACGCAGCCAAGTGAGAATCGCTATGCAGTCCACGCATTTCATGCTAGCGATCTGAAAATGTTTACCACAGCTTCCTTATCTCCCCGCAACTTCATGCATTGTCACTCATCATTCATCAGGTAGTAATCAGCTAAGTTGTACTTGAAAACGTCCTATCTGCCAACATTTTGATTAATTGAAAAACTGCGACCATGCTAGTATGAGTGACACCAGAGTGATTGTTAGGTTAAAAATTCCTAACTCACATATTTGCGCGCTCTTACGGCAATATAATCTAGGACGAGTTACAAACGTATGCAGGTAATACTACATTACAATGTCCTATCTCCGAATTGTATGGCACTTACGGTTTATTTAGCTTAGCACGCAGTTTGGAAGTTCTAACTTGGGAGAGGGGCCCAAATCAGCAAAATGGAGATAGGAAGTGGTCAATTTTTGGCCCTTTCCGACTGAGATACAAAGTTCTAACATGGCTCGAGAGACGCGCCACGTCGAGATCTACATAACCTTGTGCCTAACTCCAAAAACTCCAAAATGGTGAATACGATGATTTATCCTAGTTCGGCAGAATATTATCTACTTTGGTAGGTACTCATTGTAAGCGTATTTAGGTGTCTAGGTTCCAAGTTAGTGAGTACCTATTCAGTTTTAGTTAGTTTGGCAGGTTTTTCAACGTTTTTTCAAAGGTTAGGTAGGTAGGTTAGGCCTACCAGATTTGACTGAAAACGTCGTGAACAAAGAACACTTTGAAAATTCATGTGTATAGTGTTGATGAGCTACACCTAGTTGGTCTCAGTCGACGCAGAATCAGATATGTAGTCCACCACTGTTCTTTTGAAGTATAATTTTTAGGCGTTTCCAAAAGATAGGATTAAGATAGGATTAAGATAGGATTAAGATATTCTGCCAAGTGGTAATAGCATATATAGCTTCCTCGCTTCCAAGAAAATTTGAACTAAATTCGATGAAAACTGTGGTTATTTTGGCTCTAACATCGAAATTTAGTTAATTACATGTTAGCGCATGTGCAGAGTGTCCTAAAAAGCCCGGGGTTTCCTAAAAAACTGAGAAAGAAACTGTGAGTTATGCCTGTCATGTCAAGAATGACTAATGAGAATACACTTTCGATCGTGTTGTACCTAGTATGTCAGTTTTAGACAAAATGTCGACACAATGGTGAACGAATTTTGCGTTAGCCCATGCGTAGAGCGTACCGTTGATTCAATCATGATGAAATTCATATAGGACCTCAAGGGGCCCTACCCTCATAATTAAAAATTTGAACAAAGTCGGATGAAAACTCTGGAAGATTATGGGTGTAACAAAGAAATTAATCCGGCCAATAATATCAAAAGAAAGGATGAGTTCGTTGGCCAGAATTTTTGGAGTACTCCAAGGGGTCAAATTTTGAAATTTTAGGGTTTAAAATCGGTTTAAAAAACGTGTTTTCTGAGGTTTTCGGTGTCAATCACCATCTTAACCATAGGGACATTTATGGAATATATTCGGAATCTGCGTGAAATTTACTATAAGAATCACCCACCAAATCGGTTAAAATGATTCTTTGAAAATTCGCTCATCAACTCATGCTGCGTTTATAACGTAGGAGGGATACTTTGTATGGAGATCTACGCTTATTATTATTGAGTTCGTGTGATTCATTACTGGAAAATTCCAATTTCCTTAGTTGATTTCGCCAACCTATCAAGTAGATAAGTAGATGCCGCTCAGTCCTACCTGTCTGCCAAATATTGGTCGATCGGTATCAACGTATGAAGAACTCTGATCATCATGTTGCGGTACATCAGTTGTTATATCGTTTCTATATCGTGGTACGGATCTCTTACACATTAGTGAGCTAGCTGGATGGTGGTGTTGGGGACCTTGAATACCCTCGAAGCTCATTATTTTCTCATCAAGGTCTTCCAAGGAACTATGTTTTGTGCATTTAAGCTGACAATATCGTACTCATAAACTGAATTTCAATCTTGAGTTCCGTAATTGTTATTTCTTCATTCTTTTCAGGAATGGTTGGAGATTTTTATAATTGAGGACGTAGCTGCAATAACGAGGTATAATCCAAAATCGTGTTTTGAGCTAATCAGCTTCAAACTTTTCATAACTTCGCTCAGACTTGTTACCATTTAAATGCCTCATAAGAATTGTTCTATAGAAGAAGAGGATTTCGAGCAGGTTAAGAAAACAGTCTTACCAACAAGACAAATCAAGATATCTCACTGAAAACATGAGGGATTATAGTTAAGATGGCGGGGAATTCAAAACCGTGAAAAAGGAAGTATCGCACCATACCTCCTTATTGCAGCTACGTCCTCAATTAATTTCTAATTTTCTAATAATTTATCATTTCTAATAATTTTTTAATTAATTTTATAATTTATAATATTTTCCTTATTAATTTTTCTAATAATTTATAATTTTTAATTTTTCTAATATTAATAATTCCCAATTTTTACATTTTTTTTAAATTTCTGTTCCATTCGGTTACTCGATTGTACCTAATAATGTTCAGGCTTCGCGGGTAAGTTTCGAGAAATGGAATTATTTTGCTCTATCGCTGTTGGGTTTTAGACACTTAGAAACCTCAGAGTACACAACGTACTCTTACACATCACGATCCAAAGTAGAGCAGGAACGATTTGAAGTATGGAACATGTTACAGTGATTCTTATTTTTATTATTTACTATATTTGAAACTGTAGAGGAGTTTTCTTCTCCATAATATGACATAAATTATGTGGCACACGGTTTATCTCAAAATCGTCTCTCCACCAGTGTTGGGCAAACGCTATTTTGCAACTACTTATGTTTTTGGTTGTAAATTAGGCTTTAACCACTCAATTCCTTTATTGAACCATATCGTTGGAACCGTCCAAGTCTCTAGAATACAATATTACAATTGTAATTAAAAAGTTCCATTCATGCTGCATGAGTTGATGAGCGAATTTTCAAAGAACCATTTTAACCGATTTGGTGGGTAATTCTTGTTGGAAATTCCACGCTGATTCCGAATATACCATTTATTTCCCTATGTTTGAGATGATAATCTACACAAAAAACCTCAAAAAAGCGTTTTTTCTAAATTTTTAAAATTTGAACCCTCGGAGTACTCCAAAAATTCTGGTCAACGAACTCATCCTTTCTTTTGACATTATTGACATTTTGAATTTTTTTTCGGATTTTTAGCTCTATTCCTCGGTCAGATATCGTCTGGAGTGACACATATATAAATATTTATAGATATATTATATAAGTGTTAAATTTCAGGAATCGTTTGAGGATGGTCTAAAACGGATTTCCATGAAGAAAATTTTCAAAAATTTTCATTATTTGCATTTTGAAGCCATTGCAATAGCTTCATTTTCTTCGAAAATTCGCTAAAACGTTTCAATTAGGTACCTAATTGGAGTGTAATAATTATTCAATCTAATTAAATATTATGTTATTGATTCCCGTTGGATATATTATTGTATTCTAGAGACTCAGGCGGTTCCAACGGTGTAGCTTAACATGGGAATTGAGTGGTTAAAGTCTGATTTACAACCAAAAACAAAAGTAATTGCAAAATCGGGTTTGTCCAACACTGCTCTCCGCATTTCGTTGATCCTCCCGAATTGAATCTCACTTATACAGAGATCTAGGAAGAAATGTTTGTGGGTGGTGGGGATGTCTTTCGGGTAAAATGCGGTACTAGTGAGTAAAATGGTCGAAAAGTGGTAGGTGGGGGAAAATAACCAGGCTGAGGTGTCGCCAGTGACAGGTGTCGGTCTCCAACGCTGTTATCTGGTACTACGACCGCTCCTTCGCTCATGCGTCGAATCATTGATTCCATTTGGGTACGTCGGGATGCGTCCGACGGGTGGGAAGGGGGATTTAAATATTTTCCCAATCCATCTCCTTTTATATTTCGCACAGAAAAAAATTGTATTTCTCTTTCATTAGCAGAAACCGCCATTTTAACTATTTATAGTATTATTCCTTTGCATTGATTTTCAGTTCACCATTTCTGGGGTAACTGACTGCCGCACTGTTATTGCACTCTTTTCACTTCAACACTGGGTGGGGTCTCATACACTGGTCTACGCACTTGAGCTTGACATTTCACTCCATCTGGGGTTTTTTTTCTTCAAATATTATGTAAGGATACTTTTTTGTAGTTGGATAATACGGAAGGGCTAATTCAAGGTCCAATCTATCTTTGTACCTTTGGAATATCGTTCTCCCGAATTGTACGTTGTAACAGGAATCTTGCTTTCTTCCCACTGGGATATCCTTACTATTCCGTAGATAAATTATACCCTTAGCTATTATGTACATATCTCTACTCTGAACAAATTTGGCTAATTTCAATAATATATTAGGGATGTTCAAATAGTACCATTCTGAAATTCAACTGAAAACCTCGATTCTCCATTTCGTGTTTCGAATATTTCAATTTATTGAATCCTAGGAGTTATTTTTAATTAATAAGATGGCCATAAAACATTTTGTCGGTGAATTTACAAAAGAGCGAATTTTACAAACCAAGATTTGATACAAGATTTTACGGAGGCACCCCTTTCTGGCAGTTCCTGTTCTGCTACCTAAGCCCTGGATTTTTGTTTCATTCCTTAGAAATGAGCTTTCATACCACGATATTGGATGTACAAGGTTGTTTACTGTTTGGCTTCTGAAGACTATTTGTTGGATAAAGTCGAAAAAAAATCATGTCACAGGTACTCCCTTCTGGCTGTTCACCGACGATTTTATGCTGCAATATCCCCATCAATATGTTTGTTTCTGCTCAGGTACACATTATAATACTGCCATCCAAATAAAACATCTTATCTGCCATTTTCGTGATTTCAGGATAAGCACATGGCATGTATGTCTCAACGTAGGGTCTTTTGAACTAGTTTTTACCGTAAAGTGTCTCTCAAAAACACTATGTAATAAGGAAATTTTTTCTCATAGGAGATGAAATTCATAGGAAATAATCCTCCACACAATCTCTCTCATTTTCATGAAAAACGAATGAGCAGTTTTGAAGTTTTGCCCGGGACAAGGAGAAAAATGCTCTGAAATGCAAAATACAAAACTTTTAATTTCCTTAGTAAGGAGCAAAGTACCCTAATCAATTCCTAATTATTGTTATTATAATATTAGGTTATTATATCCTCAACTCTCATCTCTTCGTTCTTCAACAATTCTTTTAAATTGATTATCGGTACCTACTACCTATAATTTCGTGCTAATTCGCACTTCTTTTGCCAAGCTCTCGGCATATACTTATATTTGTATTCAAAGAACTTTTTCATATACTTAGGTACATTAATCCAGACGATATCTGACCCTAGGATCGATAAACACCCCCCCCCCCCCCCCCCCCCCCCCCCCCCCCCCCCCCCCCCGCCCCGCCTAAAAAAAAATCAAAATGTCAATAATATCGAAAAAAAGGATGAGAAATTTGAAAATTTAGGGGCAAATATCGATTTAAAACGTGTTTTTGAGGTTTTTGGTGTAAATTAATTACTTTCTTAAACATAGGGACATAATTTCGGATTCAGCGCAAAATTTCCTATGAGAATCACCTACCGAATCGGTTAAAATGATTCTTCGAAAATTCGCTCATCGCCTTGTACAGGCTCTGATGTTGGTATCACATGTGCCTCAAGCTGAAAAATTGAAGAGTTTTTGTTGGATGTAATTTCCGATCGGTTGGCTTGTCGATTTTGTGGCTTGATCTCCATTTTCTACTATAAATTTTCGCTAGTTGCTAAAAGACCACGTCACGTTGTACCTAGTACTAACTGGTTAGGCTCATGAGTTATAAAAGTAATCTACTCGAGTTTCAGTATTGATTTTGGATGCGTTGGCTCTATCTTAGCTTTCGAAGAGAGCACGAGAGATGCATGACAACTTCGAGCTGTTGCCTCTCTACAATTTTTTTCGTAACCAACCCACACTCTCATTATAATCATTAAGGGAAAAAAAGTTGATTCAGATGATGAAACATCAAGAATAACGACCTCACCCACTCAACCATAATACACAGGCAGTGATAAATGACTACATTCTCTGGAAAGGAAGATGAGTGCAGCTGAACCCTACCGCTGGGGTTGTTTGTGACGTCACGTACGCCTCTAACAAGAGATGAGGGCCATAAAAAGAAGGGGGGAGCCTGAAAATTTTAATTAGGGAAAGACGAAATAAACTTGGAATCTTAAGAACATCAAGGGGAAGGCCGTAACTTTCCCAACGACACACTTCTGAGGTTTAACCAAGGAAACCTTGAAAAACGCGCCTTCTACTTAAGATATTAAAGGCGGGTGCTTAATTAAATTTGACGCTTCTGTTGACTGCTTTAATTTCACTTCCTGGCGTCGCGCCAGAAGGTAGACCATATTTTTTAATGATTGATATAGGACCCGGAGTTTATGATAAATGAACCATTAATCGTTGGTACGCAGCCGTAACTAACTGGAGTAGATTTTTCACCTCATATTATGTACTGTGGGTATCGATATTTCAATGGCCTACACTAATATTTCGAAGATAGGAGTGAATTATATTCCACCTGCCGTACACCCTACTGGTAGACGATTGAACCTACTGAAATTTATTGTTAAAATAATAAACCATTAACTGATTTAAGAAATGATTGTTACTGTGTCTGATATTCATCTTCCCAGTTAGGGTCGGAATAGGGTTCAATCTTGCTCAGAGGCAATTTCGTATTGTAGTGTCATCGGTGTTATTACGACGTCAACATGCAGGGTTCATGACAAGCTGTTACCTACCTCCTCCCATTAGAGAATTGGATTCGACCCGTGATTCGGTAGTGCGGAACATCAATTGGGTTTGTAGACCAGCAATCATGTAATGCCGTATGTATCTGTTTGGTCCAGAGATATATCCACATTCATCCCCGTTGTATAAACTGGTACCTACCCAAATAGGCATGAATAATTTAATACGAATAACAATGAGATTGAAACATACCTACCTGCTGCAGGCTTATCGCAATGGACCGCAAGTTGATAAGAGATTTCATGGAATGTAGACAATAAGTACATTGATTTGTGTGTTTTTGATTGACTTCAAAAAAGTAGGAAGATCTCTCTATTTGGTGTGTCATAAGAAGACTTTTTGAAGTATATGTTGGGCCACATTCATCTGTTTTGTGATCAATCAACCTGATTCTTTTTATATGATATAAGTTGAGTAAACGAAAAGAGAAATTTCTGAACAAAATAAAATGAGCAAATTCGGCCGTTTCATCCCTGTAACTTTTTGAAGTTGATCCATTCACTTGTTAAAAAGATTTTTTATTTCGCTCAGTCGAGGTAATCATACTTTTCTGGTAGTATCCTATTCTGTGGGCATCATAGACAGGGACACAAGGGGTTTATGGTACAGGCTAAAACCTGCATGACGTTGGGTTTTGATGGTGAGGTAGCTCTATAATACCATTCTGGTTGACCTTGGACTCCTCTATGAGAAAAAGGCTTGTGGTCAAGGTCAATCGGGACGGCGCTGCAGAGCTACCCCACTTTCAATATCCACGAGTCGTTCGGGTTTCGCATTCTTGTTCTTTGGTTAATCTATTCTATACATAATATTATATATTCTTCAGGTTTGATATTCCAAGTAGTTGGAGTTGTCTGATGGTGGTTGGTTTTTTTGCATGTACCTACTTGACCAACTTTTTTTTTCTGGGATGATGGAATGTGGACCTGTGCAACGCTCGGGCGATTTGCTAGTTTTCTCTTGAGTTTCCTCTGTTAATCCTCAACACCGACATGTCATCTTCGTTGGTAATTGAATCAAGTAGGTAGATACTTTTGCCACCCGCTTTTGCAAATTTTCTCCACACACACGAAATGTGACGTTTGTTGGTATGGATGCTAATACTATGCTTGCTGACAGTCCTATTGATTCTACTGGGACCAGATTATAACCCTTTCCCTCTTAAACCTCTCAAATTTATAATTACATGACAATACATTATATTAGTAACATAATAATAGCATCGGCTCGTAAATCTATGAATTTATGCGTAATTTACGCATTTAAAATCTTCCAATCTCATATAATGAATGTCAAATACAGATCATTTTGTTAATATTTATTAACCTCCCTCCGAGTGGATGCAAACAGTCGAGTGATAACAAGCATATTGTAACATCGGAACCGTAAAATCTGAACATATCAATAAGCAATTTATCAGGAACAGGCAGTAATTGGATTTGAACGAATTAATATCGGGTGGGGAATATTTTCAATCGGGCTGAGTTAATTTCGGCATAGAGTGATTTTCAAAAGGATTCTTTCCATGCTAAAAACTCGTAATTCAAAGGTTTAACGTTTCCTTCTCGAAACATTTTAAGAGGTTTATAGATTTGGAATAATATACGTGAATATCTCATGCATCTCTGAATGTGCTTGTCCTTGAGAATTTTCTAAATAGGTAAGTCAGTCCTCATTGGCGAACTCATTAGTACTCGTAACCGGAAAAACAACCTTATAATACATAATATTTAGACCGTGTTTCCTCGCCTCTTGTTCCAATTTGGTTTCCTAACTCCATAGCTTATCTCTGTTGGGGTTATGAATATTTTGACTTCGGAGAGAACTCTCATAACGACGTATCTACAACTCTTTATTTTACCTTTTACGTTATTTTTATTTTATCTTCCATGTAAACAAGTGTAACAAATGCGCTATTCAATACTTTTTGATAAACGCGTTTAGTTAATTGCATTCCTATAAATTCCTTTGCGTAGCTATAATACAACATCTCTTTGCTTTGATTCGGGCCTCAAATCGTGTTTCATCCAATTACATCCATTACATCGAAAAACTCGAAAGATCAATGTTATATAATATGCCTTAAAAACATGATATCCCCATAATGGATTCTTAAAATACGAACGAAATAAAATCGAAACCCAATATAATATGAGTTCATTTCTTATCCAGTCCTGTAGGGTTAATTCCATAATCTCGATGTGAATGGGTATTCGTGAGTTCCATACAAACGATGAATTTTAGGGGGAAATGTGGTAAATGCGATTTCCAGAACGCAAGCCTATTGCCCATGATCATGTTTGGTACTCGGATTGTATTATACTACTACAAATCACTCGACTTAACTTCTCGTTACAAACTTCAAGGATCAGCACACTTCAAACTGGTAGGATAACCCGGCGCTCCGCTCCTCGGCAGGGGTTTACTTTCTAACATTAAAAAACATGGAACATGCTTCTACTAGCCTGCTTCCTATGTTGCAAAGGCCCAACTGAAAACTCCAACCAACTGAAAGATGTGGAAGGAGGGGGAAATTGGCAAGATGCGATGTGTTGTGATGTATTATAAACTCGGAGCTTTCCAAAGAGTGGTGAACAATTTTGTATTATAAACACAGAGCTTTCCAAAGAGTGGTGAACAATTTTGTATTATAAACTCAGAGCTTTCCAAAGAGTGGTGAACAATTTTTGTGGGGTGGAGAACGAGGAAGTTATTTTTCCCTAGCAGCGATTGGTGGTTTTGGTTGCACGTGAAGAGCATCAGGTCGCATTTTAGAGTCGTTTTTCAGGTTCGTAGATTTGGTGTCGACTTTTTTTATTTCATTTGTGCAATAGTTTTGTTAAATTTCTTCACTTTCACTAGTGATTCTTACCGGTCTTCTGGTTTTTCATTGATGTCTGACAGTGGTGTGATGTTCACGCTCTAGGCTTGCCTTCGAGCCCTGATGAAGTGAATAAATTTCACGAAAGCTCGGCAAAGGAGGTGTTTTCGTTCTGTGGACCCCATTCCCGATCAGTTAGACATACTTGTTCGTCTGGGTCGATCTCCATATTCAAGCCTCAATTTACTGAACTGAAGATTGTTCGTCTTCTTCTTATCCTGTTTCTTATCCTGGCCGCATCCCGTATTCATTAGATGATATTCTAATCCTTGCATACCATCATCACCTTTTCCAAGTCGGTACCTCCTGTTGGACATGATGGGTGATTCATTGAGATTCATCGCTGCAGAAACCTAATGTAGGGCTTCCATTATGAGTTCGCTATGCAAGCAGGAGTGAACCACCAAAGGGCTAGTGTTGCGCCATTATTAACTCTAAGGTGGTGCGATCAATCAGATCGGAGTTTTTGTTGAGGGTTCCATTAGGGCCTCCCGTTGCCACCAACTGTTGCTCCACCTCCGTTCGCCAGTATCAATCATCAACCCTTCTCTTCATCCCACAATTCTCAATTTTTCCTCTCCTTCCATTGCACTCTTCCGCTTATCTCGTCCGAACCAACGGAACTGATGTTGAGAGACAGCGGATTGGCTTGGGTTTCCCCTCGAATTTTTCCATTAAGGGTCCTGGTTTTTTGCCTTCCACCAAAACCCCGAATCGAACCTGTATTATACCGGATCATTTCACGCTGGTACACATATTTTTTTGTTTGGATTTGATAGGGTATTGAATTTGTCTTGGGCCTACTTTCACGTTAATATTCCCCAGATAGACAGACCCGGTGGTGGGCACCGGAAATATTCCCGGGCGGGAAGGAATTTATCGGGAATATTCCCCAAATACTTATACATTCCCGATAAAAATCGGCAATGTATTCTTTCCCTCAATTTGACTTGTTTTATGCTTTTAGATTATCTAAATAGCAACTATTAAAATTATTAAATGCTGAAGATGCATAAATAATGGTGTGCTAATGCTACACAATAGCCTATTCCCCTATTCTATTGGGATATAAATTGGATTTAGAAGGTAGGTGTCTCAGTTGGCTCACGTTGCCGGCTTCCTACTGCATTCTCCATGGGAAGGATAGGAAACTGTGATTGAATCACTACCTTAAATTTAACAGCTGATTCTAAATTGCTGGTTGAGAGAACTTCTTTTTGTGAAGGTGGCTCTCCCATTGCACTTCAATCTTCAAATCCTGGTGAATTCCATTTTGATTTTGTTTCCATCCTTCTTTTTCTTTTTACTTTCTACTTCCAAATTGAATTGCTATTCTTCCATTTCGATTCCCATCAGCTTTCTTTTCTTAACCTAACTTACTTTTCAGTTAGAAAGTGTTGTGGCTAGTGTTTGGTGTCCGGGTTTTGGTGAACAACACGGATACTTCGTCAGAGGTTCGTTCCAAAAGCACTTTGGCTTGCGGAAAACCCCCAGGAGTTCAAGCTCGGGGGATCGTCTTCAATGTTGTAAACAAGGAAAAATGAGCGGATTCAGACGACTGTGCAGTTTCCCCAAGTAAAATGGGAAAAAAGGGAAACTTTGTAAGAGAAGGACATTTTTAAACTGATAAGAGCAGATAACTGGTTCCAAACTCTCCAGAAGAATGCACCTCGCTCCGGCAGAGTGAAACCGGCCAACCTATAGGTACCTTCTCCAAAAATGTCTGAAAAATATTACATCTATCTGCAAATGAGAAAACTAAGATGAAAATCCTATGAGTTCGAAAAAGAAGGCGGAAACTTGAGGGAATTAAAAAGGAACTTGATGACGTCACACGGGTGAAGTGGCAAAAGAATAAGGGGGAATTCATAAAAGTCACTAAATTCCCTCGAATTACAGAGAAGTATGACTTCAATTTCATTACTTTTCAGTGATTAACTTTCCAGGAAAGTAATGCTAAAAGCCCATTGGAAAATTCAATCTATGTGTATATCCTAAATTGGTCAAGAAAGAGAGCAAAACAATTTTATGAGCTGAAGAAAAAAAAAAAAAAATTCCGGGGAATATTCCCCAAAAATAAATTCCCGGGAATATTCCCCAAAAATAAAT
Source organism: Lygus lineolaris (assembly GCA_030264115.1). NCBI lineage: Eukaryota > Metazoa > Arthropoda > Insecta > Hemiptera > Miridae > Lygus > Lygus lineolaris. The sequence continues at coordinate 6,535,812 of JAEMON010000002.1, read as the reverse complement.
TCCCGGGAATCCACCTATCACTGTGCAGACCTCAGATTCGGATTCACTACCCTGAAAAACCCCCTGCACAAATTGTCTACTCCAAAATCCGATTAGTTCAAAGGCAGAAGCTCAGAAACCAAGCGAGTACTTAAGGGGCCAAGGGAGTGATGTAATTCAGTTTTTCACATTTTTCTCACCGATTTGTTGGCCAATTTTGGTGCGGTTTGCGGCATTCTTCTTCTTGTTCGATTCTCTAGGCTAGGTAATTTTTATTGCCTTCTCTGGGCTATGTATAATTTTCATTTCGTAATTTTGAATTTTTCACGTCCCTCTCTTTCAAGTCAATTTGTAAAGACCCGGTTGACAGATGACGAAGGCGGTATTTCCTACCCTTTCTTTTGCCCCGTACTTTTGAAACCTCGAATTTCCAGCTATTTTTAATAAATCAAAATCTAAGTACTGTACCTACTTTTCAGGTTTAAAATATAGGTATATCTGAAGCCCCTCAAATAGCATCAACCATTCTTATGAGATTATCTTATTCCATTTTGGAAGTAGGTAGGTATAGAAGTTAGAAATTACCGAGTGATCAAAATTATAACGCCAGTCTCTCTGTTAAAGATAATGTCCTTTAGGAAATAGATTATTGAATGGATTGACGGTTGATTCTTAGATGGATTGGACGTCGTACTTACATGCGGTTGAAACGGCTAAGTGCACATCTACTTCTGGGGCAATTTAATTTTCATGTATGTTAATGGAATAGATCATTTTAGGCTCAATAAAAAATAGGCACTTAACGTTTCACAAAGCTGAGCTAGGTTTGTAACATCCATTTATTGATTCGAACTGCTGTAGAAGACTCCTTGACGAGAGAAGCGCATCATTATGTAAAAGTGCCGGAAGCACTGGGGCTGGAAGCAGTGGGACGGGTGTTATTAGAGGACTACCGTTGAATAATAACATTACCGTGATGCGACCAGAGCTGTGGAGAGGATGGGAGCTGCTCGCCGTGTCACCACCAAATAATCAACTCCTCTACTCGGCTGGGCATGAATAGATGTCGTCTGTCATCAACCCCTTTCCATCCTCTCAACGGGAAGCGGTGAGTGGTTCTGGGTCGGCTGGGAGAGAAAAGAAAAAAGTATCTCATCAACGGAGCTGTTATTCAGAAGAGGTTTCAAGGCTGTAACTGAAGTGAGCTACCAGTCGTGTCGCATGTCTCAAGTGATGTTTGGGATCTTCTTTTTTTGCAGACATTACGTCTGCGGTCAACGCGCTAACGAGAAACGAATGCCAGCCCTTTTCGTGTGATATTTTTGGAACACCCTATAAATTTGGTTCAATGGCAGTTGTAACCTTATTTTCTGAATGACCTCGTATGAAAGTATATTTTTTGCATCGATTCCCGATTGAATACAATGTTTAGAGTCGGATGAGATCTCGCTGCGCATTTTAGGACCAACCGTTCGCTCCCTGTAAGGACTTGAAGAGTTGAACGAAAAAAAGAGCAGAAACGAGTGTGAATTGCGAATCTCTTCGAGTGGGCCAAATCCCCAAATCAAATGCTACTTTTTCTGGTTTCCACCTCATCGAGTTACATTATAATACATATAATCATTGCGCACAAGAAATATTGAATAGTACTTACTGTTATATGCAAAAAGTATCTTTTCAGATGTGTGATCTATAGTTTTTATCTCGGAAGATGGGATGTGATGGGGGGGGGGGGGGGGGGGGGGGGGGGGGGGGGGGGGGGGGGGGGTATCCTTTATCCTTGTTAGAACTAGCCGCCAAATCTATCCTACCTAAACCCTAATCCTCAAGGGTCAACTCTGCACTCCTGCTGATATTCTCCCTTGGGCTTCATGGGGACGTTCTTTACTGCTCTTCATTATTCTCTTCTGCTACATTTGTTCTCAACCTAATTGCTCTACTGAGTCCCTCGGTTCAACGTTTTTATCTACTTCGTTCTTCGACCCTCATTTGTATCGGAGTTTTTTCCTCTTCATGATGTAGGTAGGTCATTTCTCCCAACCCTCTTCATATAGGTAACCTTCTTTTGTGCTGATCTCCAAGGTTCTCATTCGTCACCATGCTAGGGTTTTATCATTTTAATGATATGATCATCTCACATTTTAAGAATTAAAAATAAAGTAATTAAATAACAATCTAACTTTCATGATATTAGAACAGTTTCAACCAGAAGCCGAACTGGAGTAGAATATTAAATCATGGGATGACAGAAAACTCACTGGAAAAATTACTGAGAAATTATAATAACTTTCAAACTTTTATCCCTTTTTGACCATAGTATCTTCCAATTGGAGGATGCTTACGATAACATGGATTGGTTAATTGTCCTCATATGGCACCCGTACAGTTTTTTTTAATTTTCTTCCATCCAGATATCCAGGAAACCTTTGAGCCAACAATGATTATATAGTATATTTATAATGTTGAATATTTGAATAACGTTGAACATTCTTTGACCACATCGGGGGTAGTACCTTCGCGCCTACTATTACAAACTATACATTTACATTTAAAAATCGCCACATTAGAATCGGTTCTGCCGAGAAAAATAAACTATAAAAATAAAACGAAAAATCACTCTTACTCTTTCTTTACTTTATTGGAAAATAAACCATCCCAAGAAACTTTCGACCAGCAAAACGCTGTTCGCAACATATTGCTTTTTTTGTTCTTCGTGAATGAAATGAAGAACGAATAAATCTACTTACCCGGAAGAATTTCTATGTTCACTTCCACCCTCAACCCACCAAGTCTATTCACGATGGCTACCCAAAAGCAATTTTTACGTTACATACGCTACAATCACGCTCGAATGGCTCGATGGAAATCTCGATGAGGTTCTAGCAAAATGGTGGCAGGCTGTATAGTTGTCGTATTCTTTTTTCCTTCATCGTGAGATTGGCTCTCTTGTGCTTCGAGAGATAACTTTGTACCTTCAGGACATTCGACGCCACAAGGCTACTTCTAACCACCTAGTACTAGTAGCTTACTCACCTCCCAAGTAACCCTGGATTCATTAGCGGCCCCCCATGAATCACTGGATTTAAGTAGGTGCCTCTGCAGGAAGTCCGGGTTACTTAAGAGTAAACTTAACTTGTGCATGTGGTGAAGATGGTTGTCGTAAACTTCATAAGACGGATTGCAGTTGCCTACTGCTTACTTCGGAACTCGTTTAGGAACTTCCACTTTATAGTACCAATGTGTCACAATGCTCCATTTTGTTACTCTGTTGCACGGAAAAATACATCGAATCCTGTGTGTTTTCGAGCTGATTAACTTTTTAACTTGAAGGGTACCTACCTCTGGTTTCACGTAACATAATTGCCGCAAATTTTGGAATAAATACTTAGGTACTTACTTATATACGTATACTTCAACACCAAACCACCATACGTAATACCGGGTTTGAGCTAAATAATCAAGTATTTCGTGTATTCGAGGTGTTTTTGCATTTTAATAATAAGTCACGTTTCTCTGGGTTTTTTTTGGCTATTGTGTATGATTGAAAAATATTTTTCGTATTAATTCGGTAGGAAACATGAGTTCACCATGCCTTGAGTGAGAGGTGAAGTCGATACGAACGAACATCTTTAATACGTACTCGTATTTATGAAGTCGATAGCTTCGAGGAAGAGTTTGAGCAATCGTGGGAAAAGGAACATTAGCACAGTTTGAAAGGTGTTTTGAAGCTCCCAGAGGATTATTTGCTTCCTTGAAGGAGAGCTCCTTTCAAATATCCGGAAAAAGCTTGACGGGAAAAGGCAAAAAAGGTGTTTTTCCATAGCGGGGTCTTAGTGAGAAGTAGGGCTTTGAAACGTATTCTGAAGTCTGTATGAAAGTATCAGGAAAGCCTTTTCGAGAGCATTATTTTTCTTCGTTGATGAGTTCCCCCAGCTAATGAAGGATAGGTAATTAAGAGAGAGATGAAACGATTTCATCGGTTTGTCGGTCGGTTTGTCTGTCTACTTGTTGCTCCATCATGCCCAAACTGTACGACCGATAACTGTTCCTGGAACTAACATAGGCCGTGGTAGAGTCCCAGAAACCTCCTCTTCCATCATGATCGAGTCTATTCCTATAGACGGCTCATTGTTTATTGAATCCAGTAGGTTGGGAGGACGTTGGTCTCCCAGTTTATTTGCAAGCACATCGGCTGATGGTAATGATTCACAATAAAATTATTTTATATACTATAGTCCACCATTTTCTCAGGGGACAACACTACAGGACTACGACCGGAACAGAACTACAACTCCAAAATAAATTGTATGTAATGCCATTAAATGTACACCCAAAATGTTGACATCCTTGTACCCGTGTACCGAACGGTACTAAGTGGGTAGCTAGATTTCCATTTCCTATGTTAGGTACCTAAAATCTCTGTTGGTAGGGGAACGCGAACGACTCTGAAAAAAAAAGATACTAGTTACCTATTATATATATTACCTATCATCAAAAAGAAAGGTTGCGTAAAGAAACAGTGGGTAGGGACCCTTGTGGGTCCCATATGAATTTCATCATGATTGAATCAACGGTATGCTCAACGCATGCGCTAAAGTAAATTTCGGTCACGATTATTTTGGCAAAACTGTTAAACATCAATAAGATCAAGAGTTGGCAGACATCAACTCGGTCAAGAGTTTTGAACTTACCTACACAATATTTTTTATTTTAAATTTTGTTGGACGCGAGGAATCTATGTGCCTTTTCCATCTGGTAGAATATCTCTCGTGCAATTCACACGACAATGGTGGTAAATGGGAAATAGGTTGGGAATATTCATAGTGTACCTTCGTAGCTTCATGGCCTAACGATGAATGCGTGTCAGATTGCTTTGCTCTCAACTGTTCATGGTCAGTAGTTCTCTGTTGCGCTTGTTAGGGAATCCCTTCTAATGAATTCCCCGAATGGGAACACGACTATTGTGCCACCTGCCGCCTTCTCCAGGCATTTAGTCGACAGATGGAGCAAAAAGCAACCGGCAAAAGACTAAAGATAACCGAGTTTCGGCGGACTGCGCAGTAAAATGTAAGGCAGAAAGCGGTAGGGTCGATGTTTTGCCGACACCTATGGCCGGAGCCTGGTGACAGACTCTCTGATAACACAACTGACATGGGGTATCGGCCTTCCCTTTCCTGCTCACCTCGAAACCCTGGCCCCCTCCTCGTCAGCTCTGCTGTGCTCGCCCAGTTCCTCCCTACTCGGCAAACATTGAGGCCTGTGATGGTGTCACGCTCATAGATTTTCTATCTGAGCATGGATCCGTTGGTTGCCTATTCCTATACAACCTCCAATCCTCCAGTGAACAACCATAATGCATCATCAGTTGGAACATCGTATTTCGAACTGGTCCATCCCATTTTAAGCGTGATTTTGAAAATTGTCTTTGCTATAAGAAATTTAGTTCTACTGATTCAGCGTAACGTACATGAGTAATGAAGAAGATGAAAGGTTTTCTAACTTCAATACATCGTCATATGCTTGAACAAAGACAGCATTACTAATTATTTACCTATAGCGTGGAATTGGCTTCGCTTGTTGGATGCTTTGCTAAGTAAGTACCTACGAAGAGAGAGCTTGAAATTCCTCAAGTATACTCTTCAAGATGTTCTTTGCCAAACCTTCTTGAAGTGCTTTCTACTCGCTTTGAAAATTACTGTAAAATCAAGCCAACCTTCGCCTCGCTTTGCTGCCAACTAATACGCCGCGCCATCTCTATTTTCCATCACGTTTGAGGATGAAAACCGTTTAATCAGCCCCCGTTCATTCATGTAATCTAATAATGACGAAACTCTCATAATCTGTAGGTACCTCATCTCTGTTAACTTTGAAATACCATCCCGACTGAGTTATGAGCCGACGTCCGATGGTCGCAGAGATCTATCTAGTCTCCAAGAGCTCATTCTTCTCATTAAAGGGGCAAGGGACGGAGCCCAAAATGTGGTCAAAAATGCCTGAATCTAAGCTACCGAAGGGTTTATGAGAACTCTTACTATAACATTATTACTACTTAGGACCAATAAGTTTAAAATACGGATAACCTCCCCCCTACCTCTCCCCTAACCTTTTTAGCGTTGCACAGTTTTTTCCATTCCTCTCGACCAATTTCCAACGGTTTTTGATACGGTTTGTGGCATTCTTCCTATTTTTTTATTCTCTGCGGATACGTTTTGCCTTTATGCCAATTTTACTATTAAAAAAGGACGTGAAAAATTCAAAATTCCGAACATAAAATTATACATAGATGCTTTCCCTAGAGAATTGTATGACAAGAAGAATGCCGCAAACCACATCAAAATCGGACAAAAATTAGCTGGGAAAAATAGAAAAAAATGAATTAGATTGGTCCTTGGCCCCTTACATCCCAAAGACAATCGTTTTACCAGGTAGGACTTCGTTTCATTCGAAGAAATATTTCATTGGCTACAATAATGACGATTTTCATGATTACCCAGTATTACCAAAGTATTATTTACATTTTTCGCGCATTTGATGAATTTTCGATAAAAATGAGTTCCTATTCGAAGAAAGAAGAATACCACACAAGTTGGTGTGGCTCATCTTCCCTTTATTAAATAGCTGCAATAAGTTCACGATCGTGTTGATTTTCTTCTGTACTGCCTGTAATCTACACGATCGAGAATGTGTTCTGTATTCTGGTTGGGTTTTTTTTTTAGGTTCCTGCTTGTGCTATGAGAAACATGGAGCCGAATTTGTTCAGAAAGGTCAACGAAACGTAAAATGCTAGTAGAATTTTCGATTTTGGATGAAAAACATAAATAAATAAATTAAAAAAATTCGTCGCCTCGCGAAAGTGAAATTAAAAAGCTCCCGCTACCTTTGGTAAACTCTGATGAACAAACATAGATAGGTACCTCAAAATACTTACCTACATACTTTATAGTATGATTCCAGAGGTTGATTAGTCGTGTTCTCTCTCACAGTTTCCAACCCCACATCAACTTCTCGAGCTCTCTCACACCCAATCGATCAGAAGCCCGACGTAGCCGTTGCACAATGAAATTTCATCTTGACAGTGGAAGCCATTCTTCATTTCAACGGGAAATCTACAGCGTTGCTGGAACCAATTGCTTCAACCTATCTTCCGTTGGCTTTACGGCTGAGTCGGTTGTCACCTCCTGTCGATTGCAGGTAGAAATCCTGCTCCCTCGAGCGTCCCCCTTCCATTCTTCGCTGCTGATAGGCTCTCGAGTTCCTAGACATATCGACTTGATTAACATCTTGGTCCCGGTTCACGATCAGAAGCCAACTCGAGGAACATTTTTTCATTACAGTGGTTCGTTGTTGGAGAGTATAATCACACTAGGAATATATTCGAGTTTAATATATTTTGGATGATCTGATGTGGAAGTCTCCCCTGTTATTCTTCTTTCAACCATTTTAACAACGGATAGTTCGATGAAATTCAACACTAGGGTCTAAGGCATAGGTACCAACATATGCATCGAGTAAACTCAGCGGCAGCTCTCCCAAATTTTCAGTTCAATGTTTTCGTTTAAAACCTAAAGATAGTCTGGGAGCCAATTTCATCTTTTCTCAAAAAGGATTTGGTATTCTACGAGACAATGAAATATTCTATTAGTGTGGCACTAAAATATTACGATGAATAGGAAGTGCGATTTCATCATTTGAAACCTCCAGTGGTCCACAGTTTTTGGTTTTGGGTTTTGTCCGGGGTGCCAGAGCTGGTGAACAGTGCTCTGAGAGAGCCCACCATTCACTTTCCAAGAGGAACTGATAATGCTTACGGCTGAATGCGGGACGCTAAATACATATATACGCTAGACATAATTAACACGCTATACGTATTATAGTGTACTTCACAAAATATGGGTGGAAAGCACACCAGACTGCAGCCGTTATGAAGAGGCATCTGGGAATTCGGAAGGTAACCTTTTGAAGCCAAACGTATATTGTGATGCTGGTGGGATTACGAATTATGAAGGATATAGGTAACGCATCCTGATAGTAGAGGTGTCGCCGTTGGAAACTTCTATACTACATAACTGAAAACCCAATTTAAATTCAGCGTTCTTGAGATAAAATGAGGATCAAAAACGTCTTTTGTTAATAATTTTCAGCATTTTTGTAGCAGCTTCGGCAGAACGCTTGCCGCCGCCCCGGCTAAAAATATCCTTACCTCTTTTTATAGGTAGTAGATATATTTTTCTGGAGGGAGGGACATGAGGAGCTTTGATACCAGGCGAGCATTTATTTATGGACCTCGCTCTTACGGGAGGAACCGGAAATAAGGGCGTCGTCCTTTCCCGTGGGCGGCATAAAAACCGTTGATGCCACCTTCAGTAGCTGGTTAGGGATGTCTCCTTCCCTCTACCATCTACGGCAGAATATTTCACGTATTTTTCCCGCTTCTCCTTCTCGCTTATTTCTCCCTTCTCTAACACCTTCGTGTCGCTTCGTGTTTTCACTTAATTCACGATGGGCTGTTGATTCTCCTGTGCTCCCGTACTTGGCTCGCTTGTATGATAAAGTTTGAGCTGGAAGTTTGTTTAGCCCCTTTTGTTCCGTCGAGGGCCTAGGTTATTTCACTGGAATCGTTAGTTTATAAGGTACCATCGTAATATACCAACGAATTCCAGTTCTCGTTCGTCACACGATTGCAGATGGTACACCTTTTATTCAATAGAATATCTTATGTATTGTAATTACACTTGAGTTATCTAATGGTTAAACAGTTTCAATGGCTGTTAGCTACAAAATTAATTACCAATTCAACTAGAATAATTATTGTGAGCTGTGAACACAAATAAATGGTTCAATTCTTATTGAACCCTCTCCTCAGCATGTGGTATTTTGATTTCCCTCATAAATGAAGTGATAATCTCGTCAGCGTAAAATCATCTAGATGGAAAGGTTTATTGTATACTTTCTTGTGGGATCGAAACGAAACGTTTGGGATTGCCGTTAAAAATAAGTTGTACACCTTCGACACGGTCCAAATTTCGAGTTTTTCAAATTCTTATTTTTCTGAATTTTTACAAATTTTAACTTTGGGTTTGTGTTGTAGGTAATAAATAAAATAAATGAAAGTAGTACCTAGTAGAAGGTAAATAAAAAGTTCAGTGACGAGATTCCCATACAATTTTTTAGTTTTTCCCTCGCCATATTTTCAATATGATGGAAGGCTGATATGTGAGCATACGTTGGGTATTCCTTTACCTACATTTATTTGATTTCATGATCAATTAAACATGTTCTTTCCTTTGTTGCAGGTAAGGCATGGTTTCTCTCATTGGTAAGTTTAATTCTGTATAACGCTTCATATGTCCATACAATTGTGATTTGTTTTCTGCAGCGCACGCTGTAGACTTTGAACACACGTTTTTTGGATGACAAAAATGTACAAAATGTAAGATTTCCCATCAGAAATAGGGATAACAGCAGAAATCATTAGGAATACGGATACCATCTACTCTACCATAACATGGTAACATTTATTGTAACATGGTTTGTCGTTTCTGAGGACGTGACTCATGAGCGCATCGAACCCTCTCCAATTACTGTACGGTCCGGTTTTCTCAAATTTTTGCCACGATGAACATCAATAGCTAAATTTTGATCCAGAATTTCTTTATTTCGTCTTTATCTCTTGTTTGAGCTGTCTTTTTCTTGGTTTGTATGGCTAACGAGTGAATCTCGCATCCTTTTCGTTTGTATGGAAATACTGTTCACTCCTTTCTAGACCGTCGTTTTCTCGAAACTTTCCTCTCCAATTTCTTCATTTTTATCGTGCTTTCAGATTCCTCACCTACGGTTGACGTGAAGTAGTTCTAGAGTCTTTACATTAAAGTCTTCTTTTAGATGACGCGACATTACTGTCAATGTCACTTTCAAAGTTCCTTCAGCTATTAATTTGCAAATCCAGTTTAGTGTAGTAGTTGGTGGCTTGAGTGAGGTTTGTTTGTGTGTGTATATTATATATTTATATGTGTTTGTTCATCATTTCGCCTCTATCCAACTGGGTCTTTTGACTTGTTACTCGCAATTTGACGTTCCAAAACGTTCCGCTCTCCAAAACTCCAGAGCCTCCATCGAGGGTGATTTAGTTCGTACTTCGCAGGTTAATCCCTGCAAATAATCCAGATTCATAGGTAGGCAACTAATGTTGTGTTCTTTTTAAATCATATTGCGGGAATGTGAAGGTACGTATTAAGAAGGGCTTCGAAAGATTAAGGAACATACTACATGCGAACTCTGCAAATACAATATCAGAGTATCACTTCGCGCATTACTTCTGTATGGACAATGATCATCGACCTTCGAGACCTGAGCAGCCTTGAACCTATTGATCTACTTCATTACTACTGGACCATCTACGTCTATCCCCTCACTACCGCAATTTTTCAACGATTTCAGACTCATTTCAGCCATATCTAGGTGTAGCTGTCAAAATCAGGAGTTGAA
>JAEMON010000002.1:6486501-6498818 GCA_030264115.1 Lygus lineolaris | reverse complement strand
TGCAAGGTTGGCCCTTTTTTATGTCTAAGTTCCCTGGCCTATAGGTAGTTTGGCTGGAATAAGCTAAAGAAAAACTGCGTGACGTATTTGGAATGTATCTCCCTTTGACGTGGTTCCCACGTGAGGGAGCGAAAGGGCAATACATACCATATTATGAAGTCACACGCTTTTTCCTTACCCTTTTTCGCCCTCTTCCTTCCATTTCCTACCCGTCATATTGCACCTTTTTGGAAAGTTCTCAGACCTACAATTTTGAAGAATTAGAAAAAGTTACGTTCATTCCATTGCTTTCGAAAATACCATGATGCATGAACAAACCACCACCAATTGCGATTCTAGGGAGCTCTCAAAAGTTCTATGTAACAGAATCAGAACTCAATCATATTCGAACGATTATTTTGATTTTTGACAATGTACGAGTACCTATGTACACGCTCGATTTGACATCTGTTCAAGAGTGGTACCTATGCACTCAGGTGAGTGGTGAGCAAGTGGAATACGCTCGATTTGACATCTGTTCAAGAGGGTTACCTATGCACTCTGGTGAGCAAATGTTCAACTTTGAGCTGCTCCCATCACTTTCTCGATCTGGTGAAACTACACTAATTTGAAAAGGCTTTTCCGGCTGGGTGGCGCAGGGAGGTCTGGGGGAAAGCTCGACTTGACATCTGTTGAAGAAGGGTACTCATACTCTCTGGTGAGCTATGTATTACCGCCTGTATAGGATTGCGCTGGCTGTACAAGCTCAGGGGCGGAATGGACTGTAGATTGGAGAAATGATTGAAATTATGCAATTCAAAAAGAGGGGGTAACTGCTCTGTTAAACGAGTACTTATGAGATATTACTCACGATGTTTTTGCGGCGCCGCTGACGTCCGCCGGCCGGCGGGAGGAGACGAAGGTGATCGTACACGTTTACGAGCAGAAAGGGGGGATAAGACTTCATGAAATTATACAGCCGAGAACTAATTATAGGTACCTATTACTTGAACAATAATTAAACTATGCAAAAAATACGGCAGATGTGATGGCACAAAGAGAAAGCGATGACGCGTGGGTTTTCTAATACAGGAGAAGAGTCGCCATAGGCGAGGGGGACAAGTTGTCTGGGGGACACTTCCCGGACTACACTGATTTAACGCCTCATTCTAATGCGCGTACACCGCCATCCAGCAGAAATTCCTTGTCAAATTAGTGTAGTTTCAGTAGTTTTACCAGATCGAGAACGTCGGAGCAACTCGAAGTTGAACATTTTCTCGCCAGAGTGCATAGGTATCCCTCTTGAACATATGTCAAATCGAGCGTGTTCCTCATGGTGAGCGTGGAATACTCGATTTCTCCCAATTTTATTCTGTTGAACACAAATGGCTGAACACTGCAGCCAAGGATTCAGAAATATACCATTCGCATAATCGCATCAAATCCAAATCAGATCCCTCATTTAGTGGATATAAGAACACAAGCAGACTCAGGTTGATAAATAAGTCTACATTGTCGGCTTTGTCCACCCGTTATTTATATATTCAGTCGATTCCTCCCGAAGAGTGCTCGGGATTAGGGGCCCATTTCCCCTCTTGCCACGTGAATCAATCCTCTTTTGCGCCTTCGGAGCTTCTCTCAAAACAAACCTCGAAACATGGTATTCCGTGACTTGTAGCTCTGTCCCCTCTAATGTCCTTTTATCCTAAACAATGTAATATGAGGCATGTGTGATCCTCGGGTGGAATCTTCAACATCCTCTGGCTTGGGTGAATCGAAGAATTTACGTCCCTTCCTGTATCGTAGAATAACCTTACATACTCGTAGTACTCGCTTCACCAAGTTGAAAGTTATTTTTGAAAACACTGTTCTCTCCAGTGAAAGTCCTAATGCGTAGAGATTCATGGTGAAAATTTTACAAAAATCTCGTTAGTGAAATACTTAGTGGTCATCTTTGTCTCAAAATGAGGTCTAGGCTGCAGTTGGAACCATGTCAAAACAAGATAGACCACGAAGTTGGAATCATGGTAAACTAAGGAATCTGCGTACATGTATTTCAAAGACTAGCCTGTTGTCTTTTGCAAGTTAGATACACCAAGTGCATGTTACCTCCATTGAGGACAAGCAAACCACTAGTCTTTTAAATATATATACGTAGACCCCCTTGATACCCCAGTTTACCAAGATTCCAACTTCATGCTCTACCTTGGTTTGGCATAGTTCCAACTGCAGCCTAGACAGAGATGACCCCAACAGTATTTTCCCGCACGAGCTTTTTGTTAATCGTTCACCATGAATCTCTACGCATTAAGACTCCACTGAGCATACCTAACAGTGTTTTTAAAAATAACTTTCAACTTGGTGAAGCGAGAACTACGAGTATGTAAGGGTATACTGCAGGTAAACAAAGTGATGTGCGGGTTTTCTGAACTGAACCCCAGCCTAAAGATTCAAAATGAGTATTTTCGTTCCCTCGGTGTCTTCAATTGTCTTTAGGTACATAATTTTTCACGAATTTCCTTGAGCAACCCCGCTTCCGAGTCCGCTTACTATACCTAATGAAGCGAAAGCCTCTTCATTGGATTTGGGAGAAGATCATTTATCAAATCTACATTTTCTCGCATTTTTTCCTCGAAACTGCCACCTCAACCGCAATAACCGTCTTCATACACTTAGATAGGCTGCTACAAAGTAAAGATATATGGTGACTGTGTAATTAACAATCAAACTAGAAGAGGTACCTATTCAAATGATGACAACAGGCGGGTTGGCAACCGCAGCTAGTGGGTCTGTGTTATTCATTAAATATTTTTCTATGTGTTTTATTCTATTTTTCTGTAGTTTGTTTATATGAAATATGTTTTCTATATATCTCGATTTGCAGAGTACGGCGGAGATCCCTAGGTTGGAAAACAGCTCAACAAACCATTCGATAAAGTTCCATCTTGTGGTCCCACGAACGACCCTGTACGTATTTCAGACCAAATTTCCACAGTAGCCGAAATTTCCTCTGGGACTCTCAAAGGATGGTGGGTAGCTTTGCTGTGCTTTGTCGCTCCATTAACCTTTCCCTCATCTGAAGATTCGCTATTTTTCCGTCCCCCCTTAAAACCTCCAGCTCATCAAATCTCGCTTTTTTCCTTCTCTCTCCATCCTTTTTTTTGTGAGGAATCCCCTCATTCCTTCGTCAGTTCCGACTTGCAAAAGAGATTTAATGAGCGGTGCTCTTAATAAAGACATTTCCTAATTTGCTTAACCAATACGGTGGAGGGACACAGAAAAGAGAAACTCATTAGGGGCTGCCCTCGAAAGATAAAGGGAGCCCATTCACTGCATACCAACATTGAGATGAAAACAAGGTACATACAATGAAAGGTACATACAATGAAAGTTATTCCTTCACAATCGGCCTGAGTTCCCATTGCCTCTGATTTAATGTAAGAATAAAATATAGAAGTACTTGAAGTGAATACTGAGAAATATTGCCTGGAATGAATAAGTGATTACACAAATCATATAATGCGAGGTTTTTCCTCGACACAATGTTTTAAAATTGAATGGTTGTCTCTACAATATTCCAGCGTTAATAAAATTAGGAAACCACAAAAGTTGTCTCTAGGGTCACTTTAGGTCTCTCTAGTTATTGTCATGCAAACACTATTTAATTGCGTTACTCGTGGAGGAGGTTAGTTAGGAAAGCTCTGCACATTGTTGACAAATGGTAATTTTCCGGATAAACTAAGCTCTGCTTCATATTTATAGAAACTTCTGCGTAAATGCCGGATATACCCGATGTTCCTATTAGCTATACCCAATAAATAGAGGTAATTAGCTGCGAAATCGTCAAAAAACTAGAAAAAAACAAGTTGTTGGCCTTTGGAACCGCTCAAGGTGGTTTTCATGTCGAAGACAAGTTGACACCCTGAGACTTCTGCGTCGACTGAGACCAACACAGTAACCATGCTCGAGTCAATGGAAAACTTAGATATAGGAACATGGGGTGTATTCGGAATATTCGGAATTGGCGCAAAATTTCCTATTAATTCGGAGCGAAGCCTTATATTTTTCGGATCGGCCCACTGTGTACCGTAGCCACCACCGTACACCTTAGATAATGGGGTTTGGTCTGTTTATAAAAATCCCATCAGCGGGAAGATCAGATTTGGATTCTCTAAGGTCATTTACAAGTAATCAAAATGTATACATTTTGTCAACGGTCTTTTACGATCGCGCATATGATATAGAAAATGACATGGAGAGGGTAGGAGGGCACTCTCATAGGTTTTTATCAGTTCGCACCATCCGATCGCGAGGAAATCCCGGAATCCTGGCCAGCCTCGCAAAACCATGAAATGTTCTTTCTAGGCAATCTAGTGTTTTGTGAGATGTGATTTTAGGATTGGGAGTAGGAACTGACTAAAGACCCTAGAATCCAGTGTCTTTAAAGCAGACGCTACCATTCATCCAATTAGGTACTTCAAGTTTTTATTTGGAATCATTTGAGCAATCTTACAATATGAAGTATTAATCGAAATCCGTCAATATCCTAAGTAAAGCTTGTTGAAATGACCTCAGGATGACTGAAACAGAAACGGAACGGAATATTCATCATCTGGAAGCTAGGACGCAAAATAAGAGTCAAAAGTGTGTTTTACTCATTAGGTTATTGTGTAACTGTTGGGTCTCGTGTGGGGGTTTGCCAGTTAACAAAATATGTCTCTTATAATGGCAGACTCATTGGGAAAAGTCCATTTTAGCATAGAACATGCTTTAGCCATGAGCTAATTCCCAGAAAACGTATCGAATGAACGAAAATGCGACCCTAAGTAGCGTTTGTTTTTCTGAAGCTTTTCACGTACAACCAATCGTCGCTAGGGAAATATAACTACTTTTAAATGTATTTTCAATAGCTGAGTTGTAAATTAATATTTGTTTTACTGTTGTTAGGTACGAGTTGGGTACCTACCAACAGTAAAACAAATATAAATATAACTTCCTGATTTTCCACCCCAAAAAAATCGTTCACCACTCGTTGGAAATCTGTGAACTTATTACACATCAAACCACATCCATGTTGTCAATTTTCCCCCTCCTTAAACATCCTTGTGTGAACAATGTTGGTTGGAGTTTTCAGTTTGGCATTATAGGTACTTTCACAACGTATTGAAGCAGGCTAGCAGAAGCATGTTCCATGGTTTTTAATCGGCGGAGCGCCGAGTTGTGGTGTACCTATTATGACTCCCATGTTATTAAGTGGTGGAGTATAACTGCCAATAACGCTAATCAAGCCAACAGTGAAGTATTTATAGTTTCTATTTTTTAGGATTTTGGAACGAAATCGTGTTTATCATGTTGTATATTGTTTCTACAGAAGCAATCCACTGATTGTGAGAAGGAATCGCTCGGTTCTATAAATAATATACTTGAAGCTGATGGGTGAAAACAAGAAGCCATAATTGTACACACAAAACACTCTTGTGAAACTCCCGGCCTGTCGCGGTGACTTGTTGTGATTGACATTCCACTACGCCCCGTATCCTCGAGTTTCCTCGTCCCCCACTTTTGGCGTAATCGCGAAGTTTGCGTAGGCTTAAGTCCTCGGAAGAGGTACAAGATCCTCCTAACGTCTCTCCCCTTACTGAGAAACAATGGAAACCTTGCCAGACTCGCTCTCAAACGGTCTGTGACTAATAGAGTACATGCCGACGTAAGGAGTTGAACAGACGCTTCCTCTGCGATACCACATTCTTAAATGACAATCTTTTAGCGAATTTCAGAAGAAAATGAAGCTATTGCAATGCTTCGAAATTGTAGTAATGCAAATTGAAAATTTCAAAGTGTCAATAATAACAAAAGAAAGGATGAGTTCTTTTGCCAGAATTTTTGGAGTTTGTACTCCAAGGGGTTGAATTTTGAAAAAATAAGGGTAAAAAACGTGTTTTCCGAGGTTTTTGATGTGAATTACCATCTGTAACATAGGAAAATAATTATGGTCCGCCTTCCCCGGTCTGCCAATCTGCTCCTACATCTATATCCAGATTTTGATTTTTTCTGTGATTCCCTTTCAACGTTGAAAACTATAATTTCCTCATCCTCCAACATATTCAATATTACATCGTATAAGACTACTAATGGTGATTATTCACGCATTATTTTTGTTTCATTTCGTTAGTCTTTTTTTCTTCTCTGTTCTGCTGTAATTTATTCTTTTGTAATTGGGCTTGCCCGTAATTTTCAAATAAACAAACAAATATGGTATAATTCGGAATCAGCGCAATAGGTGTTCCCTATACAAATCACCTATCAAATCGGTTAAAATGATTCTTTGAAAATTTGCTCATCAACTCGTGCTGCATGACCGAAACTTTTTCTCTTGAATGAAAAAAATATGATGATTTTGTATTTGTGTTGTTTTTAAAAAAATGCAAGATCTGTAAATTATAGTATTGGTTAAAATTAATGGCTAGTTAGTTGAGTGACCGAACGTTATTGATTCTTTGTGATACCTTGATTGGTCAATACGAATATTTAAAATTTATCTTTATCTAGTTATTTCCTTGTATGCCTGTGAAATCAGAGCAAGAAGTAGTATTGCCCAAGGCTTTCCGATGCCACGAACGGTGAAGCTTTCCAGCGGTTGGAACGGGGAAGGCGATGATGATTCTCAATCTGTGCGCTTTCCGACAACGCTGACAACCAAAACCACGTAACCCGTTTTTAAAGAAGATCGTACGTCTATATAATCCATTCAATCCATCATCCATCTGTATAATATCCGTTTTCGGATTCATTAAAAGAAAAAGTTAATGCTTGACAAAGACTCGCACCTTCTTCATCTGACCTTCTTCTGTTGGTCACGCCAAATAAGACATCGCGGTGAGCCCCCCAAATGAAATTATCAAGAGAGTAAATAGTTTTCGGATTATTGTAAAGTAGTAGAGTCCATGGTGGAGGGGTTAATCCTGCTTGGCCATACATCATAGTTTTGCACTCCACCAACCTTCAAGAAAGGTGAGGCGAATGTGACGGTTTGAATCCGTTTATAACTAGTGATTGCATCAATAATCACTAGTTCGGTTCAGACGTGATCTTCCTAAACGCCGTAGCTTTCAAGAATCGGGAATCCACCAGTCGAAATGACATGGTAAAACTCCTTAACCGTCACAGTGTCCGTAGTTCGGATTACTCTATTATAATTTAAAAGGTAGAGAAGCTATGTACGACATTTTCGGGCATCAAAAGCCTGGTCGGTCAGGTCTCTGTGATGTCAGTCTCCACTTTTCCTCAAAGTTTTAATTGCTTTTAAAAACTTCGAGGTGTACGTATTTACATTTTGAGTAGGTATTCCGAAATAACGCAGTGGGAAGTGTAACTTCCGAATATCAGTATGATATTGTTATGAGTAAGTTAGGGACAGCCAGATGAATTGTTCATCTTTGTTCTTCTTTCAGCGAATTTTCGAAAAAATGAAGCTATTGCAATGGCTTCAAAATTTTTGTAATGCAAATTTTTGAAAATTTTATTCATGGAAATCCGTTTTAGACCATTCTAAAACGATTCCTGAAATTTAACATTTTTTCATATTTAGGATATATACATATATATATATACATCACTCCAGACGATATCTGACCGAGGAATCGAGCTAAAAAATCCAAAAAAAAATTTAAAATGTCAATAATATCAAAAGAAAGTATGAGATCGTTGGCCAGCATTTTAGGAGTAACCCCAAGGGGTCAAACTTGGGAAATTCAGTTTCAAAAATCGCCAAAAAACGCGTTTTTTGGGGTTTTTGGTGTGAATTACTATCTTAAACATAGGAACATTATGGTATATTCGGAATCAGCGTGAAATTTCTTGTAAGAATCCACCCACCAAATCCGTCAAAATCATTCTTTGAAATTTCGCTCACCAACTCATTCTGCATGAATGGAACTTTTTGTTACTCCCTTGTGTCACGAAAGAACGAACACTACTCGATTCAATAGCTTTCAATTCGATATTTACCAAAAAGGTGTGGTGAGATGTAGAAAATTCTTCTTGTCCTCATGCGATTCATTTGAGTTTTCAATCGAGCTGAAGTGGTTAGATGTGGCTACGTTTTCTATAACAAAATATCCCAAAAATTTCAAACGCTGTTCAAAGTATACAAAACCTTATAGATTGTCTACACCTGTTCTCTCCTTCAACATTAATTTGTATGGAATCGACCTTGATCGAATGAATTCCATTTTATCCCCGTTTCATTCCTGACCCCCACTCCCCGGTTGCCAATTTAACACCTTCGTAACCCACTTTGTATATCTGGATCAGTTTGATTCATTCCTCCAAGTGACTAATGGTTTTCCACCATCGTGTTGAGACCTCCCCCAAGATTACCCCTGTCAATGGAGTTGGACGTTTATAAATTATTTATGGTCCCGTCATTCAATACGTTTTCTTGAGATTTTCCCCCCTTCAAGACATCGTTTCTAGGGTTTTCTGTTGAGCATTATGGAAAACCGGATATGATTTCGAATTTCGTTCTGAAGTATATCTGTAGGAATAACAGGAAGTGAGAGTGCATGTGCCGGAGTTCTGGAATCCCTCGTTATGATGTGGCTGCAGATTACTCTCATTCTAATACTGCCATATAAGTATTTACATGAAACATAAAAATGTAGGGCGCAAATTAACGAGCGATTAACAATTATTCATTCATATGAGGAACTTGAATTATACATTCAGTTATAAGACCTTGCCGAGTGAGAGAAAGGAGCAGCATGAAGAAAAACGCCTACCTAATTGGGTGGGCTTCCTCACTTTCGTAACATCAACGCATATAATCAGTTCGTGATAATTTCACCGAAATTGGTCGAATAGCTGTAATATGCCTTTGACATAAAATTTCAAGTTTGCTTATACACAGTGGCTACTTACCTACTGATCCCACATTGTGACGAAATACATTGACAATCATCCCCCCGAAGGAGAGAGAGAGAGAGTTACGCCTCTGATAGTAAGTTTAAATTTTGAACTTGGCTTCTTGGATCAGCCCCCAATTGCCCTAAGAATTTGATCGACATCGGTCCATTAGGAGCTGGAAAACTAGTTTCAGGAACTTCACTTGCACGCGCATTTGCATACTCTACTACTGGCCCGATGGTGATAAAATTAGGAAGGGACAGTCTAGGCACTGCCCGGTACAATCCCTGAAAATTCCGTCAAAATCGGACCATATTGTTAGAAGTTTTTGTTAAATATTGATTTTATGAATTTACATTATAATAAAAAGAAAACGGAGTTAAATAGAAAAACGTTGTCTATTTAACTCAGTTTTCTTTTTATTGAAATGGGTTTCCACAACTTCGTTGCTAGTGATTCAGTTCGTATAATTTACATTATATTTGATAGAAAATGCTACATGAATTTACTTTTTGAATGAATAAATTTTATTTCTTAATATAATTGGATCTACATATTTTTTGTGAAATTTGACTGGTGAAGAAATACTTCCCTGAAGGGGAAAACAGCTTCACCAAATTTTACTGGAGCAGGTACCTTATGATAGAAACAGCTTCACTGTCTATGAATATGAGAGCAAGTACTTGCCAGGGCAAAACAGCTACGCCATAGAATTTAATAGGAGCAAGTAACTCTCGAGATGAGAGCGTATAGGCTTATATAGGTCCTTTCACCCCCTTCTTGCCCAGCCCTGGGGAATCCCCCAGGCTCGGTGATTTTTCTATCCTTGGCCTGATGTCAATGACCTTCACTTTATTGAAATCTTGGGTACTTTTTACATATTATTTATCTTACTGACTAAAGGGGAACATATTTGTAAATGGTTTGAATTTCTGGGGAGAAATCACAACACATGTATTTCGTATAAGTCGGACCATAATACGCATATGTTGAAACAGATGGAAATTTTTATTTTAGAGGACAAAATGTTTTACAAGTAGGTACTTCTTGCCCGAATGCATAGCTTCCTACCTCTGGCAGTCAGCAATCGAAAGAAGATATTTAAATTCATACCCATTTCATAATTTCTTTTTGAAACCGGCTGTATTTCCAGAGAAGATAATGTTCATTTCATTAGGTAGGTAGGTACTTGTTATTTCAACGTTTCATCCATCTACTCCTATTGCTTTCATGAGATCGTATTTTCTATAACAATACTCCACGCTCATATTTTCTAAAATTTTTCAGAGGATTAAACTCGAAAAGTCATAGAACTGCTCCTAAGTGGTAAATCTGAACGCCTTAGTTGACAGAACTTCCATCATCCTCTCGCATTAGCCTCTCAGGTTCAGATGTTGGCGACGCTGAGCGCTAAATTCATCTCAGGACCCAACGGACTCTTGACAGTGAAACGTGTGAGTAATATCCTTCAAATGCGCTCGCAGATGTGCCGAGACAGTGACTAGTTGTGAGCTTCACCGGGGGTAACAGGCGGATTCCTCATGGTCTCGCAGAAATGATGTTAGGTTGTCTCCTTGATCCTTTGAACCCTTCAATCAATTTCGGAGTGAAACACTGCAATACTCGCGAACGGCAGGAACATGACGGACTAGTCGCAATCCATCAATTTCGTCATGTACTGCTTGATCTTTCCTTTTCGGGCCCAACATCCTCTTTGTGACGTCATTTGCGGTGAGGTGAGGTATGTGAGAAACAATATCAAATCGAAAATTGTGTCTGTTGTGAACTGCGACGTGAAATCGTGTACCTATGAGATAATTAGCTAGGAGGCTTTTAGGATAGGGTACTGTATTTTTAATCATTGTCCTGTATTCGTGTGAAAAATTATTATTATTGTTATTTTCGTGATGTTCGAGGTTGGCTTACATATCAGCCAAACCAGCTGGCGTCGGCCGAAGAATACTCGGGATTTTACGCATATTCGGACCATGGTACTCGTAATATTGCACAGAGGCACTTGTGCTTCCTTTACCTGGTTTAGTCGCCCAGCTATATGAAGGTATAGTCCACACATACTGCCTTGAGAGGGTGCAAAACAAATTCCTTTGTTAAGCGCATTGCTCACAAGCTGGGGATTACCAGGTAGGACGTGGATTACGCCTATCTGTTGGATGTCTGGCATCTGTTGTCCCTCGAGAGACGTCGGAACATGGTGGACCTCACCTTCTTCTTCCTTAAACTTTTGAATAATGAGCTGTCCTGCCCGGCTTTGTTGTCCAGGGTTGGTCTTCTGACTCCCCGCCATCTGCCTCCCACTTCTCCCACCTCCAAAATCGACCTCTTCATCGGCTTCCACTGCCTGCCAACCTTCTCCTGGTTTTGAATATTGATTTTTAATTTCCTTCGATTCGCTTGAAAATCTCGTCATTAGTTGCCTCGAGTTCTTAGTATCATATTTTACCAACAGGTTCCGGTGTAGTCATCCGTTATTTTCCGTGTTGTATTGTTCCTTTCATCCATTATGTAATGTGTTATTTATATGCTTTTTCTCTGGTGTATTCTTATTTCAACTTTATACTTTTCACTAAATCCCACAACTTGTAATTGTTTGCTGAATTCTCCTTGTGTTATTGGGCTTGCCCGTATTAAAAAATATACACATCACAGATCATTTTGACCGCACTGTGTCATTACCAGATTTGTATTATTTTTCGTCACTTTTTCTTGAATTCTCAATTTCCAAATAATGTCTTTCAATAGTGGGGTACAACTTCTCGATTTGACGCTATTTTTCCACTTACTAATATTTTTATTAAATTTTGAGAAAACAGAAATTGACAAACCACGATAATTGACCATTTGTTGGACTCTACTTGAAAAAAGCTGGCTATCGCCAACTCCCTTTAGCACTTCAATTATTAGATATCAGTTATACAGCTTTTATATAGGTTTACATGATACTATACTACCATAACAATGGTCTGGTAGCAGAGAGATAGACAGATAATTCGATTTATTCGCAGAAAAGAAACCCCATTCGTTGCAGAGGAAATAAGTATGACTCACAGGACGTCTACTTGGTTGGCTCTTCATAGGAAAATACTAATTTACATGGTGTATGATGATGAATCAGCTATCCAATGGTTGAGACTTTGCTCATTGTATTTTTGTAACCTAACTAGTAGGTACCAGAAACTCAAATTTCCATTCAGGTACAGTAAAAATAATCCGTTCTGAAATTATTCCATGTTCATTTTTACAAATTACATACCACCTACCTACCTACCATTGCTTACTCAACCTTTACATGATTAACATAATGAGCCATAATTCAATCTCTTTAAAAATAAACCAATTTATTCTTCTATAACAACCTGATAATTCTAATCTCTTTCTCAATTGTCTGATCTCAGATGTTTTTCTTTGTTTCGTTT
>JAEMON010000002.1:6448846-6469496 GCA_030264115.1 Lygus lineolaris | reverse complement strand
CGCTCACCAACTCATGCTGCATGAATGGAACTTTTCTCATTTGTTTGCCAATTTGAACTTTATAACACCAGCGGAGTTTCTTATCGAGCGACTGGATTTGTTCGAGTTATTAGTTGAAACTACGTAAGTATACCCCTCACCGGCAACATTATATTTTTCTGTAGGACCGGATTCACTGGGGTGAGTGGCGATTTTCGTTATGATACCGTTCTTTCATCGTTGTTTCCCCGTGCTAGTTCGCATAATTACCTAGTTTGAATCCCAGTAGTTTATTATCATTCAATAATGATTAACAGGACGTTTTCATTTTTTTCGACCGTCATGTCACGGCGAAAATATTGCATCTTCGCGACCGATCATCACGTTTAGAAGTTCCGTGATCGATTTTCACGGCCGTCACGTCAAGATATAATTTAATCGTTTTTAAATGATCTGACTGTAGAACCGTAGGTCTATTGTTGCATTGGTTGACAAAAACCACTACCATGGTACATAAAAGATATAAAATGTCGTTTTTCTCTACTCGAAACTCGAAGTTTCAGAGAACCTAGGTATAATATTATAGTTCACTGTAGTCATATAAAGAGTCCACCTTCACAATCCTCCCCGGGTTTTCATATCAGGGAAGTCTCGTATTATATGGTCCCAGCTTTACCGTGAGCACTCAGATACCATAACTGTCCAGCTGTAATCCACCCATACGCGCTGCTTGACTTGTAGTACGTAGTTTTCGTTATTGAGTCTGGTTTCAGTCAGCTCCATTGAATCTCAGAAACGAATGATCACAACTCGCCGTAGAGAGGAATAGAAAATGGAAAACTTCAAGCTCTTTCTGGTTGGTAGTGGATATGGTTTCTAAATTATTTTCTACTCTCTTCGTTGCTTATGGAACAGTTTGCTCCGGTCGCGACGCATAACTTTTCTCTGCCTCTCGTGCAAGGTTTTTTTTTTAAACTCGCCCTGAAGAGCAAAGAGACACTTCCTCACTCAGTCACCACCTGGTGGCTCCCTTATTATTAAACTTGGTGGTCTACACTTGAACAGCCCTGACTTACCGGCCACAATATCCATCCGGTGAGAATCCAAAGTCCCGCCTGCTTTACGGCACTTGAACTTCGCCACCTGACTTACCGGGAGTAATTTCCTTCACGCCTCTTCTTTATCATCCTTCCTCATACCCTTTCCTTCCTCCTGTGTTTTTATCTTGCCGCCTCTTCGCGTCCGTATCCTCCGCTATTATACGCAGCGCCTTTACAGAATCTCCACCCACCATTTGACCTCCTGACCCACTTCTTTTTGTCTTGACTCCCGCAGACATTAATTATTCACTCGGTTCCTTTCGTCGTGTTCGCACAGGATTTTGAGGTCCTTGTCTCAAAACATCGTTAACGTACTCCATGAATCTTCCCGACTAGTATTAGGCATGAGTACCTACTTATGACTCGAATCTCAATTGACTCACGCTTATAATATTCAGCATCTTGGTGCCGATCAAATCGTGTACACGTAGCTGGTAGGATTAAAACCCTAGTGCCTTATAAAAATCGTGATTAGGTTTTTGATTCGTGTGGAACGTAATATTTGTTCGATACAATTCCATATCGAAACTCAACAATGAATCGTGTAAAACAAAATTGAACCATCATAATAATTCAAGGGATGAAAAATCAGCTTTTTGCGTCAAGAGTGCAACGTTCACTGTTTGCGTGACTCCCAACTTACGGATGCTCCAATACACTGTGAGAGTTTTTCCGGTCTCCCTGAACTGGAGTGACTGGAATGTGACGTGCCGTTCCGCTCATATAACGTAAAAACCTCTTCGCAGCTAGCCAATGTTCCTTGCCAAAACAGTGGTTAAACTGGCTCAAGAGGCGACAATGTGAATGTCGGTCCAGGGTGTGACAGCGAGGTACTTCAATGCACCTGTTATGGACATGACGGGTCTGGATTTGTGATTTTGTCCAGTTTGAGTCCCGGGGTCATCGGTGTTTTGACTGGATTGCTGTCTTCCATTTAAAATTTTATTAATTTCATTTACGTACTTCTTTGATCAGCTGAGTTCTATTTTCCATCTTAAACTCTATCCCAAGGAGGGGGCCATTCTATTGAACTATTTCAGAGATTGCGGTCAAAGTACATAATATCGCTCTCGCTATCTCATAGCTGTTCAGAGAATCGAAGAATCGCTTATCGTTATTGAAGTCAGATTCTGCGGGTCACGTTCAAGAAGATAAACCGCACAACCAAAAAGAGTCAAAACAATGGAAAGATAACGATAAGAAGCACCCAATCCAGGGAATCATCGGCCAGGGTATGGCGTTGACATTATTGTCCTGGTAATATGGGTCCATCTATAAATAAGCGAGGCCCCTTCCACACGAGTGGGGACTCTCCGTCACGGTCAGATATCGTCTGTGTTACTTACCGAACCCTTACCTATGTTGTAAAACTTCATTAAACGCGATTTGTCTCTCGTTCTCTTTATTTTAACACCCATCCAGATTCGTTGTGATAAATTACACCCCCGTCAGGTCGGATGAAGATTTTTCCCACCTATACGTGTGTTCCCCCAATACCCTTTTTCCGACCCACCGTCGATCACTTAGCAGTTTTCCCGTGAAACCTAACACAATGACTTTCACCCCTTCCTCGGATCGTCCCGTCGCCCTCTAATCGTTTCCAGTTAGCCTGTCCACCTTCAGCCCTTTCCGTTCGATTCCCTCAAGGGGATTCCACTCTGCCAATACAAAGCAAACAAAGGAAAAACCGTGTTACTCTTCGGGAGTTCTTGCTCAGAATACACAATGGTTCTTTATCCGCTCCGACCCTTAAAAATAATAGTACCCAATTACAGACGTTGTAAGGTAGTTGGTTTTTGTTGTGCCTTTGTTTATTTTCTTTCACCTCCCGGAATCACAATTAATGTTGAGGAGGAAATGCGCCTGGCAGAAGGGTAAACACCGCGGAAACACTCTCGGTGGTAGCTTGAATTTTTTTCCCACCGAATACAATCAGGTTCTCACTTCGTTAGTTTTCCTCTTCTTCAGTGTCTTGCTTAGCATGGTTTTTTGCGCTATCAACATCAAGAATAGCCACATAGTATGGTGGAACGTACATTATTTGGTCTGCCCTCAATTCCAATTAGCACTGATTTATTTGGGGATTTATGGGTTATTTATTTACTGATCAGATCTGATTCTGATCTGATAGGCTAACAACCACGCTAAATCCCACTCCTCCGGACTTGTGACACGGCTCGCTCTTGATTAACTTAATTTATCTTATAGTCAAGAAGAGAATCTATCAAGAATAAGAATTTATCTTATAGTCAAGAAGGGTTACAACGCTTCACTATCCTCCGTTCCCCCTACCACACGAGCTCTTCAGTAGCACAATACAACATCGTCCCTGCCTCACCCACAACCAAAAGATTAAACTGCAGTAATCATCACGATAGGATGGTGGAACTGACGTTATCTGGTCTGCCCTCAGTTCCAATTTTATTTAGGGGTTCTGTAGGGTATTTAACGATGAGAGTGCAACGTTGTAACCCTTGGACTTCTTGACTAAAGGTTAAATTAAGTTAATCAAAAAGGAGCCGTGTCACAAGTCCGGAAGAGTGTGGATATAGCGTGGTTGTTCTGCCTTTCAGAACAGCTCAGTATATAACTAACCCAAAGAACCCTCAAATGATCAAGATTATTATTTTTGGGTTTTGTTATCGGTATATTTCCGAATACTGGAACAAGTTGAAAGGTGGTAAAATGTCACTCCCAGGCTTTATATATCCCGAGTCCGGGAAAATGGTTAAATTCGAAGATCACCCTATAGCGCCCATAGACGATCGGCATTCGCCATTGTGCCATCAGCCCGCTGGAGCAAAAGTTGTAAAAATAGAAGAAATTCAAAGAACCGTGATTTCTTGATTTGCAAGGTATTACCAAAGACATTCAACCATCGAGATAAGAGTAGGATTGAGGGCAGTGAAATATGGCGGCGCACTAAGGTTATGCCTCCGCCAGGTCTTTGCAAAAATTACGCTACGTGTCACATGATTTTTGCTACAGTGATTTTGATACGAGGATCTTACGAGATTTTCACGCTGAATAGGAATTCCTATAGACGACCGATATGTGGAATGTAACCTTTGATTGGAGCAGTACCTGCTTGTTTCCTGGTATTCACAAATTGGCTCGTTTGCAGCTCGAGCTGAATGAATGAACTCGTCGAGTGTGAGTGGAAATTTGGACTAAATCAAATTTAACCCAGTCCCACGGTCACTAGGTTGCTATTTCTCACAGAAAATTATACGAGTATTTGTATAATCAGAATTATGGTGCCACCCGGGTACAGAAGTAGTCGTCTTGTTTTGAGAAAAGACCGAGGACTTCAAAGCTAATCTAAACATTCTGGGTGAGGCGCAATTGGACTCAAGAATTCTAAAATTCGTGAGTTTAAGCATCGAGGTCATATTTTTTCACCTTTTACACTGTTTCTATATTTTATTAATAAATTATCTGTCGCTTAAATAATCAATTTTCTGTGCCTATTTTCGCTGAGCTAGTGAATAAATTCAGGTTAATTTGGGCTATAATTATTTTGTGAAATTCGATAAATAAATTCAATAAAACACTGAGGTGCTGGTTTGTCCAAAAATGCCCTATTTTTCTCGAAAAATCAATTTTCAATCAGTCAAAATGTATTAGGAACTATACAGGAAATTTAACTCTGTTTTCAACGGTATATTTATTTGTTGTTTTACACTGCGTCTCAAGGGAGTTATGGCCGTTTCAATCACGTAAGGTCGAGCAATTGAATAAAATATTGGAAGGGAACAAACTCACGGAAAAAGGGGATTTAAAAAAACTCGAGGAGGAACTTTTTGTTAAAAATTAGTTGTTAAGCCGATTCCTTCCATGATGCATCCTGTAAAATAACCATGGACAATTTATACCTAATACGAAAATTTGAGGTCGGTGGTGGGAAATTCCTAGCCGACCAAGTTATCTTTAACATGAATACTCTTATATTTATGAAACTTCACGGTTACAATGTATTACAAGGACGGTTTGTTTGGGAGGTTGTTCTTGAATTTTTACAATCGAGTTTTTGAGAGGAACTCGGGTTTCGACGTAAATAATGCCTCAACGAATTCAGCAGGGAGATCTGGGACACGATGATTCAGTTTTGCCCAGGCTTTCTTTTATTGTCGTTTGAAAGTCGTGGTGGGGAACAAGTCCCTCGTTGAGTCCCGTCGAACTGGCGTTTATATTTTATTAATGTAAAAAAAAAACCTAATCGTTTTGTTACCGACAACATGTCTAAGGAAATATTAAAAGAATCGTGAATGTAAAGATAAGGGTGGGAGAGGGATGGGGGGAGGCAGAAAAGCAAACTTAGCTCAATAACAAGCCATCCTGAGGGAGTGGAAAAGGGACGACTGTTTTTGGGTTGCTCGGAAGTAGACAGAAAAGAGAACAACGGAGGGCACAGGGGGCTTCGTGGCAACTTGAGAACCTTCTCGAAGCTTTTAAAAGTTTTCATTCAATCGCTAACATCGCAACGGAGGCCTTGCCTAGTTCTTATTTCGTGTACGAAGCGGTTTAGGTTTTCTTCCAGAACAAGTTATTTACTGAATTATCCACTGGGAGGGAGTGAAGCTGGAAATTCGCCGTTCCTGTCACGTCAGTTAATATTGTTCGGAGAGTTTCCCTCCTTGCAAATAAAAGGCGGCTCGTTTCGTACGCTGCGATGCTTTTCTCAAATTGGATGTTTCGTAGGAAAACTTGGTCGGTGAATGTGACGTGTTGGGTTGAGTTCTTGTTAGTTGAGTCGAGTGCATGATCTTCGTCTTGAATGTGGATGTTCTACTAGGGTTAGCATGACTAGGCCCTCTGGAATCAAGAAGATGACCACCGCACACTCCCTCAAATTACGCAAAGTACTTCTCTTCTTATTCCAAAAACTTACTCCTCTACGCATCTTCAAGTGACCCCTCCCCTTCCATTCTTCTCCTGGAACTGGAAGTATATGTTACAATCAAATTGCATAATTTAAAAAATCTATAAACAAAAATCAGGCATTCTATATAAAGACTGGTCATTAAGGAGTATGACTTCTGTCTTAGTCAATTTGTATAATTTAATTTTGCTTCCGAGTCTACCGAAGTTAGCAGAAGCTTTGTTTTCAATTTGGAAATCGATAAAAATTTTGTTTTCCAAAATTGAAATTTCCCCTGGCATTTCACGTTTCAGAGCTTTCTGAACAAATTCGGTCCCGTGTCTGTCGGTCCGCATTTCCTTGTTACAGCCATATTTTCCAGAGTTTCAATCTGGAAGATCGTTGTTCAAATTTTTAGGGATGTTGCCTGCAGGGGCACTTTAGCGACCACATGAATTTCATATATCGATTGAACCAACGGTACGCTCTATGCATGCGCTAACATAAATTTCGTTCACGGCTATGTTGACATTTGTCTAACTGACAAACATCAACAAGATCAAGAGTTTTGAACTTACACATCTTTTGATTCCAAATATTCTTGGAAGCGAGGAAGCCATGTGCCATTTCTATTTGGCAGAGTATTTCTTTTTGCTTCTACCGATTCTACCGTTTATAAAAACCCGGATTTCTTTTACTACTACGTCTCTATTCCAATTCTTTTGAAAGTGGGAGAATGTCTTTGAAGTAGTACCTATCTTAGATCGAGTTTTTCAAATCTTGTTTCAGGCCTTTTATCGGCGTGAAATTCGAGAAATATGTTGTTTATGAATGAGAGATGCTGAGATAAAATGCCATCACTATATTTATATTATCTCTTCACCTCAATACATTCATTATATGACTCAATATATCTTTTCTCATCCAAAAAGCACGTATTTGTTTTCATGTTGGGTAAATATAATAATGATTTTGCGGACTATCTATTTACTGAGCTGATCCGATAGGCAGAACAACTACGCGATATCCACACTCTTCCGGACTTGTGACACGGCTCCTTCTTGATTAACATAATATGATACCTATCTGCATGAAGGCCAAGGGTTACAACGCTGCACTCTCCTCAGAGGGACTGACATGTCGGTTCCCCCTACCGCACCAGCTCTTCAGCTCAGTAAATAAATAACCCTCAAAATCCCTAATAAACCACTGCTGCTTGGAACTGACGGCAGGTCAAATAAATGCAGTTCCACCATCCTATCGTGATAATAATGATTGTACCAAGTTCTAAATATCATTTACCTACCTCATATGCATACTAACATTGGATTTTTACGTTTCCAGGTAAGCCCACAAACGGCTCTGACACCCCTCATGTAAGTACTCCCTTGTTACCATGCAATGCATCCCAGCCGTTTATATCGTCTTCATTTGCATGAATAAACAACACTATAGGCAGACTTCGTTGCGAGAGGCTTTGGTTCTCCCGGTCCGGGTTTGTTTCAACGACCCTGTTACC
Source organism: Lygus lineolaris (assembly GCA_030264115.1). NCBI lineage: Eukaryota > Metazoa > Arthropoda > Insecta > Hemiptera > Miridae > Lygus > Lygus lineolaris. The sequence goes on along the minus strand of JAEMON010000002.1, from coordinate 6,462,037 downwards.
TCCGCTCGTGTTCTCCTAACTGAACGCTTCGTTCCACCCCCTTCAAAACCTCTCTTACCGTTGGTTTAACTTGACGTAGTAGTTATGTTGGAGTAAACAGGCTTTCTGAATTACAGTTCCTCCCATTTCCCTTTCCTCTTACAAACAGACCTGTTTTCTCCGTAACTCTATCTTCACCTCTTCCCCGAGTTTCCTCGGGCTTAAGTTTGAATCACGTAGTGCTTGATTTGGTTTCCCGAGAATGAATGAAACTTTAAGATAATGAAATAGCAAACTTAGTTTCCTCGTATCTTACGTACCCTTTTAGTTAAGTTCTTGATAACACTCTTTTTCATCTAGATGTTATTAAAAGTTTTTCCATTTTTGTTAGAGAAAAACTCAGTTTTTTTGTTATAACGTTTTTCATACTAAGCACGTACCGATACAGCTCAGTGAAGCAGTATGATATAATACAATGTATAATAATGTATATATAACCAAGCTACGGGCTGAAAATGGTGTTACCTGCATAACAGACACAGCCAGACATATCTTACATACCTGCTTCATTGAAGCACAGTATCAAAAGCTTTTTGGCCGAATCAACAACGTCAATGCGAAAAATGCGAATGTCTTCGAGCGTATTCATGTGCTTATCAACCAACGGAAAACCAAATTTTTTTAATAATTCTAGAAAAATGTGAAGGTTTCTATATTATGGACATCCTTCACGGTTCATATCGATTTTTAAGGACGACCGCCAATCGTTATGGTATTTTTCACATATTTTGCTACAGAAAGGTCTTTCCACCGGATAATGCGTGCCGAGTTGTGAACGACAAACTTCTTCGTAATAATATGTTCATCAACTCGTTTCACTCGTTCACCGCCACATGTAAGACACATTTCACGACGAAATAAAAGGATCACGGTATATTTCATAGCATCATAGCCTACAACCTGACCAGGAATGTTGACATTGTTTTCCAGAAAACCTCATTGAAATCGGTGTAGCCGTTCGAGCGTGAATACAGGCATACACCTTATTTTTTTCGTGCGAAGCTTTCTTGTTTGAGCATACAGTATTATTTAATATCAGAGGTATTTTAATGTATTTGTACGTCCTTTTCTTTTCCCTCAGTGAAGAGAAGTATCAAACTAGTAGTCAAAGCCAAATAAGTCGAATCATTTTTTACCTTTGAATGGTCTAAACCAGTTTTTCTCAACTCGTGGCGAAGGGGGGGGGGGGGGGGGGGGCTGTCAGAAAATAGTATATAATAATGATAACAAAGGATCAGAAGGAACTATTAATAAAGGAACAGATGGGAACAGAGAGGCACAGGCGTCACGAGAACCCAAGCTCAATACCCAGCTATTCTGGTGCACGTCGCATTGAGGAATTTCCCTGTAGTAGCATGTACCACGAAGTTTATCATTTGTTTCAATCGAGTGTCAAAATTGAGTGTTTTCACTTTCGTTTTACTGACTTCTGTTCAATGGGTCTCACTCTCAAAAAATGCTCATGGTGCCAGGGAGGCATGACCAAGGAAAGGTTGAGAACCACTGGTCTAAACAGTCATATATCAATGGGTGAAATTCACCCGTCCCCTGCAGTTTGGTTTCACCAAGTTCGGTGAAGATAGGTTGAGACTCAAGAGGAATTGGGGTCGGGCAAACAGAAAGGGATTCATTAAAACATAGCTCTACTGAAAAATAGATACTGGAGTCTACTTGCCGAAATAGTGGGATGAATATAAGATAGGAGCAGAGAAGACCTATAGGGCAGCCAGTGAAGGGCATTGTGCGGCAAGTTAGCGAGAGAACAATAAAGGGAGAAAGAGACAATGGAACAGATAACGAGGTGGTGGGGACAGGAGTGCCGGAGGATAGGCTAGGACCCGCAACACAGTGTTGCGTAACTGTATTCTAGCCCCTGCCATTGGCTGTGGGAATATGTTAGCCACTTTTGCGAATTTTGAGGTCTTGAAGGGGTATTAAAATTAACAGAAATGTTGATAAATTTTCTTTTGAAGTCTGTATATCTGTACTAGACTACGATTAAGAATAATTATAACAGTGTTCGGGGCAGACGATTCCTCTCTTCCCTTGATTCGTTGGTCCCTTCTTGACGGATTATAGAGACTACAGGGTACGCAATCCGTTTTTGTGGATGTGTTGAACTGCCACATATGCCACATGGTTTTCGCGTATTTTTTAACGCTGAATCACTGAATCCGTTCTAGGATTTGGTAGGGGATTTCAGGGTTCAAGGAATAAATAGTCAATTATTCATTGACAAATCCCCTGTAGTTCAGGACGGGTTGTCGTAGTCTCGTGGCAGGACCCAAAAAAACCTCTGAGACTCGACGGATCATGTGTTATGGAATAACATAGTGTGAAAACCTAAATTACATGACCAACTCGAGTCAAACATCACCTTCAAAATTTTCGTACCATAGAAAACGTGTGCAGAATGAGAGACAGAATTTTCACTTTGTTCTCACATGTTGTTTGTGCAGTTCGTAGGTGAGTTCACTATGCAGAATACAATCAGACATCTGGTACGAACCTTAACATACTTTTCTCACTTTTATAAAACCAATAATTGGCTATTTTGGGGATTTTAACGCTGATTTAGGCCATCGGGATATTTTTCTGAAGATGAGCGGTATGGGAGGTTTTTTTTTAGTGTTTTATAAAATAGTGAATCCAGTGAATTTCTTGAAAATGCTTGGAGAGGTTCTGGGAGAAAATCTCGTAAGTGTACTAAAATGACGAATTTTTCAAAGCCTATTTTACGTACCTAGTTGCTTCCCCAACAAATTGAACTGGAGAACTGATTTTTTTTTGGGGGGGGGGGGGGGGGGGGGGGGGGTTGTCCTCATACATGTGTAGAAACAAAGACTCGAAATCGGATATTTTTCATCATTTTCGTGAGGGCCGCAATCGTGACTGTATACGTAAATACGCTCATCCATACAAACATCCGCACAGACATTTTGCCCACCACGTGTCGAAAGTTGATCGACACGATCAGAACCGTTCTGAAGTGGTGTTCCAGAAATAGGATTTCCTGACGATCGCAATACTTTCCTTTCACCTTTTAGGTGGGTTTAGGAAAGTAGAAAGATTGGGTTGTGAGGAATCGAGAGAGTCGGATTCGAACCACAACTTCGTTAACCCCCTTTATCACTGTCAAACAGTTTTCACCGCTGGTCCACCCAAAACCCCTCTCGTGGGGAAAACTTTCCTCTGCGCAAAGTTGCTGGCAAATGTACGACAGTTATAATTTTCCCTCAGTAAATATATTAGGAGAGCAAAAGACCTCTTGTGCAGAGTAGCAGGGCAGATGTTCTCCAATGTTCTCATTCTATTCACCCTTCTGGCCACCTGGACTTAAGACCCATCTGGGATCCTCGATGAGAGGTATATTGTATAACTTTGTTTTGAGACTCCAAAGTATAAATTCCTGAACTCCGTTGAAAAAAAAAAACGCTGCAAATTATTACACAACGGTTTATTATTTTCTCTATAGATCGCCCATCTACAAAGATCCTATGACATAAAATACCCACCTAAAGCAAGGTTCACAATCATCTCTTGGCGACAATGACCTTCTTGTAATTATTATTATCGGAGAGTTGCATTATTCATTCTCAGAAATTCAGTAACTAAGGAAGCTTCTGAAAGTAAACAACAAACTTGGTTCAGTGGAATCGAAAGAAAGTTGAAGTTGAACAGCTGATATTTGAACGGAGATTTCCTACTCGGGAAGAATTGCGATTCGCACTCGTGTTTCTGCTCTTTTTTTCGTTCAACCCTAAGTCCTTACAGGGAGCGAACGGTTGGTCCCAAAAACCGCAAGGTCTCATTCGACGCTAAAAATGGTTTTCTATTTTAATTCGATGGAAAAAATATACCTTCCTATTGAAATTTTCGAGCTAGGGCGTTTTGAAAATTTCATCCCCTATTTTCTAACCCTTAGAGAAGACTGACAGTAACGCCAAGCTTCGCGGCACAACTAGACCCCGAATGGGGCCGGTATACCAAATTTCATTCATTTTGGTCCATGGTAACTAAGAAAAGTACCGCGTACGGCGGACTGCGTTACGGCAGTCGGACGGATTTTTTTAATTCGATTTTTGGATTCTACGTAGGTATCTTGAAATAAAACCTCAAATTTTGAAGGGGGGGGGGTTAAAATTTTTTTTCGTACTCGATTCCAAAGGTTCATTATTGAAAATAATAAACCAAAATAACAATTCCTTCAGGTACTTGAGTATGTGTGGATGTGTTTATGTAGATTCGACATCCAGGAGCACATCCTGAGATGTGCTCCTCAGATATGAGACAAGAACGGTGATTGGCGGGCCAATAAAGGACTTCAACCATTGGGAGGCTGTCTTCTATCGTTGGTTTATTTTTTCGAGTACGTTTTTAGCACACCAATTCTGTGGCCAGGCCAATATTTTATCTATGCCTGCGTCCTGATTACCGCATAATATTCTCAAGGTTCTAATCTCAAGAAAGTTTAAGACTATCACGGTTACCAACTTTACCTGTAATGATGAAGGAAGCGAGTTTTAATCCATTCCAGTGATAAACGAACTCATCTAAAGAACCATAAGAGTACCTATTCGCTGGCCCGGGTTTACTGTGTAGTTTGTTCTGCTATTTCTATCTACGAGTGCATTTTGAACCATGCAAATGGAAAATAATATTGTAGGCACATGAATCCGAACTTCCTGTGCTTCGGGACTTTCATTGTTCGTTTGATGAATTTTACGGATGACGCGTTTGGTTGGCTTTTGAGGACCAATCAAAATGGCCATTTGACTGATGACGTTGGCAGTATTTCCTTTTGACAGTAGTTCCCACCCGTTGTTTTGTCTCCTATTTCCCACACGTCGAATCTCAAGCTTTGAAAAAAATCAATAGCCACATCAAATTTTCTTCGCCATAGTTTTTCGTAATTTACGGAGTGGTAATTTTTGAGGAAAAAAATCACGTCTGTCGCTCATTGGTTTTTTTTTCCTTTTTTTTCCACGATATAGTATTTTTATTGTAGTAGGTAACTGTCGGGTAGTGGTGGGTTCATAGAGGATCAAGGGTATTGTTATTTAAACTTTCCGCAAACATCCTATAATAACATGTAATTTGGGGAGTTGAAGAGACCCTGCATCGTAGATTCCTCGTCGGATGTCCTTCGGATCACCAGTTAATGATGCTGTTAACCGAAACAGGCCCTTTGGAAATCGACGTTGGTCCGCAAAGCCACACTTCGCGTTCCACGATTGAAATTAACGAACGTCCTCAACTCAAACAAGGTGGGTTCGGAAGATAAAGCGACCGTCCGCCCCTCAAAATGCTCAGCACTGTGACGCCGTTCGTCTCGATAGAATGTGAAAATACGTTAGTGGCGAAGGGGTGGGGAAAAGCCATACAAAGGCCTCTTGCATTTCCCAGGGCGAAAAGGGAGGTAGACTATTTCACTTATTGGGTGGACATCAAAGCCCGGTAGATTCCACCCTCTTCCTATCTCGCTCTCACATTGGACAGGTAAACGAATGTTTGTGTGCTTGCGAGGTCTGCTCCATTAATATGCAGCGTTCGGTTGAACAGTTTGAGATAGGAACGTGGAATTCGATAGGTCTCACTGGCCGGTTACTGCATAGACTCCTTCCCATTAACTTGCGTTGAGCATCTATATGGTAGGTATGTATTGTAAACCTCTGACAGCAATCAATTATGTCGATAGGTAAATGATGTTCGTGGATTTGGAAAACAAGTGTCTACGGGGAGTTTCAAGCATAAATCAGATTTAGTGACGTCCAATTAAATGTCTGAACTCCATTATCGACCTCATATTCTGACTCCTAAAACTGATATCTGATCCAATATTACGCTCATAATTATTTCGTTGGGCGAGGATTCTCCAACCCAAACCCAAATTAATGTTTTCCACCTGATTCACCTTCTCTATGAAATCAAGTACGATTTTGAAAGCATCTTGAGTGAAAGCATAGCAAGCGACTTCTTCCAATCATGGATGATTGCACATTTCGGAAAGTGCGCGAAATGGCTTCGACGCCAGCTGACAACCAGTTCAAAGCTGCAATTTTGGATTATGTATTCTGGAATTTCAGTGACAAGTGAGAGTGCTAACATTTTTCATAATTAGGTAGTATATTGAGCACAGGAGGCTACTTAACGGTGACGACCTTATTGATAATTGAATGCATATATTTGAGAGCTCCCAGGCTCCTTGTATTATAGCCCTTATACACCCTTCTGGAGGGAGGCTTCACCCTCCACTGGATCTCATCGGGTACGGGTGGGGAACAGCCTTCACGTGGCAAGCCACGTGTGACGTGTCCTCGTAGTCTCTATCACAGTGTGCTATCCTAGTAAGGTATCTATGCCTGTGAGAAATAAAATTCAAAAGTTCCATTCATGCAGCATGAGTTGATGAACGAATTTTCAAAGAATGATTTTAACCGATTTCGTGAGTAATTCTTATAGGAAATTTCACGCTGATTCCGAATATAACATATGTTCCTATGTTTAGGATGGTGATTTACAACAAAAACCTCAAAAAACGCGTTTTTTTAAAATGATTTTTGACTCCCCTTGGAGTACTCCGAAAATGCTGGCCCACGAACTTAACCTTTCTTTTGATATTATTGACGTTTTGAAATTTTTTCAGATTTTTCGCTCGATTCCTCGGTCAGATATCGTCTGGAATGACACATATATAAACATATAAATATATATATGTACATATAAAAAGTGTTAAATTTCAGGAATCGTTTTAGAATGGCCTGAAACGGATTTCCATGAAGAAAATTCTCAGAAAGTTGCATTACAAAAATTTTTAAGCCATTGTAATAGTTGTTGGTTGTTGTGGTTGTAATTTTTTTTCTCGAAAATTCGCTAAAATGGGTTGGTGTTTGCTGAATAGACCTAACGGGTGAAAGAAGAACGCACAAGTTCCACAAGAATCTGGAAGCTTTTATTCAAAGAATTGCACACTCAACATACAAAACCAGACTATCTTAAAAATTCTGAGTTGATCATGAGTTGATCAAGATAGGGGGGCTATCATATTGTGAGGTGGAAATTGGGCTTAGAGTGGGATTTTTAGGAGGGGATGAAGACTAGTGGAATATGGGTGGAATTATGGGTGGAGTTAATGGGGAAATTTGAGTTAAATTCCATTAGTTATGGAGTTTCAGGAAATTCATGTTTGCGCAAGGGAACACGCTACTAGTGGATGCAATGAAATGGACAAGGGACCGTCATGGGGGTAACCCGTGCAATCCTGAAAATGTAATAAAAATTGGACCATAATTTCGTATAATTTCGACTGATGGGACAAGGAACCACCGACAGACAGACACTCCTATACTTTCCGTAGTGAGGAAGCAAAATTAATCGTATTTTACCTGTTTTTCAAGGTCCGAAGCAGCTACGGATTTGCTATCTAGTTGAGTGCGGATGCCCGAAATTAATAATCCCAAGCTTGCAGTTAGATTTTCATTAGTATCAATTTAGACAATAACAATTTTCACTTCAAGATTCTTCGACTTATGTGAATTATACACCTTGCTGTTGAGTTGAGACGTGGTCCACTATATTATCCTAGACGTTTTAGCCTCTCAATAAGTAACTGTGAATACCCCCAACTTAAGACGGGGATCGTACAAGGTAGGACTAATAGAAGTAAAATGAGCCGGACGAAATGGTGCCTCGTTAAACACGAAGTACCGCCGTAAATTCATGTTACGCCCGTGCAATTTAATTCTGGAAAATAATCCCGGGCTAAGAGTATCAATAAAGTTGTCTGTGAATCCCGAAGCACCAACTTCTTTCGGGCCTCTTTTCGACAAATCCTCCCTGTTATGATGGTCATTAGGGAAACAGAAACTTTCATTTTACGATCAACCCCGTGCGATGACTGAGTCTCGCCTTTCGTTAGGTCCCGACCGTAGTTAGGGAGGAATTCAATTGAGCCCTTGTCATGTAAGGGTTGTTACACTGTTGAAGACACTGTCAACACGATTCACCCTTACGACGTGTAACGCATCAGTGTATTTCCTCATTCATACTTAATCTATACTTGTATAATAAGTGCGGTAGGCCTCAAAGCAGTTGTGATTTGGTATTTATTTCAAAAAACTTGGTAAACGTCCAAGTAATTTCTCTTTCTCCCTTGATGGGAAAAACAATAGATCATGGATATATCTAGCGCCTTTAGGAGCCGCTCAGCTGATTCGGGCTCTATACATCATCAAGGACAAGTCCAGTAGTTATCTGGAGCCGCCATCATATTGTGGTGTGAATGTAGGTACCTATCATAATGCCAAACTGAAAACTCCAACCAACTTTGTTTACCTACATACCAGTAGTCCTCTGAAGGATGTGGGATGAGGGGGAAATCGGCAGGATGAGATGTGGTGTGATGTGTAATAAATTCAGAACTTTCCAACGAGTGGTGAACGATTCTTATGGGGTGGAAAATGAGGAGGTTATACTTTCCTAGGAACGATTGGTTGTACGTGAAAAGCATAAGAAATATAAAACTTCCGTCACACTTTTTCGGAATGAAAAAACGTCACATGTTCATGTCAAAATGCGAAATTGTAAGTAGTTCGGGTTACCAACTACAAACATGCCTATTCGTGTACTGGCATTACCGTCATTAGACGTGTTCACGCTTGAATAAGAATCTTGATGATGACAAGTATGTCTTCTGTTTGACCAATCCAATTCACCTGAATTAAAATGACAAAAAATCGTTTTTTATTGGTACTAGAAATTTCTCGCATTATCTTCACATGGACGTTACATATTCTGTTGGTGATTCACATGGATAGCTTATTCCTATGCAAATCATGCCAATAATTGAAAATTTGATACAGTTGAATAACAAAACGACCGCCATCGCCATCTACTCATCCGAATTGCCGAATGTTGAGATCAGTCCCTAACCTGCTCTACCAGTTTGAGCTAAAACGGAACATCACGTTGTGAGCAGTTGAGCTTCGTTTGCGCGCATGCGCAGTGGAGGGGCTCTGATTGATCCAACAATCATTAAATTCATAGTGGGCCATCTAGTACTTGGCTCACATATACCCGGAACATTTCATGAAAATCGAAGATGGAAATTTGAAAGTTACGCTTCCGGAAAGGTCACACACAGATAGACAGAGAGTCACTGAATCATTCGTACAATTAGGGACTAAACAGTAAGTGTAAGCGGAAATGTTGTGCCTGTTGCAGGGGGAAAAATGCTAACCTCTTGAAAGATATATTATCGGCCACAAGACTCGCTAAGTAAGTCAATTCGGAAGCAACTAGCTGGAAACCCTCGCGCCTAGTATGGCAAAACTATCCTAACTGGAGCCTAGTATGCCAAAATTTCATCAGAATTTCTTACCCTGAGTAGAAAGTTGCTTGTAGGGATGTGAATCCAATCGGATCAAGACATCATGAAATATGTGTAGAAATGCATTACTGATAGTTGTAAACCAACTAAGCCTATTTATAGTGAAAGCATTCCCGTTAAGTTCTCCCGATGGAAATGGGGAACTTGAACCAATTCTATAGTCGAATGTTATGATCGCAATCAAGTGTGTCAGATGTTGAAAAATGGGAGATCACTGAAGGGCACGACATTTTATGTCTAACCTGATATATCGATAGCAACAAGACTGAGGATAAAATGCTTCTTGCTATAAAAGCAGAAATTCAAAAGGGTAATGGGAATATTAGATTGCATCTGATGACTGATCATCTTCTAATAAATGGGAAGTTGTTTTTGTGGGATGGCAAATAGGGGCTCTTTGTGGCAGGCGTGTAGGATGGTGCGTCACATTTGTGGAACTAACTTGACGTTGTTTTCAGCAAGGCCTTTTACACTATTCAGGAAGCAGGAGGGAAAAAATATGTCCGGCAGAACCAAATCAGAAAATAAATTCATGCATAGGGGTTTCACGCATCCAGTTCAAAAACCAAGAAAAAAACAAGGAAAAATAAAAGAAACCTGGAACGAAAAATCATCTAGAACTTGTGAAGAAACAGTGGCTTGAGAGCGGGAATTGTTTTTGATTAAATTTAGGGTGCGTAAAAAAATTAGGTGGATTGGTGGGGTACCTAACAGTTAGAAAATATGGTAGAATCCACAATACTGCCAATTAAACTTATAATAATAATTCAGGAAACATTATTGTATTGCATTACAAATCAGTTGTAAAAATGAATAAATTATTTGATTATAATTTATTGTCTCATAGTAAATAAAATATATACCTTGTTGAGATCGAAGAAATGCATACAAGTAAATCAAATATTTGAAATATTGGAAAACGAAAATGTTCCACATATATTATATCCGACAATATGCTCGTATTAAGTGGTATTCTGTTTTCATTGAAGTGTTCTCATTCCTGATTTCATTATAATTTTTTGTTCTCTTCTGGGTCGCTGTATTTTTTCATTGCCAGCTTCTCGTTATTATTGTTCGTCACTCGCAAGGATTATTTTTATTTTTTTCTGGAAGCGCCTCTCAGCCTCACAGCAAATCAATGAGGCTTACAAGTGTTTGTAGACTTTATAATTCATGCAATATTTATTTTTCGTAAATAAAAGCTTTTACCTATGTATCTGTTGAGCTCCTCGCCCAATCACCATCAGATACAGTAACCCGAGAATTACACTACGTTTCTAAATTATCGGTTTTGCGGATTGCGGGCGAATAGAGTGGGACTAATCAGATTTCTATGAGGAGAGTCTGTAATCGAATCCGAACCCCCTTCCAGGCTCTCATTCACTCTTTGCTCTCCCCTCCCGTCAGTCCTTTCATTCCTCATCCCTCAGCCCTCAATTGAATCAATACTCCACTGTTCCTCTGGCCCACTTAACGCGCTCCTGAATGCATCAGAGGACCCACCACTCTGCCACGCTTGTAGCTATAGGACCACATTGGGCATCAAAGATGGACGAGGTCCCGATCTCTCAGTGTGCTATTTCAACACCTACTTATGATGTGTAGCTTTCAATGTGACTTGAAATGCCGAATGGATTCGTCGTTTGGGGGTCAATCAGCAGTTCTCATGATTGTCGTAATTTAATTTTCACAAAGTCCTTAGTTATCAACTGTATAAGCTGGCATTGTAGAACTGTGGCGCGTGTCGTGACCTGAAATACTGATAAAAGCCTAGTTAAGATGTTGGTTGCGTGTCACTATGGCAACTAAAGGTGGGAGGAAGGATTGTTGAGTAACACACAGAAATAGGCGACGTTTAGGACGTTTATAGGCGGTGTTTAGTGACGTCTTATGAATGGGAGGCTCTGGATTCTAAAGGGGGAATGGAGATTATGTAGGAAATTCCTATCATCAGGATTTGATCGACGAGGGTATGGGAAAGATATTTTGAATAGAATCAAGAGGAACTTACGTGTTTGGCTGGCAGGCGAGAACTATAATGAATGTAGGGTTCGTGGGTTGGTCCTTCAAGTAACAGCTCCCCAGAGCTGTTCTTTAAAGGTACAACTGTGACTCCGTCACAACCTGGGGCGACGGGATGACCGAGTGTGAAGAAGCAGAATCAATCTATAGGGTGTTTCATTTTCTCCGCCAAATTCAAATGTTCAATAACTTTATTTATAAAAAAACGTTTTTACCGAAAAAAGTATATCAAACTGCAGCAAAAAGCCTGCAAATTAATTGAGATAAACAACATCTGGCATATAACCATCACGATCACATTTGGCAAGCATTTAAGCGCTTTATGATCAGAAGTTAGTGCAATTTGAGATAATTGGGTGTTTTGATCATATCGTTTCGTTTTGTTACCAAGGTGGGCCTAAGTATTGAACAACGAGTCTTGGTTCGTTAGAAGATGATCGGCCTAAGTTAACACACAATTGCCGTGTGGCACTCTCGCCATTCTGATATGTCAAGTTTTCATTGCCAAGACTCGTTGTTCAATACTCAGGCCCACCAAACGTTTTTGGTGGGCCGTTTTGGTAACAAAACGAAACGATATGATCAAAACACTCAATTATCTCAAATTACACTAACAGCTGATCATAAAGCGCTTAAATGCTTGCCAAATGTGATCGTGATGGTTATATGCCAGATGTTGTTGTTCTCGATTAATTTGCAGGCCTTTTTGCTGCAGTTTGATATACTTTTTTCGGTAAAAACTTTTTTTATAAATAAAGTTATTGAACATTTGAATTCGGCGGAGAAAATGGAACACCCTATACTTCTAAAAAGGCTCTGAGGCCCACTTTCGGCCATACAAACGCGGGAGGACATTACCACTAGGGCAGTAGTCACTGTGTCCTCAGGTATACCAGCAGTATGACGCCCTCATTCTTTTCACCGTATTTTGACGGTTGTGATCCTTTCCTAGTTCCGAACCAGTTTCTCAAATCTTTGTTGCCCTGGTTTTCTCTAGTTCAGAATTTGATTCACAGATTCACGATAAATCAGGGGATAATTGGCAAGCAATAAGACGGTGACTTCCTCTGCTAAATTTGATGTATTTAACATTACATATGATTGGATACCGGTTTCGACTATATCGTCATCCTCAGTCCAGTATAAGTGAGTGGAGTAAAAATCGAAGTGGAGACTTCAAGATCACAAACTACCTGATTCAAGCACCTCTGCACCATCGGCAATATCCTCACAGTGATTCACGGTAAATGTTTTCTGCTTGACGATGTGACTTCGTAGACACAATGGCAATTCCCTATTGAAGACATGTTGGCAATAATTACTGGAATATTCTCTGAAAGGCCTCTTTTCGTCTTCCCTCAGCACTCCATTGCCTGCCAGTTCGTGAAACGCCTTGAAATGCCGTTTCGTTTTCGAGGCGTAATTGGATCCCCCTTATTTTGCAACAGTTCTGCAAGACGGCAAACTTTTTTAATTACTGTTTGAGGGCTTGTGTTACTCGTTGCACGCGTTGGCACACAATGGATGAATGACTAGGAATCTAAGTGTCGTTCAAAGGTTGGGAAGCCGGTTGTTTTCAGGAAAGAGCGAATAGACGGTCTCGCCTCAAAGAGGGCTTTTCCGGACTAATTATACTGATTAACTAAAACCAACACCGATGATAATTATCGGGGTGGAGAGCGCTGTGCGTGGGCCGGGTTTACTGTTTTACATGTCAACATCGGGATATATGTATACAGGGT
>JAEMON010000002.1:6412366-6442572 GCA_030264115.1 Lygus lineolaris | reverse complement strand
TTGGAAAGGGCATTAAATTTCCCATCAGATGGGCTACCACTTACCCTTTTAAATCCGTGACCAATCAGTTTGTTTCTATTCCAAACTTCCAACTTGGTAGTTTTTAGTGTTTTTTGAGAAAATTCGTGAGAGATTTTCACTCATTTTCCGTATAGGGAATAATCTTAAAAAAATCTTAAAAATCTTAATCTAGAAAAAATGAACCCCGTCACCCCGGATGATAACCTAGGTTGCTGGGATGAATGTCACCCCGGATGATAACCTAGTTATAGAGGTTGCTATGGAAAAAAAAAAATTAAAATGTCAATAATTTCAAAAGAAAAGATGAGTTCAAAGGGCAGATTTTCTTGAATACTCTCAGGGTCAAATTTCGAAAATCAAGGGTAAAAAATAACGGTCAAAAAGTTTTCTAGTTTCCGTTTCAGGCTTCCGACAATCGTCCTCAAGTACTTCAGTTATTTGAAGTTTTTTAATTTTATAGCTAAATTACCGCTAAATTACCTTCCGCTACCTTTCCCTTTCTCTTAAATGAAGACATTTGGCGTCCTTTTGATTCCTTTTAGCGTAGATGGATTACATAATTTTGTTGAAAGCACGGAGGTCGGGCCTGGTTCCGTCAGAGTTCCAAGGTTCCAGCTTTTTATTGTTACCGTTTTAATAGTTTGGGATTAATCAGGGGGTTTGAGGCTTGTTGGAAGGGTCTTCCTCCGTTCTGGCGTTTCAGCTTTGGGGCTTCACATTTCATTAATATTGTTAGAAAAGGAGGCTTGAAGGTTCTGGTTCGTAACTAAAGCTCTGATGAGGACATTTTTCGAAAGAGCTGAGTTGAAATTGGAAATAGTCAAACAGAAATCGCCGCTACACTTTACCCTCAAGAAAACCAACATATTATAATGAGCGAAACGCACCCAACATACAACAACAAAAAACTGTAAAATTTTGCCCTGACTACCTACAATTTCCAACGATTCTTCTGATTCAAGAGGAATTGTTAAAATTCGGACTAACCTTCCATAATGCATTGATGATATTCTTGTTGTACGTTCTAGGTACCAACCACAACCACCCTCGAACACGACAATTTTCAAATCAATTTATGTCTCCACGACAAGCTTCGAAAATCATAATAATTAGGAGTGATGTCAGTGATGCCAGTGTTGGGTTGCAGTGATCCCCCCCACCAGCTCTCCCACAAATCGATGAATATTTCACCGTAGAAACTGGAGTGGCCAATCCGGCCAACGAAACCCAACCTCAATAATTCTGTTGGTAGATTAAAGTTGTTCGCGCTTCTATTTTCCTGTTTGTTTCGTTTCTACCCTGAAATATGCAAGATTTAATTTTCCTTCCCCTTTCTCATTTTTCCTCTTCGTGTTGCGGAACAAAGTCAGTTACAGTCGACCAAGTTATCGATTGTCCACGTTGTACTGAGAAATTATTATTTTATCCTGAGAACAATTTGCTGGTTGAACTCTCGTAAATGCAATCTTTCAATAACTGCAATATCCCCTGGTTTTCCTCTTAACTGCAATATGACGGATGACTCCTCTCTGGTAGTTCTGTTTTTCATAAAATTCCCTGCATTCATTGGACCAGTAGGTGATCGTTTTCTCTCTATCATTCAGTAATAAGGAGGTAGCAAAATCGATACCAATGTTGGCAAAAGTATTTGCGAATAGTTATCGAATACATTATTTGTATTCACAGGAAAATAATTCGAGCGGGTTTCGTTACTTGCTCGTTACCTACACTTTTCCAGATGTATTCTAAATTACAGTATCTAAGCTTTACGAGATAACGTTACCTACACTTTCTAAACCACATTACCTTTACATTCTAAATCACGTTTCCTACGCTTTTCGAGACTACGTTACCTACACTTTTTGGTGTTGAGTTAGCTAACACTTTTCTCGACTACGCTACCTACACTTTCTAAATCACATTACCTTTGCATTCTAAATTACGTTTCCTTTCGAGACTACGTTACCTACACTTTCCGAGACTACGTTACCTACACTTTTCGAGACTACGTTACCTACACTTTTCGAGACTACTTTACCTACACTTTTTGCTGTTGAGTTAGCTAAAACTTTTCTCGACTAAGTTACCTACACTTTCTAAATCATCATTACCTTTGCATTCTAAATTACGTTTCCTTTCGAGACTACGTTACCTACACTTTTCGAGACTACGTTACCTACTCTTTTCGAGACTACTTTACCTACACTTTTTGCAGTTGAGTTAGCTAACACTTTTCTCGACTAAGTTACCTACACTTTCTCAATCACATTACCTTTGCATTCTAAATTACGTATTCTTTCGAGACTACGTTACCTACACTTTTTGATATTGAGTTAGCTAACACTTTTCTAGACTACGCTACCTACACTTTCTAAACCACGTTACATACTTTACCGTTACATACGTTACTTACACTTTCTAAATCACATTACATACTCATTCTAAATTACGTAACTACACTTTCCTGTAACCTACTCTTTTCGAGACTACGTTACGTAACTACACTTTCCTGTAACCCACTCTTTTCGAAACTACGTTACCTACACTATTTTTCATTACCTACACGTTAACTACACTTTTACTCTTTTCGAGACTCCTTTACCTACACTTTTTGCTGTTGAGTTAGCTAACACTTTTCTCGACTAAGTTACCTACACTTTCTCAATCACATTACCTTTGCATTCTAAATTACGTTTTTTTTTCGAGACTACGTTACCTACGCTTTTTGATATTGAGTTAGCTAACACTTTTCTAGACTACGTTACCTACACTTTCTAAACCACGTTACATACTTTACCGTTAGATACGTTACTTACACTTTCTAAATTACATTACATACTCATTCTAAATTACGTAACTACACTTTCCTATAACCTACTCTTTTCGAGACTACGTTACCTACACTTTTCCATTACCTACACGTTACCTACAGCGAGGTTGCGAGATGGATTATAAATTACGTTGACTACACTTCTCCGTTACCTACACTTAATGTAATCTTCTAAATTACGTTACCGACACCTTTCCGAAAATGCAAAAGTATTCTTTGACTATTTGTGGATACTCTTCGCCCAAAAGTGTTTGATACTACTGAGTATGTATGTTGATAAGCCTTCTCAAATCGAATTTCATCATTGAGCTCAACTCAGTTTTGTAAGAGATTTTGTTACTATTATGGTTATGATGTATCTCCGGGAGTAAGGGGCTCGACCTACTTCTGTAATATGAAGGGTCAGTGCAACAGTTGAGTCCACTGAGCCACACCCTTGAACTTCCTAGTAACTCGCAGACGCTTCTCTTGTTCCGTTCGTTGAAATTTCCCTTGGGTCCTACATTGGATAATTTGATCGCTGTATCGTTTTGTTTATTTTATTTTTAAAACTGGTTGACTGATTGTGATGAAAATGTCATCACTTGATAGTGGGATGAATTTTCGTAAATATACTCCCAGTACCTACGCAATCACTGCAACCCGATCGAGTTACCCTCGTGGTTTCAATCATACGAGTCAATGATACCCTCGTACTTTGCTATGTAAAACTCTGAATTTCACCTAAATTAACAAGAATTAACATTCTTAACTCACCGACCAATATCTTATGTAAAGTTGATGTGGACGCTAACTATATTATGGTTTTCGAGGTATATCTGAGATTTGTAGTAAAGTGGAGAGGGTTACATCACCTTTATTCTCCATATTGGCTGTCAAAGCCGTTTAATTTTGGAATCACGCACCGATCATTCCCACCCAAATCCATGCGTTCTTCAATAATGAATCATTACCATTACTAAACTATTGAATTAAACTAAACTAAATTTTCTTTCTTATCAGTCCACCGACGTTTACTGCTCTTCGAGGCTTCGTTTTTCCAATCCAGTTAGTGAAACTCGTTTTTCTAATTAACTAACTCAATATGACTCAGAATGAATAAATCAGGAGGCCTGTAATACTTCCGCACATCTCGCTATAGTAAATATATCGTAGCATCACGAATATGTTACCAATATATTCCTAGCAGTTTGAAATTTATTATTAGAAATTCTGTATCCAGTTTTATGATGTGTTTTGAAACTAGAATATATGATTTTCAAGTTGGAGAGTTTTCCAATACTGAAACGATTTCATTTCATCTTTGGTTCGTGAGTTTTCGTATTTTTCTATACCTATACTCCTAAGTCCTTAGCTCCATTCAGCCCCTATTAGGAGCGAAGGATTGGTAATATATTGTTCCTTTGTGATCCAAAAATATCAATATCAGTGTATTCAGATCCGTAGATCAAAAACTAACTCTCGTAATGAACGTTATCGAGCTCTGATCCGGGGTGAATCCCTGGAAAATCCCTCCTTATTTTTCAGGTGTTCCCAAAAGCGAGAAGCTCTCTCAATCCTCTTCCGATAATTTATTTTTCTGTAAAAACAAAATATAAATCCCCGTTGTAATTAGATACGAGTGAATTATGACAACTCATGCGTTCGAAACTTATTATTTTAATAAGTAAACTGAGGCAGTGGTTGTCGATGTGAAGTCCTTGTCATTCTGTATGTATCTCCCTCTGACTCGGTTCCCAAGGGCTGGAGCGCGAGTGCAATACCATACCGATAATGACGTTGCACCCTTTTTCTTTATTTTTTTCGACGACTTCTCTTCTTTTCCGACCCTTCATGTCGCACATTCTCGGAAAGCCATCCGTTGCATTAATACTATTTGAAAGAACAAAAAAAAAGCACATCAATTTTTGAGAATTTGAATTTTGTGGGTAACTATCAATTTAAAATTCAGAATTCAAAATTTCAAAACTCCACAAAAATTGAATAATAGAAAGAATGCCGAAAACGGATTTGAAAAATTTGATTAATAACAGAGATAAGTTGGAACAGAGTTAAACAGCAATATTGGTTGGGAAAGTTGAAGGGGGCCGATGTAATTGTTGTCAACACATCGGTAGCTATAAGGTACCTACTCCATTGAGAGCTCCTCCTAACTCTTTGCTAGCCGAAAAGAGATGTAGGCATTTCCGAGGACACTATGGGCAGCTTCCGGTCCCCCTTGAAAACCCCAATACGAAGCAAGAAACCTCCATTCAGCAAGTGGTCCCCTCATCCTGGCTCTAATAAAAGCTCGAAGTCGGGTTTTGGCGATGAGAGTTTTGGGGAAAATATAATTTGCCGCTTAGCTACTCTCACCGATCACAGAATAACGCCACCAGGACGGTGAAGAAAAAAATCTCATTTCCTGTATAACAGGCTTCCACGGTCCGTGAATTGCCTTTGTGACATGATGAAATTGTGCTTTTTTGTTTACTCGCTCCATCATACTTCCACTTCCAGCGGGGGAAAAGCCGGATCCAGTTTCCCTAAGTTCTAACGCGAATATTTCACTGCGGGATGAGAGAGAAAAACTGCAGATCCCTCTCGGTCCTTGGTGATTGAAAAATAATTACTTGGCGCTTAAGTTGAAAGCCGAAAAGCGTTTCACCTTCGACCTCTTAGGGGGGCGTTCATTAGAGTTGATGGGTAATGGCGATTTCATGATCTCCTACGAGTATCGGTGTTTTTCCTTCCGATATGAAACCACAGGAAGTTACCCAACTAATAAGTCTGGTGGATAAAAAAAACTGAATGAAATAAAAATGAACTTGAAGGGAACGTTTGTTCTCCATAGATAGGTAACTTACACTTGGCGCCACTAGTGGTGTTTATAGAAAATTATGTACCTACGTAGGTATTATGGATGAAAGCTTACCTATTCTTGTAGTGCCGTCTCGGTCCTTGTCCCTTGATAGCTGGAACTGATCCGCTGCTTTGGCGATTCCAATGCCGAATGTTAAGCAGCCACGATGTTCTCGTCCTCCCAACTCCCCTTCTTCCGGATATCTTGCCCATCTTGATGGTCTGCAAGAGCTCGTACTTCGGGTTGTATACATAATGTGGCCAAAGTAAACGAACTCAGATCTCTTGGAATTAGCAACCAGGTCCCCAGATCAGCTGTCATGTGCTGCAGAATGCAATCATAGCGCGAGCGATCAATCGACGGGAGTCACAACATACTACCTTGTAATGTGGCTCACTGGTAGAAATACGATATTTCAGAGTTTATAGGTCTGTAGAATGTTATACCTAGAAGTGTTCACGATACCTATTGCCTACTGAGTGTGCTCTAATTCCTACCTACTGAGCCTGTGGCGTGGGAGGAAGGAATTATTAAGCAACACACAAAAATATGTGGTTATTTGACGTATATTATCCTACATATAGGAGGCTCTGGGTTCTAAAGGGGGAATGAAGATTATGAAAATTGAAATTCCTATCTTCAGGATTTGAACCACGAGGGTAAAGGAAATATATTTTCAATAGAATCGAGAGGAACTTATGTGTTTGGCTGGCAGGCATGGACTCGCATGCATGAGGGATTCGTGGGTTGGTCCTTCAAGTGACAGCTCCCCAGAACTGTTCTTTGAAGGAACAACCGTGACTGCGTAACAACCTGAACGAATTAACAACATCTCGAAAGCTTCGGGCCGGTTCATTTTCGCAGTCTTAAGAGCTCAAGACTCGACCCCGTTCAGAACAATTGGGAGGACCTAAGACCTGATCATCCTCCAGCCCAATGAACAACTCAAGTCAAATACAATAGACTTTTCAGGGTATGAAGGCACTCCTGGCAATCTCAGTACGAGACCTCAGCTCAGCAGTCAGGGACCACTCCTCCTATACCCACTGACCCTCACCGGATATGAGCTGTTTTCGAGAATTGGTTCACTTCTGACTTCATTCTGATCTTCTGCTTTCGATCAGAGGTTGAAGCGACTACTCTCAGAAGTGTAAATTTGCAGATACTTATGGGTTTTATCTTGGCCGGCTTCGAACAAGCTGCATCGGTTAGGAGCGCCAATTCTATTCTAAATTAACCAAATTGTGCATTAAAAGCTGAGTACTTAAAAAATGGTAGCTATGTTTGTGAAATGCTTAAGCACCCATAGTATTTGATTATACTTATAGCAATAGAACAATTTCCGATGCTTCCTGCATAGGAAAACGGAGAGAAATAAGACAGTGGTTGGAAATCCTCCAGGTTGAAGGACCGAAATAGGGCGACTACCCAGAGGCTTCGAAGAGCTACCTAGTCATCAAAGCAGGGCTAGAACATGATGCCAGGGAAATCTTCCATAACACAGGGATACAAATCACCAACTCATAGAGGTTTTTGGGAGGAGTCGTGGGGCCAACCGAGTCAAAACAGGAGTACACAAAAGCAAAAGTAGATACATGGTGTAGAAACACGGAAAAATTCCCACAGGCTGCAAAAAAAGTCCACAAGCCGCGTATAAAGCCTTCACCAAATCTTTCCAATTCGAATGGTGATGTACACAGAGGGTGGTGGAAGGATGCCAGGAAGATTATAGGCCTCTGTGGGACACCTTACGACAGAAGCTGATGGCAGTCTTAGGACGAGAGATAGGAGACCATGAAAGCAACGTCCTAGAGCTCCCAGCTAGATGGGTCGGCTTGGGTAATTAAAACCCTTTGCTCAAATCAGACCAAGCACATCAAGCACGTCACAATAGATCTCTTCCCATCCCCATCCCTCTTCGGAAAAAAAAGCACATCAAGCCTCCAGTAAAGCAACAGAAGAGCTGGTAACTTCTATTAGAACAGGAAGGCCCCTCAATTATGGGAATCATCTAGATAGAGTCACGCGCGTTTTGAAAGAGGACAGGAAGCTTCTGGACGAGACTTTGAGCCAGAGAAGCGAGGAGCTTATAGGGAGACTACAATCATCCCAACAACGAGTGTTGGAGAGGGTCCAACACAACTCCCAATGGCTCACGGTAGTACCCACAGCTGCAGATGGCCTGGATTTATCCCCAACACAATTCAGGGATGCCCTCGCCCTACGCTATGGACACACCCCACTCGAGCTTCCTGAGTGATTTGAACCATGCACTCAACTGCAAGAGAGGGAGGCCTCGTGAAACGGGGACACGACAGCGTTAGGGACGAGTGTGCAAAACTGGCAGGTCTTGCTTGGGGAGGCGCAACGGTGGAACCAGTACTGCAAGAGTCAAACGAAGAAAGTCCGATGCTAGTTGCCGACATCAAGGTTCAAGGTGTCTGGGCTAATTCGAGGCCTGCGTTCTTCGACACATCATTGTAAATGCCGACGCCACTTCGTACCTTTCCCAAACCTGGGAGTCCACTGCACAGTCAGCTGCTAGACAGAAGCACGAAAAATACGACAGAGCGGTAGAGCACCTTCGAGGCTCATTCACACCCCTCATCTGCTCGTGTGACGGTGCCCTCCATCGGGAGTACGCGGTTTTCCAAGAAAGACTTGCCAGCACTCTCGCCGAAAAATTGAGCAGGCCATACTCCCTTGTGTTGGGGTGGGTGAAAGTCAGGACCCAGGTGTCAATAATCAGAGCCGTGTCCCTTCGACTGAGGGGCACGAAGAAGATTATTCGATCCCTGGGTCTGGAAGATGGAGCGGGATTTCCTCAGATGGAAGATTAGCTTTTGGGAATCAAAACGACCTTCATCCTGTTTCCTTCGGCCAGAACATTTGATTGAAAAATTGAAAGTAGCGTCAGAATATATGGATAATACCTTAAAAAAAATTTAAATTAAATTGAAATTCTGAAGAATGTGATCTAATTTGATGCTTATTCCCGCATTCTTTAGCAAGGTTTTACCTGTGCCAAGTCCAAGTCCTGTGCCGTCTTCCACACCATCATGACCTCTGTATCAAAAGATTATGTGATTATGTTCGTTGCTTTATTGTCGAGCCATTCACACCAAGTACCTCACTCATCCTCACACTATCCAAACTGGCCAGATATCTTGCGTATCTGAATGTAGGGAGAGGTGTATAAATATGAATAGAGCTAGGGGATTTATGCACTTTCAAACGTAAAGTTATGCACTAAAATTTGCGCCTATTATGCGACCAAGATAAGGCGCCTTTTATGCGGAAAAATTTCTAAAACTATGCGAAATTATGCAAAAAAAAAGTATTTCTGGTGCTTACGTACGCACCCACAATATGCACCTTATGCTGACCGATAAAAGTTTCCCTAACTGGCCGTTTGCCATCTTCGCCAAACTTAAAACAATTATTTCTAGATAATGAATAATAATCTATGTGTACACCACACATTCAAAACATCATTTATAACACTACTAGTGTGCAATTTCGGAACAAAAGCATCAATTACTACAGCATCACATTAGAAAACTAGGCAGCTGTTTTTACAATATTTCTTTTTTAAAGAGTGAAAAGTAACTTCAGTATACCATGTCTGCATTATCACATAATGGTAAACGGATGTAATATCAGTGATACTCTCATTTATTAATCATTTGCCAGTATCACCCAGTGTCACTATCATTTCCATCTTCAATCATCATACCATCTAAGCAAGCAAGCGAGCGATATACACATTAGTGCCTCACAGTTTCCGGGTAACAGCGAAGTGCGTTCAGAAGATAAAATATCTCCATAGTGAGCAAAAGCCCTTTCGCTGTCTACGTTAGATACAGAAACATGGAGAACCTGTAAACATTTCAGTGCAGAATTTTCATTTCCCGTGCCTGAAAATATCTTTTTCAATATCAAACCATCACTTTTCGGGTGCAAATGCCTTGTGATTATGCGTTTTTATGCGATTGAATTTAGGTCAGATTTGGGCCACACATGTCATAAATATCATTTCTGGTGCATTTTGTACGTTTCTGAGAAATTATGCGTTTATGCGGTCGCATAAATCCCCTAGCTCTGAATATGAGAACAAATCCTTCCCTTCCTCCCGGCTCTGACCTTCGCGTCTTAACACCACTTTTTTGATTATTTGATTGATCACAATTTTTATGGGACACACTTTGGCCAAGATTTGACTCCAATGAGGTACCTATGTGGCCGTAAATCGTTGCTTCACGTCATTCCAACCTAGCTTCTACGGATCACGATGATTTGATATTGAATTTTCATGAGCACCCGGTCGTTTTCCTGGTGAAATTTCCAATCTTTCGCGCCTCCGTGACACCCTGTTAATTTTCTCGTTTCGAGTTATTTACGATCATGCGACACGCCCACACAATGACGTATGACATGTCCACCGTTGGGTTCTGAAAAATCATGGTCGTAATTCAAAGGGCTGGAGGGTGATCGCTTATAACCGCTGCATCATTAATGGCCGATGACTGCGGGTTGGTTCGCTTCGGTGGTTTTAATCCTTCCTCGCCTCTCTCTCCCGAATGCTCCTAATTCCAGTTGGAAAGCTGAACATCGAAATTTTATGAGGTTATCGTCGCTTGAGATCGGCCAGCGATGAATCTGTGAGAGATGATTCCTATGAAAAACATGACACAGCAGATTATTTTGTAATTGATTTGTGCATGTTAACTTTGTAACGTCCGAAACGCTCCGTTTTTGAGTTTGTTGTTCCATTCAACTTATATTATGTATTGGTTCATCATTACGATGCCAATTATGCTTTATCGAGATGGTAGATGGTGCAATTTTACCGTAGAGTGGATGAGAGTCAGTAGCATTCAATGAAAACTCTAACAAGTACTCGAACCTTTGAAGTTTCCACGGAAAACTCTAACAAGTCGTCGAATCTATGGAGTTTACTTTATTATTTACCTTTGGACACTCTTGCTCCTTGAGCTGACTTTGTTTTAGTTTTTAGAGGACGCTATCGTGGTTCGTGTGGAGTTGTTTCAGTTCACTGTAACAATGCATGCTGGGAATTTCCAAAAACTGTTTTAATATATATTTTTGGAGGGAAAGAGGGCAATTGGTTGCATTTAAAGGCAAACCCACTATTTGTTCAACATATCGAACGGATAATCGTTCATGAAGAGATCGATAGTCACGTAACGACTAGAGTCACAATGAAGGATGTACTTGCAAAACATCATAGTCGATTCCCCAGAATCTAGACAGGTCATGTTTGTCATCGTCTTCGGTCGTAAATAGAAGTAAATAAGAATGGGAAAACCAGGACGTCGTTGAGTATTCATATCTCTTTTCGATTTCTGGTTCCTGTTAGCTTTCAACTATCCTGATGGTTATCATAGAATTTCCCTCCATGAAACGAAGCTAGCTGTGTAGGAGTCACTGGGTTTATATAGATATCATCACCACTAACTTGTGCGTGAGTCACATGTATCTTGTCTACTCGTGGCTGAAATTGTTGTTAAATTCATTCTTATTAAATAATGTTACTGTACTCATTTAAATTTTGTGAGCTCCACAAGCTTGTTGGTACATTTCTGGATACACTGGAATATTGATAATATTAAAATTACCCCTATTTAGTATTATCCTTAATTAATATTACCCCTGAAAACCCTGAAGAAATTAATTGGTACACCTATTCATCGATACATTTTATGGATGGCCAATAATTGGAAAACACAATAGTAAACATGATCTTCACTTCGATTCTATATTATTCCAAATTCCTATTAGTTTTGTTAACCTGCCCAGGTGTCAATTTCACATTCAGATGCCCTCCCAGGTACTAGCATTTTGCATTTCCTCGTTTCTGTTCTGTTTCACGTTGTCTTCGCCGCCTTCATATTGCTGGATACAGTAAAATGGTTATGGAAAAATTTGATGCTCAATAAAGTTTTTTCTCGTACGGAACTATTCACGTCTTCTTATTACTCTCTATAAATTTACAAAAAAAAAATCCTGTAAATTCGCCCTTTTTACTTGATCGCGTCGTGTTTTTTGGTGATATTCTGGTCATATAACCCTGTTCCACTTGATTCACTCACACAGTATAACAAATCGTCGTCGTCGCTGCACGAGCTATGCAGAAGCGGCGGTCAGCAGCCCAATGGGCCCTACTACCCCACGACTCCCCCTTCCACCCACCCTCACCACCACCAGTCTATGAGCTACATACCACAGAGCCATCAACAGGTAACTAAATCCTATATACTTACATCACTCATTCAATCATCCCTCTCATCCCACTCATCATCTTTGTACAGGAGAAAAAAGGCTGAAAATCGCGAAAAACTAACGATATTTTTAAATGAACTCCGTACCTGGTTGAACGGTATCTAGTTGAGTTGGTTTGGTGGATCTGGTGGTATTTAGGGAGCGCCGAAAAGATTTTGGCACTGTTCAAAAGTGCCAGTCTTAAGATTCTTATGAGGGATGATATGGAGTAACAAGAATTGAAACTGAAAATTTGATGGGACGGTAAGGGTGAGATAGAGTCTACGTTCACGGTGAAAACTGAATCATGATCTCCAGGGCCGGCCTAAGGCGACAATTGCAAGCGTGCAAGACTCACATTTTATGACCCTGGGGGGTCTGGGGGGGGGGGGGGTCCGGGGAATGACTGAGACAATTAATCAACTGTAATTAACTGTAATTAATCGCTGTACCACTCAATCAATTACGGAGACAGCTCGTTTTCAATTGATAAAATTGAAAGGCGGTTTTTGTCATTTAAGGTCTAAAAACACAGTTCCACAAAGCTACATAGTGGTTTAAGCTTAATCACTTTTGCGCCTTTTAGATAAATTTAATATGTCTCCCAATTTGATTTATTATTAATTGACTTGATAGGTTCAATCCTCTTTCTTGTAGCTTAAACCACTATTACCTATGTTAAATAAACTAATGAATGCTTCTGGGTCACGTTACAATGATTCTTAATCTTCGAATTTGAATTGAGAGGCTGCAAGTACTGAGAGACTGCTAGTACTCTCAGAATGAATAGCTAATGCGGGAATCACCGTCCGCAGGACCTACCTACTGACCGACCTTGTTCAAGGGCATCAGACTACTGTATTTCAGAACTCATTGGGGTAGATCTTCGATTTTACCATGAAATTCAACTGTAATAGTTTTCAGACAAAGTCCCTCCTAGTTTAAATATTTCTGCCCAACATATAAATTGATATATAAAAGTTTGCCAAATTTATATATTTTTTTTCCCCACTAAAATTGGCCAATTCTATGCCCCTCCAAAAGGCTCGAGTGTGAGGCTGAATACGTCGCACACCCCTCAGGCCGGCCCTGGTTATGAACCCAATGGGTAGCTTTTTTGTCCTCTTTCTTGCTCGAAATGAAATGTAGATGCGTGCGAGATCCTGATTGGGGATGAAACATGTGTTTCAAAAACTGGATAAATGAATGAATGGTCAGGTATATGAATGAAGAGGAATGAGAAGCTGAGATTGACCCAACCGAGATTTGTACAGGATAACTGCAACAGTGTGATGATCGAGTAGGTACATACCTGTTACATGTGATAGTACGAGCGTGTAACTGTACTTATTGAATTTCCCACCGTCCCACAAATTCTTCTGTTCTTCTCTGTTTCTTCAATTAATCATTCCAACGAAGATTATCTCTCAATTTCGATGCTTCCATTTCTAAACCGCAAAATCTAAATAATGCAGAATTTCTTTGTTTCTCAGTTATAATTATGTAGTGTAATGTAGGGCCTACAGTTTCATATCTCAGTCATTATAGTAGAGATCGAACAATCATTTTTCAAAATTAATTTTGAATAGTTTCTAGTTCTATTCGATGTAGCTGATTTTTTTTTTGTCTCAATATTCTAATTCCATAATCATCTGAATAATATGAAATATTGAGTCAACTAATTCAACGAAGGTTTTCCTCATAGAAATCTCATTTCACTTATTGAAGCGCAAAAAAATGCTTTCTACATTTGATAATGTCTTGACTTTCATCCTAGATTCTATTAGATTGGGTTGTTCGCTTTTAGATGTCTTTAATAATTTATTGTACAGTCTTCATAATGACATTAGGTACTTGTAAATTGTTTATCCCGTTATAGATGATTATGATTACCTATCGCTTCTATGGGCAACTCTTTATCGCTTGTTATTTGGCATTTCAACCTCAAATCCTCATAAAACGAATGAGAAACTTCTATAGTACATAATGCATGGACATTTTGGGGGAAGGCCTCATCACAACTCGCGATTATTAAAGATTTGACGCCAGTGTACACTACGTTATGGTGAAGCCATCTATAAAAAAATACTATTATCTTTGTCTATAACCCTGTCCCTGCGCACAGTGGGAACGAATGACCAATCTAAATAGTCAAAACTGATCTCCAAGCATTCCCCTTTTTTTTTTTTTTTTTTTTTTCGCATGATTTTTTCAGTAAAATAATCTTGTTTAAGAACAAGCAAGGTAGATTTTTCGATGATGATTTTTTTTGGCGAAAAACATCCAAAAATGTGATTTTTCGTAGGCATCCCTCTCACCTCTTTTCATTACAGACTCGGTGTCTGTGAGAAGTTTCACAACTAACTCACCCTCTTACATGATTATTTTGATAAGTTGAATCGTGTGCAGAAGGAGTCCAAAAGAAGATAGGTACGTAAAAAGTGAGCTTGAGTTTCGCGTTTTGCGCACTTTCTGCTTCCATTGAACGCACGATTCAACAGATCAACAAAATTATGCAGGGGGTAGGTGTGTTGTGAATTTTCACGTAGAAGCCCAATCTATTTCGAAAAAAGAGAGGTCCCTCGCAAAAAACCACATTCTTGTACTTGTTGGGTCTAAACAATCATTATCGAAAAATCTATATTGCATTTCCTCAAAAAAGATTCCTTTACGGACAAAATTCCCTCAAACATTTCTGGAATGCGTGGTAATCAGTTTTTTCCACCTAGACAGGCTATTCGACCCTCTGCTTGAGTCGTTTGCTCAACTCATTATACTAACAATAAGCCACTGGACCTCCCAAGCTACTTGCCTTCTTCTAGAGTAGTTTATACCAGTATAAATGACGGATGCCTATAGTTGCAATTTAATAGCAAACTGCCCAATCACTACATAGCCCTCCTTCCCTCACCAGCAATTAACTACGGTATGACTCTATAATTTGCTTCATTCCGGAGTTTTTTCAACCTCATCGATGATCCAAGTTATTCAACTTGTGTTTCGGTAGAAATATTCATACTGGGTGTTCCACGTTTTAAGAATCAACCATCCGCCTTCCTTATTTTTTCGACTACATTAACTTCTTTGAACAAAGTTATTGAAATGGATTTTTTCATACAATTACAGGTGGTGGAATTCTTTATAGTGGTATTTTTTGCCGGGTTAAAATTTGGAACTTCCCTCATCCTGTTGAGTCCTTTCAAATCCCGCATTCGCCCCTTCCAGTTCTTTGAAACTTTGAAAATGAACCTAAATTTTCCTTCCGTTCTTCTCTAACGAATTACCGATTTGTTTTTCTCTTTTCCCCCCCGAAACTTCTCCGTTAAAATCGAAGCCGTACAACAAATCGACGCTGTCCCTTC
Source organism: Lygus lineolaris (assembly GCA_030264115.1). Taxonomy (NCBI): domain Eukaryota; kingdom Metazoa; phylum Arthropoda; class Insecta; order Hemiptera; family Miridae; genus Lygus; species Lygus lineolaris. Next base: position 6,427,235 of record JAEMON010000002.1, on the reverse strand, counting down.
ACGAGCTAAGGTTTATGAACTACCCCGCAACACCGCCGGCAACCAGACCGAGAACACATCAGTCGCTGAGCTTCTTGCCGCAAAATCAGGTAATTGAGTAGTACCGAAGCAACTAAAAAATACAGAAAAAACCCGTTGTAACCCTTCCAGCTCTGGTATTTCAACCCCCAGTACATTCACGATCGTTGATTGAAGCACTTGGCCTGCAGTGTTCCTGAATCCTTACACAGTTTTATATTCTCAGCAAGAACCTCGTCCTTTTAATATTATTGATTTATAACTTATTGTACGAGGTACTACTACGGAAAGTGTCTCATTTCGAGCATTCTTCGTACACCTGCAAGTCACGCCCGAATTTAGCTTGGTTTCAAATCTCATCGTGCATTCCAAATCGCTCATCTGGATTTATTAATTAATTTTTTTTAATTAGAACGGGCCAAGCCCAATGCGAAAGCCCAATGCAAATAATACATCAGATTAAAAACCATTTGGATTAATTTCGATTTCGATTACCATTTTGATTTTGGAATCAACCAAATTCTGGTTGAACCAAAAGAAGATCTGAAAGTTGACAGCCGATAATCTTGGCCATGACACTTTGTGTCCAAATAGACTTTCTTAGAATTCAAATGATAAATTCGATTTCATGTTTCTCCCAACTGGAAATTTAAATGCTAATAAAATGGACACGATTGCGTTAATATTTACTGTTGAAAATCGCCTTGAGCGTCACAGAGATTTTGGCAAACACTCTGTCACTAATTCGGTGTGCATTATCAATTTTTTCATGGTGACGCTTCCTACATTATAACTGATATTAGAGGTTGAGAGACTAAAACAACGTTGGAACTATAAGTCTCTCAACCTCTACTACCAGTTTTTGGTGTGTATTTTTGATTGGCGTGACTTGATGGAGGAATGTGTATACTCAAACGTTTTCCAAAATCCTACACCATGTTTCTACTACACTCGTATCCCGTTTTGATCGCACTAAACATTTCATTGTACGACTATTCCACACACTGACCCATCTCACGGAGTAATTGACGTCAGTCATAATATTTGTCAAATATCTATATCTGTCGTAAGTTTACAACGGCACGTAGGCTTACTCGCTCGTTTTGCGTTGGTCTCGTTCGATATTTTATCACCGTTCTGATATTTCTCACTGGGTTAACCTTTACCGTAGGTGCACAACAATATTTGAATATGCTCGGCTGTTAATACTGAACTTTTTACTTGTTGTGATTTTGTAACTTCAATTTAGCATGATTCATTCATCTGGTGGTTGGTTCATCAGCTAATTTTTTTAAATGCACATTTTTGATAAAATACCTCCTAATTTTGAACACGCACTTTTCGAATTTTTCTTTATGTTCAACAGTTTACTGATTAATCGCTGTTGCGGTCATTATTTATTTTTCATCAAGCACATTTCTGTATTCCATCTTTTTGGATAATGCACAAATTTATTCATTTTGTTAGTTTTAATGAATAGATCATACTCGTAATTTTGTTGTTAATTTTTATATTTGATGGTGGCATTCTTGAAGGCCCGGTGTCAATGTATACCAGTATACCTCACCTCCACTTGATGTTGACAAGAAATACAAACAAATTCTTACAGCTTAGGCACACAGTTCTTCACCACTTATGATAAAACTGCTCGTGGTTTTCGAGGGTTTTCGTAATCCTAGACCGACATGGCAAACAATGGGCGATAGAGTTCTCTAAAAATGTTGTTTACCTAAGATCTCGCCCTTTAATTGCGAAATATACTTTTTTTTGAATTAGTTAATAATTTTCAAAAATAGTTTTAGAGTTTATTTCAACTGAACAAAACTAACAATAAATAATGTCATCAAGAATACAAACTTTCAATATGATTCCTTCTTTAGTTGACATTTAATGTAAAGTTAGGTACCTCAAAACTTGGGTAAGTTAGGTGATTAGTTTGTTTTTTATGCGATTATTGAGAGTTTCTTAGTCCACATAGCTTCAGTTAGTTCCTTTGATAAGTCATTTGAGAAGACGGAAGATGTGTAAGTCCTAACTACAAATTGTTTGAAACGTTGGCCTAGGGTAAAGTATAATCAGACCAACCCACGAAAACCCCTTTAGGTAATGACAATACCTATAACGTGTACATGATCATGTAAAATTATGATCGTTCCACATACCGTGTACTGTTCGTACAGTTCCTTCACCTATTTCACCGCTTACTGAGTAGATTGAGATGACCCCACTCTGATCGAGACTCAGCTTCTCACCCTTGATGCCTTAATCCATACCACTTGTCCAGTCCGTGTTCAATAGTTCGTACTAGCTGGTAGTATCAATTTATCATGTGCTGTTTTAGAATAATACTGTATGAGTAGTTGTGGATTCCGTTCGGTACATCCTAAAACACTTAGCCAGATCCCATATTATGTTGTCGCCCTCCCAATCTATTTTTGCGTTCACATTACTCGTCGACTTAATCGAAATCCATATACCCTGCTATCACATCGATTTTCCTGTTTTTATTTTCTTAATTATTGAGAAATCTGATGAATTAGGATTCAATTTATTTATTGGCTCTTTTCCTGTGTTATATGTATTTTTTAAACAGGTATCAGGTCATTTTAGTACGATTACAATACCTGGTGCGACTTATTTATTTGTGTAACTTTTCATCAGAAGAGGTTTGTTGTTCTTTTGTTGTTTCTTCTCAATGGTTGTTGCTCAATCTCAAGATCTTGTTTTGTTCCTAGACAGTGTAATCTTACTACCTATAACATCTTGGTTCGAATTTAAAACTAGAAAATGTTAGTTTCTCAGATCAAGGAAGTTCTACTATTTTTGATCAGTTATTTATTGTTGAATATTCTGAGACTGGTTGGGTAATAAGAGCTAAGGTGTAGTTTTGGCACTCAGACCAACTTGCTCTAAGAATTTTAATCAATCAAAATGACTATAATGATTTATGACACTGATTCACTTGGTGGTTTATTTTTACGCTGATTCCTGCAGTGATATCGCGACCATTCTTACTAGGATCTGCATTCATATTAACAGAGTCTTTCATGATTCCTACCGGTTTTCTTAATATCGAGGCGAAACGTATGGACACAAAAGGTGGAAAAAATGAAAGGAGATCCAGGAATTGAACCCGATGTCTTCCAGAATCCTTGCTTTTTTTTCTACCAGTTAAAAACCATCTGAGATTCCTGTATTGACATTCTTCTTTATTATACAAATTGGAAAAGGTGCATCAGATTCGCAAAACGTTTTCAAAGTGAAAAGAGCTTGTGAGAAGGAAGCCATTCGTTTTGGTAGATACCAAAGAATTAATAATTATTGGTACCTACGATTATTTTTCTTTCCGCGTTTAATTCAGACCGCTTAATTTCAAATAAAAGACAACGTTTTAATCGATTCTTGGGTAATTTCTTGGATCTTGGGGCATTGGGTCGTGCCGGTATCTAGGGAGGCTGAGATCCGCTCTCTCATTGAACAGTCTCGCTTAGTGATAGTGATCACACGCATATTTACGAATGGTGAGCTCTCTCTGGACTTGAGATTCCGTGTTCTTCAGTGTTTTGATGTGTACTCTCTTCTCCCCCTACGAAGCAGAGACGTGGACACTAACGCAAAATGTATCAAAACGCATATTGAAGCATTTGAGATTTGGTCATTTCGGAGGATCCTGAAGATTCCATGTTGTAATGGGTAATGTAATCGAGCGTGTAACCTATGCAGAGGTTTTCACTCGGGTACGGTGAAGAGGAGAAAGTGGGAATAGGTACTTTGGCCATTTGATTAAGAGTCGTTAAGTAACTCCTTCTCCATAACAATTTGCAAGGCTGAATAGATGTAAGACACGAGCGTGGTTCGGGGAAACGACTGTGTCAATTCCAGAAAGCAGCCGACAAAGGCACTTGAAGGAGGAAATAAATTGGTTTTGTGTTTTCCATTTAAATAGGTACTGTGACACGGACTGAATCACTTGCGATGAAGTTGTGCACACCCATTGCAATAAAAAGAAAACTGAGTTAATTAAAAACGTTGTCTATTCCCACGAAAATAAAGAGTTACGAAGTTAGTAGTGAGTAACAACGTTTTTCATTAACTCCGTTTTCTTCTTATTGGTACTGTGACCCCAGAAACTCGTCTGTTGTAGTCGACCACCTGCTGCCGTGAGACCTGTTAACTAATTTTCTAAAACATCCCCTCGTTGAGGGTGTACCAGCGTCATTTACGGCGTAGGCAACTTTGCCCGTATTGGCAGACGGGAAGAGAGACACGGTTGAGGTGTCAGAACGTAAGTTCAACGGATCGTAACTGCGGAACGGTGCCGCCTAATTGGACTATAGCTTCAGAACACCTTTCAACTCTCAACTTCTGGTAACTGTCTAATACTCGAGTTTCGAATGAACCTTCACGCCCTCCTGCCGGCGTTCTCGAAATAATGAAACACGATATTGTGCGAACTGTTTGGGGCGCTAAAGGAGAAGTTTAAATTTTGTGTTTGCAATCGATATGCCCCAAGCGCCGTATCCTGCTCAACAGAAGTTACGTCTCGGCTCGCAAGTTGGGGAAACTCCAAAGTTGAAATAGCAGCCGCTTTGTGCAATATCAATAGGTGCTTCAGTATGCCGTTGTCACCTTCTTGGAGTATAATGAAATGTGTTTTAAAATCCCCACGATTCATTGCTGGTATCATAATACTCCTTCAAATCACCGTAAATGTACATTTTCAGAATTAGGCCATTTCAAGTAAACTTTTTGATAACATTTGTCGCTGTTTGCTTTCTTGCGAAACATTATTTTTTTGTTACCAACTCATATCTCGATGGCTCCAGGAACATGGATCCATCAAACGCGTTTTCCATGGCTCTGTTGAGTCTGGGAACGTTACCATCGTTTTGTGAAAGACTAACGGAATCGGTGTAGCCGAAAGGAGAGTGACGAAATCGTAAATTCCTCAATGAAGAATTTGGGTAAAATTCTGTATCGCACCAAATTTTAACACTTTACAGCAATTTTGTTCCGAGTAACATAAATGTTATGATTACTTGAATTGTAAATAAAACTATGATACTCCACTTAGTCTCTTTTCTTATTCGAACTTGGAGGGCTATTTAACGTACTTGCTGAATTACAGATTTTAATCACCCCCAACTCATGTTTCGTTTACTGAAACAATTCGTGGAGCTTCCCTCTTTTGAGTCTACGGAGTAGTCCATCAACTTCAAGGAGACGGACAGCTTCCTCATTGATGTAACCTCTTAGCCGCTGATGATGGTCGACAGCTTGTTTCTTGATGACTCCATTGACAGGATCGATTTTCAGCTCAATGTGCACTTGGACATTTCTGGTGTACCCGTATGCATCGGTCCGCTGTCAATGGAGAATGAATAACAATACTGACCTGAACATTATCGATTTGTGCTGGCCGGGCCGCGATTACTTTGACATTGGAATTATAATTCAACTGAACCATTGACGATGCCTGTAGGTTTTCACTGAAATTAGCATTGATTCTTTTTTTGGGGTGTTGATAAATGCCAGTATTAATTACAGCAGCCTTGGATTGTGCCTGTTTTTACATTGCCGCTTGTCTAGTGATTTGTCTCAATACAACACAGCTGTATTGACGAGTGACGAGTGAATTATAGTGTTTTGTTCAAAAATGAAAATATTGTGTCCCGTATAACGGTTTCCTTGACTAGCATCATCCCTTATTGAAGTAGAAGTTGATAACGATGGTTTCATGGGTAAATCATTGCCAGCTTCCCGATGGTGATGTCTCACTATCTGATGCAAGAAATAGAAATGACTAGGGAAATTTAATTTACTAGTAGACTTTATCGATATAATATATTAGGCCCATATTTGTGGGCCTAATCCTACTGGCTTTACCGATACAATAAGACAATGTCGAGTTCTCCATTAATTGTCACATAACTCACCTCTGCTCAGGTGCAATGATAAAGGTTTGGATTTGATAGTACGAGACTCGGTCGGAAAGTAACAGATGTTTTTCTTCGATTTCGCGGGGGCAACATCCGTTTTAGCCCCATCATTCGGCAGAGTAGTTTTATTGTTCTTGTTGGAGTCACCACTGGAGGTGGGGACTTGACCCAGAGCCAATCTCCTTCCCTCTTCACCTCCAATTCAACTCGGTCGCCTGGTCGGCGCTTTTATCGATCCCAAGCTCCGCAACATTTTGTGAGTTGCGTTGTCTTGGAGTTGCCCTGTTGGGAATTAAAAGTATTATTGTTACAAAAGAAGTAAGTGAGCTTCTCTGCTTAGAAGTACGTACCTATCTAATGAATCGTGTTATGAGTACCATGTGAAACAATGAAGTTCTGGTGTTGATTAGGTCATCCCTCTTATTTCACTCTAGAGAGGAAGTGGAACGTTTGGCCACGCATAAGTGGCGTATATTTTGTGACACGTAGGTGCCTACGGGAGTCGCATTCATAGACCTAGTAGACCTTCTTGGTCACCGGTCGCAGCTCGGTTGTCGAATGCTACGTCGGGAACTAGTAACACATTTATCTCTTTCACTGGCAAAGGATCATCGTCAGTGGCAATCGATACCGATCCTTGTCAGTTGAGTCTACAGACGAGACTTTCCCAAACCCAAGTCAAGCATGCAGTTGGAGCTCAGTTAAACCAAGATCAAATCTGCTGTTGAACCTTGTCATACATTCCACGAGGGTGCAGTTGGTATCATAGTAAGCTTAGTAGTTGAGCCTTTACAAATAGAAACTTTGCTTTATTCAAGGTCGATCTTGTTTTTCAAACCTGCTTAAACCAATGTAAGCCAGCAGTTGAAAACCTTGTCAAACTGAGGTCGAGTCTTCAGTTCGAACATCGTCAAACTTAGCTCAAGCCTGCATCGGGAACTATGTCAAACCAAGTTCGAGCTAGCAGCAGTTTGAACTTTTCCAAACCAAGGTCTTTGGATTGCTCGTTATCATATCACACGAACTTTTCTTTTGTAAGTTCGCCAACACGATTGTCCATCGTTTGAGTTATTTTGTTTTTTGTTGTTTTGGATAGTGATTTCAACATGTTCACCCAGTTTTGTATTTACATTCGAAATCTCTTCAGAAATGAAGGGGCCACACGATTCCTTCCAGGTTTTTGCTACCTATCTGAAGCGATCAATAAGAAGTAAGTACGTTATATTCATTATTTGGTGATTTATAATAAATGGATGATACGGAGTTAGTGATGGACATTTTATCCATCAGAAAACATTCGGATCTGTGACTCTGTGGTCTTCATTGATAATTGCTCTTCCCGTAGGTATTACACACCGCAGGCTTTCTCCGCTTTTATCCCACAAACGAGGACAACCATGTTACGCCGTCTGGGATTCAGCAGAAATGCGCCTTCAGCTCTGCGGTTGATGCGGTTCGGGATAATCCAATTTCCTCGATGTTGGCGGACACGAACGTGTGTTTCGAAGAGACGAGCGAAGGAACGGCGAGTTGACGCAGTGTTGGAACGGAACCGGGAACAGGCGGTTGAAAGCAATCACTCGTTCGCGCACCTTCATCATCGAGCCCACATTCGGTAGCGGTGCTCATATCCATCTGTCAGCTTCCCCTTCTGGTAGTCCCTTGAAATTAGGCCTCAGACCCCTCGCTAATTGGTTTGGATCCTTCAGTCCCTCAGGTCAGCTATGATGAATGGTGGTAACTGTTGATTACTGAGCTAACTAGTTTGAACTGTGTAATGTTGCACTTTTAATTTGAATGTTCTGTGTGTTCTGTCTGGGCCTTTGGGGAATGAAATGGCTAATCACCTTCAAGTGGATACGTGGTATAACTTGCGCAGTAATTTTTCCTATCCCAGTTTCTCTACTGCATTGTACAATGCTCTTCTTAGTGTTTCCATCTTACGTGATTCTCCCTTCTGATAAAATGAGGTTAATTGTATTTATGGTGATTTCTAACTGACGCGTAGGAGTCGCCATAATGGTATTATACAAGTACCCATTTAAAGGCAGAATGAATAGGATGTTGGTGCAAGATTGACCAAAGGATATCTCGCCTCAAAATTATGTAGGCTACATTAACGGTACTTATAACCTCACTTGCACGCGATAGAGCAGGGGTCCTCAACCTTTGGAAGGGGGGCGCAAGCGCACTTTAGGGGGGCTCCCAATAACATAGGATCTGAAGATTGATAGACAGGAACAGACAGGCGTCACGATACCAAAGTGGACAGCTGAGTTCAATACCCAGCTATTCTGGTGCTTGTTGCAGAAACGAATTTCCCTGTATCACGAAGGTTAACATTATTTGCAATCGAGTTTTGAGAGAGTGTTTTCACTTTTCACAGGGGATCGTCTAGGCCCTAGAGGGTGGCTCAAAAAATTCTCATATAGTAAAGAGAGGGCATGACCGAGGAAAGGTTGAGAACCACTGCGATAGAGGAACAGCACCGAGTTTCAAAAGCGTGTTAAGTAATTATCTCACCCTTTTCGTGGCTCGACTAGTAGATTTTCGTGGGGATAATTGGAACTTTTGCACTTTGAATTGGAATATGGAGTTAGAATAGGAAGTTTCTGGAACTCTTCTGATTCTAGGATTCCTACTGGAGTTCTACCTTCCTCTAGATTGATATTGAAATGCCAACCTAAAACTACTATGCTGAATTCCTCGAGGATTCCCGTTGTTTAAACCATCGCATTATCCTGTAAACTCAACTCAACTCATGACAACTCGATTCTACACTCATTAAGAAATCTCTTTTGGTAACAGCTACTGAACTATGTGGGTATATACTATATACCTACACCCGTTCTCATCACCTCGTTCAATCCCTAGAAGGTCATTCATCGCATCAATCACAATCTACCCTAGCGTTGTCACTCTCTTTACATAGGTAATAATTGTTTTCTAGTTGTAAAAATCAAACTTTATTTCGAACTCATATATACTGTCATTTCGCAAACATCATCCGACTCCAGACGGATTGATCATCAGCTTGCCCTCGTAATTTACGGGGGAAACCTGAGAGAGCGACTGGAATCCGAGTCATGTGACAAAAAAGCCCTTCCAAACCCCCTTCGCCTTCCAGCATTTCGCTCTGCTTTCTGCCGGATTCTTTCATGCGAAGCAAACCTCTCCGTCGCGCTTCCGATCCTCAAAACCCTAAACGCAGTTCTTTGTTGTATGGCTCTTTTCACTACTTTTGCCTGACTCCCGTAGTTTCAGTAGGTACCTATCTACAACATTCTGTCGATATAAAACGGAAGGAGAACCCTCATCTCGTACCATAATACCTACTTCAGGTCTTGCTTCCGTTCATTTGGGCTCGTCAAATATCAAGTCCCCTCTCCTCAAACCCTGATTAGGCCAAAAATGATTGTTTTTCACGATTCTGTGATCTAGTAGCGTTACGCTGTTAAAATTCATCTAATCTTTTTTGGGATTCCCCTTAGCTGGTGTATGATAGTTTGTTTTATGGAGTTTGTTCCTTTGTGGACAAGGGTTCAAGGGAGTTGGAAGCTTGGCTGTGAGACTCCTATGCTCTTGTGCTTCTCTCATCCCGTCTTGTACTCTCATGTCTTGGAATTATCAACACTTCCAACAGCCGCATACACGGTAGGCCTTGTTGGGAAACGTCATCTTGACCCTTCGTAATCCATGGATACCTGAGGAGAGCAGGTCACGCCCCTGGAAGATTTTTGAACGCCGTCCATGGGAACGTTCATGTTTGTTCAGGAATAGTATTGAGTCCATACCGCCAAAGCTATGGCATCGCCAGCATTCCTTTCTCTCGTTCATAGAGTTGAAGCTGGTAGCCTCGGGCTGCAGGATGCTGCCGTGGCAGGGCAGCTCAGCTGGATATTGTCATAGCCATAGAAGTACATATCTGCAGTAGTTAAATTCGACCTCTAATTCGGTCGATCTAATCCCACCGCTACGTGAGAAGCAACTTCTGTAGTGGGTCAAATCTCTACACAGGATTTGTATCTGATTCTTCAATCAGATTATTATTATTCAGATTATCTCTTCTAATCATCCGCTCTCTAGTTCGGTGACTGGTGTGTCTTTTAATAAAGAATGTGTTTTAACCATGGACTAACTAGCCAAAAAAAGTGACGAAATCTGTGACGAAATCTGGGACGATAACATGGATACCGATGATACGGAACTAAGGATCGTGTAACCTGAGTCAAAAATGGAGCTCTCAGATCAGCTGAGTCGAAAATGTAGCTCCCTGATCAGCTGAGTCGAAATGGAGCTCTCAGCTCAAACACATTCTGTGTTTCAATTCAATAATTTCGTCCGAAGTATGTAAATAGAGGTAACCGGGGGTCCAGGGGGCTTGCTTACGGGTTTTAGTTGTCATCTTTCGTTTCCTAGTAGCGACGAATACTATAAGTTAATTTTATTTCTACCCATTTTTGGTTTCCAGTTACGTCAGCACCGAAATGTCATTAGATCCCCTTCATCGGTGCCCATCTCATTGGTAATTAACTAGGTGTATCATTTGTCATAACTGACAATAAATCGATAGGACGTGGTGTTTAGGGGATGATTACTAACCAATTAGGGTAGACCCTGGAGGCCTATCTCGTGATTAGGGGGTTCGTGGACTTGAGAACTCAGCAGTGGCTCTCATTATCGACGTATGACGTATCACAAACAGGAAATTGTTCGTCTATGATTTCTTGATTATGAACACACAGTCATCATTAACACACTTAGTTGTAAGATAATATTTCATACCTGTGATGTTATCACTTATATATAATGTAGTTACCTATTTCTACAAGTTCTTGAGAAACCGACCACCCTTTTCTTAATTAATATTAAGGCAATTTTGTAGGAATGAATGGGAAAATGTTCCTGAAAATGCCGTTTAAAATAATGTTCCATAAAATTCGACAATATTCGTGGAATCACTTTTGTTTCTTTATTGAAGTGAGAGAAAAGGTCTCACGTCATACAAGTATGCATTTTGCTGCAACTGTTTCTGTCCACATTTCCGGGTAGCTTAATAAATTCGTACCTTTCTAGAGACTCCGTGGTAACTAGCAAGTTTAATACATAAATGTCAGATAGATACCTACCACTGATCTTCAATGCAGTGATTCAACAATAATTTATTGAATTTTTATCCTACCGGTTTAGGGTTTACACACGCTGTCTGAATAGCATTATAATTTGAATAATCGATCTGAGTCTGACTTTTTAACCATCTTCTTCACGAAAAAAGTTCTCCAGATTAAATGTCTCAAAACTTCCCTCAGTATCCCTCTCGGTCTTCGTGAAATAGCGACCGCTCTTTTAAGGAAGGAAGATCCCAAGAAATCTCCCTCAAACCGTAGTCGTATTTCAAACCGATGATCGCTTAAGAGCGGCCGCTAGGAAAAGTGGTGGGGCAGGCTCATGAAAATTCTCACGATATCTCTTCCAGGACCCACCCACGGGCAGACGAATAATATCTCCTATTTTTTAACCTCTTTTCCCTTCTTTTGGCCCCATTCCTGGAGCTGTATCCATCCCTGTCGGTTGGTCTCATTTCCAACCCTATTCTAATTTTTGATACATTTTCGCAGCTATGCCCCTGACGTTCACTAATCCTTTGCCCTGAATACCTTCGTTTATTTTATCCATCCAACAGAAACCTGGAATATATTCAGGTTTTTCATCGTAAAATGCAATTTCGCAGCTACACTTGTGTGATACATTCTCTCTATATCATGATAATAAGGAACATTTACTTCGAAAATGTGAAGGAGATACAGCCAGTTGTTAATTATGAAATAATTTTGTCCATTTTGTTGTTCGTGGCTTCTTAATTACGGAATGGTTTGTCCGCTCGTAGTCAACTCTTGCTAACCACGTACAAGCGATCGGGAACGTTTGCCTAGATTCTGGAACATCCTAAATACTCACAAATCCATGCTCTAATCTGGCGCACTATCTTGAATAGATACATATTATGTTTTTTTCAGAGGTCATCGTGGCCTTTCCTTTTCAAAATCTAGAATTTTTTTCTTCGCATTTTTTTCTTCAGGATGTTGCAAAACAATTGGTGGCAAATAAATTAGAAGTGTAATAAGTGTGTGTGCGCGTGTATATAATTACTCGTAGAAGGGTTATACGTTGTACGGAGACAGATGAATATGGAACATGCATTTTCACTCCTTTGGGGGCACTAGTTTCCCAATAAAGTAGGCTATATCAAAGATTTGGTTTCCGTTAACTTGGATTGGCTGTACATGTGTGCAAACTATTAATAATTCGTTTTTGTCTGTCCCTTGAATTTTTACTATCCTTTCAGTGAAAAATAATGACTATTACTCACTCGAATAAATAAATGAATAAACAAATAAACTCATAAAAACCGTTATTGAATAAATCCAATTGTTGAATTGTTTTTGAGCGATTTTTTCCTTGAATTTTACTATTGTTTTTTAAATTAATTTTTACATTTTGGCCCCTAAGAACCAAACATTCTGGTCAACGAACTCATCCTGTCTTTCGATAAAATTAACATTTTTGATTTTACTTAGACCGTCCCTAGTCAGTTTTTGACTGGAGTTTCAGGTCGGTATATATACATTAAAAATTACTATTTAGGATGGTAGAACTGACGTTATTTGGTCTGCCCTCAGTTCCAATTAGCAGTGATTTATTTAGTGATTTTTTGGGTCATTTTTTAGTGAACTGATCTGATAGGCAGAACAGCCACGCGATAACCACACTTTTCTGGACTTGTGACACGGCTCCTTCTTGATTTAATTTAATTTAATTTAATTCAACCTATAGCCAAGAAGGCTAAGGGTTACAACGTTGCACTCTCCTCGGAGGGCACCGACATGGCTGTTCTCCCTACCACACCAGCTCTTCAGTAGCACAAAACCACATCTTCCCTGCCTCACCCACAATCAAACGGTTATACGGCAGTAATCATCACTATAGGATGGTGGAACTGACGTTATTTGGTCTGCCCCCAGTTTCAATTAGCAGTGATTTATTTAGGGGTTCATTGGGTTATTTAGTTACTGAGCTGATCTGACAGGCAGAGCAACCACGCTATATCCACACTCTTCCGGACTTGTGACACGGCTCCTTCTTGATTAACGTAATTTAACCTATAGTCAAGAAGGCCATGGGTTACAACGTTACGTGGGTCATCGTCACTGCCTCACCCACAACCAGTTCCACCATCCCACAGTCATGATTACTGCCGTATAACCGTTTGGTTGTGGGTGAAGCAGGGACGATGTGGTTTTGTGCTATTGAAGAGCTGGTGTGGTAGGGGGAACAGCCATGTCGGTCCCTCTGTTAAGGGTGCAACGTTGTACCCCTTGGCCTCCTCGACTATAGGTTAAATTAATTTAATTAAGAAGGAGTCTTGTCACAAGTCCAGAAGAGTGTGGTTATCGTGGCTGCTCTGCCTATCAGATCAGTTCAGTAAAAATAACCCAAAAAACCTCTGAACATTCAAAATTGTTTTGCACTACAGGAATCGTTTAAGAATGATCAGAAACTGATTTTCGTTGGAGAAATGTTTTTCAAAATTTTGCAAACCAAAATTTTTGGATCGATCGAAATTCCATCATTTTCTCGAAAATTTCCTAACAGTATAAGGAACTATTATTCTCCGTCATTCACCTCACCTTCAAATCCATACACTTAGCTTCCTGCACGGGTGATCGAAACGTAGGAATTGAATGATACTTACTTACCAGTCGTTGCCCTCCTGAATTCAATTAAGCAGGTTAAAACAATTTTAACGGAGTATTTTCTCTCTCCCTCTTTCTCTCTCCCCGGGAAGCGTGTTTGCCCCTGGAAGTGGGTCCATCGGCCGTGAGTTACCAACTCAAGAGTACATTCACTTGGATAAAGGAGGCGAGGCCTAATTGAATTTGGAAGCAGAGACAATTCTCGCGTTCTACTCGTACTTTTCCAATGAAAGTACCGGAAAGTCGCAGGTTCAAGATTCATACTCAGCTCAAGATTCATGTTATTATTGTCACGTTGTATCTGTGATAAATAACAGTTTGGTATATTTCTAGATGTACTCATCGAAATCAATTTGTAGACAGGTACGACATTTTTTATGCAATGAAGGTAGTTAGTTTCTTTACTAGAGGCTGCTGAAATAAATGCAAATAGAATTCATATTTATATGACGTGAATGATGTTGTGCTAATAAATGGCCGAAGGAATGACCGACATGGATGCGGCTTTGTGGGTATACATCCTGTTGTTCTAACACTTCATACCCGTGTCACCATGACATTCAGTGCTTCAGTTGAAACCCAAGAGAGAAACTCTGAGATAAGAATATTTATCCACTAATCCAGATTAGTTTCTCCGCTTCCACGTCAGTCATCACTACCAAGTTCAGCTCTCAATTGCCTTTTAAGAACACTGAACACATAAAATTGTATATGGAGCAGATAACAAAACAGGGGTATGAATATGGATACCATACCTTTAGATAGATACGGTCATATATCACTATATACCATTGCGAACTACTTAATTCTAATAACTTAATTCGTTTTAAAAAATAATAATAGAAAACAACGTATAATATAGAACTACCCCTTTACTCAGTTAGCCAAGCGGCAATACAAATGTTGAAAGTGTAGAAATTAGGGGCAATCTAGTCGAAAAAATAACGAATAGTAGACTAAGGCACTACAAGACAAAAATATCTAGATTACGTTGAAATCCAACAGTCCTCTCCACGCTCAGTACTACTACGGTAATTGAAAGGCAGATAAAAACGCAAAAATTGGATCGAATAGAATGAATAGGGCCAGAAGCAAAACGGCAAAACGACGGACGGATTTTTTTATTCGATTTTTGGATTGTACGTATCTTGAAACGTA
>JAEMON010000002.1:6395754-6409715 GCA_030264115.1 Lygus lineolaris | reverse complement strand
GCAGCGTTTTTGTATTGGACTAACTGTATTTGCTCTTCGACGAATTGAATTCGAAACACCATTTAATTACTTAACTCCTTCATCATCATCACCCACTCGTCGTGCTGACGCTGTAAACATATGGATGCGCCAGGCGCCCTAATCCGAAAAATAATCTCTAACGACATCCCACAACGTAGGTAACGTTCAATATGGCAATAACATCAATCTTCATTCCTCATACCTAATATGAAATTGAATTTGATCGATCCGGTAACATTTCCACATTCTTTGATTAATTCAACCAAGATTACCTAACAACAATACTGAGGGTTTATTCTTTTCTAAAATAACTCTTTTGAATTGGACAATTTTCTCAATTATCGGTTCAATCTGGTCCCATCATTCATCCGGAAAATCCAGCGATTTATTGCGGGAGAGCTGAACTAGCAATTTCATTCAGGCAGTCCGTAGTGCATCTCAGTTGCTGGATTTGTTTTGTATCCTCTCGAGGGTCATTTTGGAGTGGGATCCGAAAACCGATTATTTTCTATTTACCGAGGTGAAAAATGGGGAAGAACCGCGTCAAGGATGACGAAACCAATCTTGGGTAGAAGGTCGAGAGCCGTTCCAGCTTGCTCTGAAAGACCCTGGGATCCGGCGGATTGCTTATACGCTTTGGTAATCCCTAGAGGTCTCCTTGTGGAAAAGGCTTAGCGATTAGACTCAAGCGAAATGCGGAGATAACGGCTCCCATTTTTCCTCTGGAATAGCTTTTTTTCCTCGATGTCGAGACACGAAAAACCGGGCTGGTAGCTGGTAATGGATTACTGAAACGTTAATAACCATTACACCATCTTTGGTTCTAGTAGATTCCGGGTTCCGTAGCCTTGTAAATTCACAGAATTCTTAAAATCATTATTAGGTTCACGTACCAACTTGATGTTCTATTGGTTTTAGCGAATTTCAAAATTTAAATAATAACAATTTCTGAAAATTTCTCCATGGAAATCCGTTTCAGACCGTTCTACAACGATTCCTGAAATTTAACATTTTTCATATGTATATTATGTATGTATATATATATATACCTATGTATATAGCATTTCCAAGTCAAATTAATCCTTTTCCAAACCAAATGAATCCTTTTCCAAACTAAATTAATATTTTTCCAAACCAAATTAATCTTTTTCCAAACCAAAACAATCTTTTTCCAAACCAAATTAAACTTTTTCCAAACCAAATTAAACTCTTTCCAAGTCAAATTAATCCTTTCGCAAAAATTAGCCCAGTGAATTTTTTTGCGAATTTCAGGCGTTGTAGAAAATCTACAGAGGTTTTTACCTGTAGAATGTGAAGAATTTACGATTCTTCTGTCCGATATCTTCGGAGGTTCCCGAAGATGAGGCTGATGAGTACTCATCGTCAGAAAAACCATCAACATCCGTAGTTCAACACGAATTTCAATTTCAACAGGTACTGTATGCGGCGTATTCTTCCGTAGGCGTGCGAGTTCTTGGTATCTACCGCCCACCCGCCAGCTGGTCGTATTAAGGAGGAATTATTAGAAACGTATGTATATGGAAGGAATACTCATTAGCCTCATCTTCGGGAGCCTCCGAAGATATCGGACAGAAAGATCGTAAATTCTTCACATTCTACAGAAAAAATTTTCACTGGGCTAATTTTCGCGAAAGGATTGATTTGACTTGGAAAAAAGTTTAATTTGGTTTGGAAAAAGTTCAATTTGGTTTGGAAAAAGATTCTTTTGGTTTGGATAAAGATTCATTTGGTTTGGAAAAAGATTAATTTAGTTTGGAAAAGGATTCATTTGGTTTGGAAAATGATTAATTTGACATGGAAATGCTATATGTATATCATATGTATACCTATGTCATTCCAGACGATATCTGACCCTGGAATCTATATAAAGAATCCAAAAAAAAAAAAATTCAAAATGTCAATTATAACAAAAGGGGGCTGAGTTGGTTGGCCAGAATTTCACCCAAGGGGTCGAATTTTGAGAAATAAGTGCCAAAAACTTGTTTTTTGTGGTTTTTGGTGTAAATCACCATTCCTAACCCCAATTATTTGGGTGATTCCGTCCATGCTTGTGGGGGATTCCATCGATATGTATGTGTATGCCTCTTAAAAATCTAATAATAGAAAGATTGTAGGAAACAGATTTGAAATTGATCGTTTATTAAGGCTTCAATTGTTAAGGGGAGGGGGTGATTTTCCTTTTGTCAAATTATTACTCCGGTGTGGTAGTAACAAGGTTACAGTAGTACTTAGTTCCTATAAATTCCTTAATAGCCGCGATGTGGGCATTTTCGAGGACATTTTAGTGGAGGGTCGAATACAGTTCATTCAGAATGATTCAATTCATTTGCACGTATACATACCTACTCCATCTTGAATTAATCATTGTCACTCACTCCAACTCAAGTTCCAAGTGATCCCTCGAGCCACCAGTTTTTATGTACCAGGAACCATTTTCATATCAAGCAACGCCGTATTTACCTCCATTCAAAGGAATTGAGAGGACGGATGTTAACTCTTGGAGGTTGAAGGTTGAATCTCGTACTTTTTCAGTTGTTGTCCTGTTTGATCTTCCTTTATCCGATGAGATATTACTTTGTCGCTTTCCTATCTGTCTTGGGCTACTCCGTATTCATATATACATTTAGGTATAAAGAATTTTTTTCCATTGAATATTATTCGTTGTCAATGAATTTTCTACGTACAATACGATAGTGGAGAAGATTCTTGGCAAATCCTTGAGTTTGTTTATTCGCAGTTGGGCACCTGCACGGCTTCCTTGCCTATATTTATCTAATTCAAATGGCAAATAGTTCTTTCATATTTCCATATTTTTTGTGCCAAGGTCTAGAATCGAAATTGAAACTAAGATTCTGGATTCGGCAAATCCTTCGAAATAGTGCTTCTGTACTCTACTACAAATACATTCTTTGGTTAACGAAAAAAATGCTAGTTACCTCCTTTGCTTTGAACCTAAAATTTAAAATATATTAATTGTTTAAAATTGTTCGTGAACCTGTTACCTGTGAAGTTCAGGAATAGAGGTATCAGAGATTAAAGTTCAACGTTCAACCGTTCAACGTTGACTACAGTAATGAGATTTTCCCTTCTTTCGCTGCCCCTTATCTCGGTAACTATTGGTCGTACAGAAAAACGTAATGCAAAGTTGTTGGACATTTTTTCCTCTATAATTCGTTATAGAATATTGTAAATGCGACAATTAAAATAAATTAATGGTCCCAAACAACATATAAAAAATTCAGGACTACCCGACCTTTTGTAGGGTAAACCACATTCCTTCCATAATTTTGTAAAGACCTTCGAACATGAAAATAATATAGGAGCTCATCGATGACAGTCATCAAGCTGTTACTCGAAGCTGAAAGTTGTTGAAGTTGAAAGCTGTTACTCAAGCTGAAACTCGAACAGTCATCAGTTGTTCCACAGATGGATCTCCCTGTTCAATGAGGAACTGTTTCTCGTGTCAAAGATAAGAAGAACAATTCTTTAGATACTGTTCAGGTAATTTTCCTTTCCACGATATTAATATTATTTTCTACTCAGGCACTTCGGTTGACCTCGAACTTGTGCTCTCTTCCAATGCTATCTCTTGGCATTTCAACCGTATAGTCTTGACCGGTTGCATACGTATAAATCCTCCTGCACATTAGATCCCCTGTGTTTCATAGCATTTCCAGATCAAATATTCTCCTTTTTACAAGTCAAAGAAATCTTTTTTACAAATCCAATTAACCTTTGCATATCGAATTTATCGTTTTACATTACATCGATTTGGTATCTAAAAGGGTGAATTTGATGTGTAAATCTGTGAATTTGATTCCTAAAAATGTTAATTTTCAAAATTGACTTCGTCTTGGAAATTCTCAACAATTCAATTGCCTTCATACTTTGATGCTGTAGAACTTCTTTGTCGACCTTCCCTCTTTTGAAATTATTGGCGCGAGATGTACAGAGAGAAGTGTTGCACTTTCCGTTGTTTTCCTGTTCTACAAATTCAATGCAGTATTCTGAATAAAATCACTCGCCGCAAACTTGGGTTCCCACTATGAGAAACCACGGTAAGCGGAAAATATATTTGATAGACCATAAAGCCTTCCCACTCACCACACTTTGCTGTTCTGAGTTACGTCCGCGATAAAAATAAAGTCCGATATCACCTGCTACTTGCCGTAACAGCCCTCTTTCTAGTTTCATTCGAAATACTTATCTGATGTATGCGATGTATTTATTCTGTTATCTCACGTCCTCATGAGTGGAGTACTATTTACTACGTTGGTGATAACAGGCAGTGTCGGGCATTCCGAACTCTGGCCCTTGAAAATTCCTTTGTCAAGGAAATCATGGTGGCGTAGCTGAAAATCTCCTCATTTGTATGCAAATTGATTTGGAGGATTACTGTGATAAAGATCTCTAAATAAATCATCAATCCCTTTGTATAATATATGTGTAGTATTACACCATACTATTTATGCGTAGAAGGTTTCTTGGAATCGCATGTTTTTTTTAAGTAGCCACGATTTATTCCTTATACATTATTTGTATCGAATTATTTATAAAATAATGACTCTCTGTACTGATCAAGGGGCTACAACCTTGATTTAATCAATGGTGTTGTGATTGAATTTAATTAACACAATGATCCGTATTCTTTTTTCAGGTATGTTCCTACATCTTTTTCGACGAATTTCCCTCATTCGTTTTTGGTGAGTGAATTTCACATTTCTATCACATCATCAGTGTTAGGCTAACGCTAATTCGCAACGCAAAACTTTTGAGTTGTAAATGAGGCTCTAACTACTCGATTCCCATGTTAAACCAAGGTTGGAGCCGGTCGATTCTCTTGAATGCAATAGAAACAACGGGAATCAAACAGAAATGTAATTAGTGAGAATAATTATACTTCATTGTTGTAATTTACACCTTTTTACAATTGAAAGGAGGCGATTACATAATCAAGTGTAATTATTTAATCTGAATGCACGATTAATTGATTCCCATTGGTTCTATTGCAATTCAGAGACTCAAGCTGTTCCAACGATGGGGCTTCACACGGGAGTTGAGTGGTTAGAGACTCATTTAGAACGAAAACTAAAAGTAACTGAAAAATGGCGTTTGCCCACCCTGCAGTACATGCAGGTCGGTTGGTCTGAGCTTTCAAACACTCTAATTTCATTCAGTGAATGATTTCTAACATTTATGTTGATTTAGATGATTATTTCCAACGACTGATTCAACGTTGATTTTTCTTCTTCCAAGGGACTGATGTGATTAGTTTTTCCCATTTTTCTGAGTCAATTTTTGGCCGATTTTGATGCGGTTTTTGGAATTCTTCTTTTTATTCAATTATTCTCTTTATTTCTTTCTCCATGTATAGTTTCAATTTCGTAATTTAGACATTTTTACGTTTTTTTTTTTTTTTTTTTAATTAAAGTTGGCATAAACGCTCCTCATCCCCCTGGAGAATGATAAAATAGGAAGAATGCCGCCAACCGCATCAAAATCTGTTGAACGTTGGCTGAGAAAAATGAGAAAAGCTGTTCAACTCTAATATGGTTAGGAGAGGGGGAGGAGGAGGTTATCCGTTCTTCAAACTATTGGTCATAAGCAGTAATAATGTTATAGTAAGAGTTCCTATGAACTCTTCGGTAGCCGATAGTTAGTCATTTTTTAGGACATTTTGGACTCACTCTCTTGCCCCCTTAACTGTACCACTGTTGCTCCTATCGTGGTTCACTCACTGTTGAACACAGTCATCCGTTCGCTTGTTTATTGACCGCATTATTCAATAGGCGATGAATTTAAATGTTCCGGGTCCTTTGAGCCGTTCTGATAACACCGTGATTCATGACGGACGCGACCCGGTGGAATCGGGTAATGTAGGGGACTTGGAGTAATAGGATGGAAGGGAGGCCGACTGTAGACGCTTTATTGTAGACGTTGGGGGGCCAGCTGAGGGGTATAAATTAACCTGTAGCGTCAGAGTGAGTTTCAATAGATAATGTAACTGGTTTCAAAGTGGATCAGGAAACCCTGCTTAATGCTTCTCCTCTGTAATGCCCTTCGTTGACTGTGAATGGGCATTCCCCTTGAATTCAGCCCTACTCATTATCAACAACCCTGGAAGATCATTCAACTGGAAGCCCAAGAATGCTCCTCAATACCTATATATCTTCATTCCACTTCTTTTATGCCAGTAGCAGTATTCTACTCAGCAGACGGCCTTGGAATTAGTTGATTCATTCCATCAAATTATAAATGGTTCACTGATGAAATAACTCTTAAACCTAACCGTCGCACAGTGCTTCGACTAGTGAAGACATAAAATGCAGATAACAACTACCCCATTGAGCATTGAAACGGTCATGAATTGCTTTAGAGGCCCCGCTGAAAGAACTACAAGTGAGTGAACAATATAAGCCCAACCGATTTGAGTGATGAAAAATTGCAAATATGAATAGACATTGCTTGCGAATGGGATAGCAATTTTCAACGAGAGTACTTAATAGGCAAAATCGGTCATCCTGATGTTACCGATCTGGACACATCTGGGGTCTTCCGAAACTATGAGAGCGTCCTCGAAATATATTCTGAAGTAGTGTTCAAATCAGAATTCTCAAAATTTGAGACTTCTAAATTGTGGTGTATGTTGGTTCGCAATACCTATATGCGATCTACCTAACGTAATTTGCTTTTGCAAGGAGTCTGAACTTCTAAAAGGGTTTTCTCCAAAAATGCTGAAAGTGCTTGTATCCTTTCTTTAAACGTTTGTATAATTTATTATGCTGAATCGAAAAAATATGAACAGTGTTTTTGCCAAAGCTTGCCTTTTTTAAGAAAGAGTTCATTCATGTCCATTTTTTCCAGAACATGAAAATGAATCAAAAATACGTCTGTGATTTGCAATTCTAATTTTCGAAATATTTCTCCATTGAAATCCATTTAGATCATGGTGAATCCATTCCTGACGTTCACCACTTCTCCGTGATTATTATGTCGTAGGGCGTGTTTTTATATCCATAAACGTGTCACTCCTGATGATATCTGATCCGTTGAACAATCTAGAAATTAAGAAATGGCGCCAAAATGACCTCACAGCCAGAAGAAATGATGAACTCGTTGGCCAGAATTTTTGAAGCATTCTTAGAGGTCAAATTGTGAATGTCAAAGGTCCATAATAGCTTTAATACTTTTTTTTAAAGGTTTTTGGGGAAAACTACATCTTTAGCATAACGCATGGAATGTATATTCGGAATCAGCGCTAAATTTCTTATGAGAAGAAAATGATATCAGAATGTTGCCCTCTCGACCATGCACTCGAAACACTTTGGGCCCATTTGATATTATTCATCATCCATAATCTCTAGAAATAATTATCATTAATTATCTCCCGGATAATCCCCATAACGAAAGTTGTTCATGAACTGGGCCTGAAATGGTAGTTTGTCTTATATTGCAGCTTTGTGGAGCTTTCTCCTCTACACTCGAATGGTAT
The DNA here is from genome assembly GCA_030264115.1 of Lygus lineolaris. NCBI lineage: Eukaryota > Metazoa > Arthropoda > Insecta > Hemiptera > Miridae > Lygus > Lygus lineolaris. Next base: position 6,402,181 of record JAEMON010000002.1, on the reverse strand, counting down.
AGATTCGGTTATTCGTTTCTCTGAAGTGTATTAATTGAAGGATAATGTGTCATCCGATACTCAGAAAGAACACAGAATATACGGATGATTCTATGCCAATACAAGTAATGTTTGTGCGAAGTTGCATTTAAATGGGAGTATTCGTAACTAACTAAAAAACTTATCCTTTGTAACATTTCGGAGTTGGGGAAAATTGCTCGCGTAGGTAATTTCAGGAGTTGATTGCAGTCAAGGTTGGCCATTGACTTCTTCCTTCTTACAAAATCGAAAAACAGTTACCTACACTTCACATTTAGCAATCTGATCAGTGTCGTTCTACTTTTACACCTAAGATCATGATTGGGGTATACTTCATGCTCGTATAGATTGTAAGTAAATAATATTCTGGACATCAACTTCGGAATAGGTATACAACTACATTATTGCGATAAATAGCTTTATGTGCACTATTTTCATGTTGGCAATTATTGTTTAAGTAGGCGATCGATTTTGTAAATATATACGAGATATTACAAAATCTTGTAGTCTCTCTTGAAAAAATGTCTTCCCTCGCTAAGCGGGAGATGGGTTGTCGACTCATATTATGGTAATCTTCTGGGAAACTTGTGTTATTTCCCTATATTACGGTTCCCTTAAAGACCAAAGAGCTGCATAACTTTAAGGGAGACTGCGGAATAACTTTTTCCTTGGTGCAAGGGCATAAAAATGAGCTACTCTCGTACGGCTCCAGTTGAATTATTAACTCTGGCTTTGACGCTCGTCTTTATTTTATTGTGCGTTATGAGATCGTTATGGCCATTTTTATCTCTATAACAATCTGCCAATGGGGAAAGTGCATGGAAGTACTTTTGGATATTTGACCTCATAATCGGATTCAAACACTTGAAATTACGTCTGGTTTGGCCAGAAAATGGTTTGAACGAGAGCGTGTGACGTCATTTTGTTCCTCCAGACGATTCATCGGTTATTTCAGAACGCTCAAGATTTTTACAATACTCGTTTTCGCGCGGTTCGCTTTTTGGATAACCCTATGAATAGCAATAGAATCTTTTGTTAAAGCCCTCACTGATGAGATATTCCGCTTGAAAGATTAAAAATAACCACGTGAGTTCCCCTTCTTTTATATTTTGCTCCCGATTTATTGGAAGCCTTGTATTGGATATTCAGTAGTTATGAGGAATCCTGACTTATTGGAAGCCTTGTATTAAATTACGTTAATATGTTATAAAGGCCGCGTCTCAACCATGCTTCAACACAGCTGAAAATCCTTCGTATTATTCTTCACGTTTGTGATTTTGAAGATTCCTCGATGTACCTATGTTACGCACCCATAATTACATACTTCACTATTTGAATCATAATTTTAAGTTTATTAAACCCAGAGAAAACTGGAAGAAACCAATGAAAAGCCAGGTTTTCGTAGGGTATTGAGTTGTGAGCTTGCGTTGAGACGCTTCCAGAGCCCGTCGTCCCGCTCCAAGTGAAATATTCTGTTATAAATCTACATTATGTTATGAGTGGTTTTTGGAGCGAAGAACCAAGTTTTGTCTCGGAAGCAAGAGAAATTCAAAGCTAGAGTCCTTAAGGAAAAAGAGTCCAAGGAAGTTGCAGGGGATAGAATGTGGTTACACGAAATTTTCAAAGACGACGATGATGAGGAAAGAACAAAAGGGAAGACGAGATAGGAGGAGGAGAGAGATAACATCACAAAGTGAGCCCATGAATGGGAAGACCAATGAAAATGAATCCATGAATCGGAAGACGGTTGTAGAGGACTGGAACGGATAACGGAGGGAACAGGCATGGTGGCGGGAGGGGAGTATGAATCGAAAACAAGATTCGGGGAAAGAAGAGAAACAACGAGGAAACTAGAAAAAATACTATGAGGAAAGAGAAATGTCACGAGAAATGAGGAATCCTCACCTAATATGTTAAAAAACCAATGGTCTCAGTTAAAAACCATGGAAGATTGTTTCTATAAAAATTGTTTCTATAGTTGTTTATAAAATTGTTTCTATAAAAAGTGTTTCTATAAATGGTTGTTGTGTTTCTATAAAAAAAAAATGTTTCTATAAATCTATAATACATTTTTGAAGATGAATTATTTTGGTCTCCCCAAATAAGACTACTAGATGTACTAGTATTCAACGTTTTAGTCATTCTTTGTGACATTTGGTTCCTTTTGCCTATGTGACTATCTATATTATAGTATTTCCCAATTTCAAGTACCTAACGCTAGAATCCGAAATTATGACCAATTTCGTTTTTTTTTTTTTTTTTAAAATATCAAATCATTTATATTTCGTAGGGGAAGGCATGTTAAAGACAGAGTGGGGAAATTAGATGGTCAAAGGCCTCTTCTCTCTTCTTTCCTGTTTCTCATCTATTTTCTCAACAAAGGGAGAGACGCGCCGTCCTCCAGCCCTATTCTGAGGGATCTTATTATCGGAGAGAGAATGCACGGATGATTGAGATCTGTGTTTTTATCCGAACCCAACTGGCTATTGTCGATCTCGGCTTGTTCCATTTCTCAGTCAGTGCATTTGTCAGTCCCTTTTGGAAAGCTGCGAATTCAGCATGTACTACTCCTTCACATGAACACACTAGTGGAGTGAATGATGCTCTCAGGTCTTCGGCAGCCCGATCATATTTGGCGTGTTTTTCGTGTGCTGCTCTATTGGCTATGGTCGTCTACTCTTGTGGCAGGTCAGCATTTATGATGCGGTTGTCCAAAAACGCCGTCCTTTCCCTGTCCCATAGGTCGTGAACCTGTGTGTCAGCCACCAGCGTGGGGGAACCGTCATCGTTTTCGCTTATAATGGGTTCGACCCCTACTCCTCTCCACGCAAGGCAAGCCATTCCTGCTACGGCATCTCGTACCATGTTGTGCCCTTGTTTGACGAGCCCTCCGTGTTTGCAGTTCAAGGCGTGCGTCATACTCATTGGTTCTCCACACCCTTCGCACGATAGCGGTAACCCTTTTACCTCGACACCATATCTCATTGCTAGGGCATCCACAAATTGAGAACGAGATAAGTCAAGGCCATCTGAATGTATAGGGAAGCACCGTGAGCCATTGAGAAGCGTTCCCTTCAACAATGCGGCGTAGGGTTCGCTGTTGGTTCTGGGGTAGGTTTGAAATCAGGTGCTCACTTCTTTCCATCAGTCTCTTTCCTTGCTGTCCTCGTTCCGTTTATAATACGATGAACCTCTTGCTCGTGCTGGCTCCTGTTGAACGGTTCTCCTGAATTTATCGCATTAGACAAAGTTGAAGTGGCACTTCTTGAGCCATTGAAGGCTTCTCTCGCGGCAGTTACCGGGTTCTCAATTGCTAGTCCTCCTAGCTTAGCTGGCAGTTCAAAAATTGCATGCTCTTCCTCAGTGATCGAGCCTGGTACTCGCCCGAGTATGGCTGGTGTCAGGTTCTTCCTGATCGCGTTGGCTAGGGGTTGAAATTCATTGTTGCAGTCATGTACCACCCTATGAAGAAAACTCCACTCCTTTTGAAGTGATTTTGTGAAAGCCACGTAAACTGCCTGGGGACACCTTGTTGCACATTTGGCGAAATTTCAAGGCCTAATAGGGTTTCTTCGGGGATCCTAAGAGGCCTGGGGTTTCTTTCCCTGGATGGTTCCTTATGCAGTTTATTGTAATGGCAGTGTAAACGAGTACGATGTTGTATGTTGAACCTTAATACATTGAGCATCAAGTCCATTAACGTTTTCTTCAATCAATCGTTATCAAACTTTCGAACATAATAGGGGAGGTCGTGTATCTTTGGCAGTTTTTCTTCGTAGCTAGATTTGAAGCAGACCGCGTCATCTTTCCCCGACGATCGCTAGTTGCTCGAGGTATACGGCAATGACTTGGAGAATATATTCACCTTTCGATTCAAATCATGCAAACAAAACAAAAAAAGCGATGGCCCATGATAAAGCCCATAATTATTTAACAGCTTCGACATCATCCAATACTATTCAAGAAAAACACTTACGGGGTCGCTGGGAAATCCCGAAGTACGGAGCCCAAACCCCCAAAACGAGGTGTTTCAAACGACTTGACTCTGCTCAGCCACAAACCCACCCGACGCCGACGCTCGCCAAACTTCGAGAACAGTGGTGCCATCATGAAAACACTAATTTTCCGTGTTCTAACGAATTTCCTCTCTTCGAGGGTTTGAGTAATAGAATGTTGCCCAAAGTGAACTTCCTTCCCCTTTCTATTGTAGAAAAACAGTACGGAAATCAATAATATTGCTTGTTTGTGGTAAACCTCGAAAGTAGGTATTGTGGTCGCCTCGTATTTCGGTGGGTGATTTATCTGGTGAGCCGCTTATTCCGGTGGAAATCGGTAGGAATGGAACGGAAAGGCCAGAAATGCAATTACGAGTATGTTTCGCCGGTTACGTCGGTTGCGAGCGCCGTTCCAACCGGTGTGTTTGTCTTTGTATTCGCTTGGCATGGTAAAACTAGGTAAAGGTAAATAGCATGGTTTTTGGCTTTTGCACTAAGTAAAAGTTCAACTCCATAGTTTAGGGTAGGTGTTTGTGCTCTTAGATGACTCGTTGTGTATACAACTGTGGTTCATTAGGCTCAAGACTCAGTTGGCATTCAGATTTCGTTGAATTCGTGTGCTTCTCGCGTCTTGTACTCGTAAATATGGCTAGTCGTTAAATGAGTATTATAAACTTCTAAACATGAGTCAACGGGAAGCTGCTATGAAGTTAGGAATCCCACAGCAGTCACTCGGCGATTTATTGAAGAAACGAGCCTCATAAAAAGTTAATCATTAAATTTCTTTTGGTTTACACCTTTTTCCTTACATTTTTTATCACCTTTTCCTTGATCCCGCCGTTCATTTCGGTTATTCCGGTCATGTTCAGTACGCCCTGAATTGACCGCAATGCGCGGCGACTACTGTATTATATTGCTTGTGGGCTGGAAGAAGGGAGGTAAATAACTAAAATAGTTAGGCTATGAATCGTATAAAGTGTAGCTAAAACTCAAGCTAAATCCTGGAGAAAAGAGTACAGAGAGTAGGGTGAAATCGTGTTTTTCGAATGCCCGATTCCTTGGAATGATTTACTTCCCCTTTCATAGTGATCCTGTTAGAAGGGGCCTGGAATAGAATTTACGAGAGGGCGTGGAGTTGAGTTACTAATAGAACTGATACGTGTATCTCGGCTAGAGGATTGGGTTTGGAGAACGGAGGAAGGGATTGATAGGTCCAGATCAGGACGAAGGGTGAGGAGGCGGTTGGATGTGGGTGATAGAAACGCAGTAGCAAGGGAGCCGATTCGACCCAAATACCGAGCGTCGAGGGAACCCGATATGGCTTGTTGCTGTAGTGAATCAATCAAGGATCCCTTTTCAGACCTTGGTCTTGGGGGGAGGGTGAGAAAGGCCGTTTTTTCAAGCTACGGGATGCAACTAATAGACCCCGAAAATTCAAGTAAATACATATTAAGGTCAGTTTCTTTGTGTCAAGGCCATATCACGCTACGCACTTGTGCATTTTTTCGCTTTTTCGGGCCCGAAACTAAAACCAGGAAAAGAATAAACGGTTGGAAAGGAATACCCTCCATACCCTCCATACCCTCCATATACAGTGCGATTAGTTTTGTAATGCAGTTTTATTAACAATGTTAGGTAAGACGTTGAAACATTCAAATTACGTTGGAGCATCCAGCGTCTTCAAAAAGCGATCCTTCCTACTCTTCTTCTGGCCGTGAAGGTTATTCGGTCTTCATAGGTGGGTACGCATCGAGTAAATGGAATCGGTATAGTAAGACTATTAGTATTATGCTATAGTCTGTTGGGGCCATTCCTCTTCAGCATCCCTGATTTTCAGTTGCCAAAGACGTGCGGTCAGAGCAATATCAGGTTTGGGCTACAGAGAGAATTGTAAAGACTATTTCATAAAGCTTAAGATTCTAACCATTCCTGCTATTTTTATTCTCGAGTGTGTAGTGTTTATACATTACCATCGGGATGATTTTAAAGTCCCAAATCACCAATATCCTACACGTACTGTTAATAATTTGGTGGTTCCTTTCAGTAGATTGAATGTTACCCGCAATGTTTCCAACTGGTGGGGGATTAAATTTTTCAATGCATTACCTGAGAACGTACGTAACCTCAACAGAACAGTTTTTAAACGAAGCATTTCTAGATTTCTATGCAAACTTGCACCGTACACTTTTGACGAATTCTTTAATGCAATTAAGGATGAAAAATTTTGACCTTATGTTTTTTCGAGTTAGTAGCGTAAGTAATTATCTTTATTAAAATTTTAACAACAGCCGAGGAATATTTGTCCTAGTACTCGTGCTTCCTTTAAATTAAGGTTTTTAGTTTCATAACGTAAGTGCATGATTATCTTTTATATATTTTATCTGCAGCAGAGGAATATTTGTCCTAGTACTCGT
>JAEMON010000002.1:6327595-6360767 GCA_030264115.1 Lygus lineolaris | reverse complement strand
CGGAACAACGGAAATAGAAAGGGTGGTTAACCACTTAAGAGACACCCTGTATGTACATATGCATGCTTATCTATGTGTGTGTGTGTGTGTCACTGCAGATGATATCTGCCCGAGGGATCTAGGTAAAAAATCCAAAAAATTTATAAAATGTCAATAATATCAAAAGTAAGGATGAGTTCGTTGGCCAGAATTTTCGGAGTACTCCAAGGTGTCAAATTATGAAAATGTAGTTTCCAAAATCGCAAAAAAAACGTGTTTTTTAGGTTTTTGGTGTGAAATAGCATCCTAAACGAAGGAACATAATAGTATGTTCCATACCATAATATTATTAATATTGAATATACCATAATATATTTATGGTATATTTGGAATCAGCGTGAAATTTCCTGTAAGAATCACCCACTAAATCGGTTAAAATTATTCTTTGAAAATTCGCTCACCAACTCATGCTGCATGAATGGAACTTTTTCGTCATAATGTGCTCGTAGATAACTCGAATACCTCCGGACTGGCAAAACTGTACCACTTTACATCAATAAATCGAGGTATTGGAGGTAGTAATTAGGTATTAGAAGCCGGACCCTCTTTTACCAAGAAAGCAAGAAGAAAGAGTGCTGCTAATTATTACACAATAGATTATTATTCAACCATATGCCTTTATCACTCTTCTACAAAGATCAGTGTACATAAATTATACAAATAAATTACATGAAATTTGGAGTCGTTCAAGTCCAATGACTAACATAAATATACTCGTACATTGAACATTATAATAAATCTAGTTTTGTACAAAATTGGTTGTTATTAATTCATTCACTTTCTTCCTAGATTTTCGATTTGTTGAAATCAACTTCAGCATTTATGGGAACCATACGTTTTTAAATTCTTCCCCGCTTTTCCAATTTTTAAATTTACCCGAAATATTCTATTTTATGAAAATTTCTCATTTCTAGGATTATTGTGAATCTTCAGGCGATACTACATAATATAATACCAACCGCACATACCTAATAGATCCTGCTGGTTATGACGAGTAACATTGGAAACCCTAGTTAAATGACAGTGTGTGTTTATCAACACTTCTAATGTAATTCATATACCTACTGTAAATCCGTAGTGATAATAAACAGAGCTCTGGCAGGAGTTACATTGGAATAAGCACTTCGAAAAACATGAACTACACTTGGTTTTAATAATTAATTGAACTGTTTAAAAGAAATACGAAAAAGTTTTATGAAGCAGTAAAACATCGATGACGAGGGATGATGAGAGAGACAGAGAGGGGCCGCCGCGCCGGGGAAGGTCGGTGTGTAGGTAGTTAGGGGAGGGGGCTGCAGTACAGTTTTGCCAACTAGGCCCGCATGGGTAGAAAAATCCGTAGGTTAATGGGGAACTTGCATCCATGAAACTCAACAACTACCATACCGAACATGCCGTTATTTAGGGGGTTATGCAGTAAGGGTTGAGGCCTCCTAACTCTCCCCAACACATTCCCGAAGAGAAAAATTCTCCCCCCTTCAATGTCGTCTACAACCCATTTTTGGGTATTCATTGACTGGACTATATCGGTAGTTCGAGCTGGGAGTTCAAGATAACGGCATGTTCCTACTAGATACGGTAAAATATGGGAGTTGTACAAATCAAATATATGTATTGGGTAAATCAAATACAAATCAAAATAATGTATGTGTTGTGAGGAGGACAGAGAAAAAAGGGAACCCAAGCAGTTAGGTCGACAAAAACCACAAAAATATCGACACTTTGAAGATAATCGAAAAATAGCTTATTCCTTCGTCTCTCATAATTCCTCCTTCTTCCCCATATACGTCACAAAGCGGGGAGTTGCTGACCTTACTGATTTCCATGTATACGTTCAGGTTACAAGAGTGAGGAAGCAACACTGCCCACCCAACTTGCTTGGCATACGTTTCCCAGTATCATCTATCCTTTGAAGAGCTATGATATAGTGTATTATTCTATACTAACACTTATTTACACTGGAGTTGTTCACCGAAGTCCACTAACTACATCTTCTCTACGCATCAGCTACAATGATTCTGTGCCACCTCACCTTGAAAGGTGAGACCTCCAAACACCCCTTGGATATGCAAATCAGAGAAGGGTTGAGGAAGCAGTGTCGGCCAGGCTCTACTATTATGCAAATTAGGCCTTTCCACGTACCCTCCCTCCATCACCTGAGTCAGTCGAGTCATCCTCGTCCTATAGGCTCCACCCATCTTCTTAATTGAGTCTTTCTAGGCCAAAATGAGGGGGACATGGTTGATGACCGATGCTTTAAATCCTCACCTGTTGAAGGGATTTTTCATTTGTCTTCAACTAATGAACACCTCCTAGTTATTTTCTATAGGACTGGTGCCATTAGTGGGCGTTCAGAGACTAATATTCGGTAGTAGGTATAGCAATGACTTCGTAAAGGGTCGCGAACAAATTTGAATTGAACTAGGTATCTCTTCTGGAGGAGGTTTCTGCTGGTGGGGGGCGGGGCAGGCGGGGGGCGGTCCGCCCTGGGTACCACGAGGCCTAGCTACGCCACTTCAGTATTACCATCTACAACACTGAACATGAATATTTTAATAAGCTGTGGCCGAGTGCCTCAGGAGAAATATAAACATCCAAAAGCAAATCAAATATACGTTAATAACAGATAAGTTGTGGAATTCCGTTGGATCCTAATTGGCACCTAAGAGCCAACCTTAGCCAGAGAGAGACCTAAGAGCCTTGACCAAAACTCTTCCAAGTTCCCCATTAGCTACATTATAAATGAGCGTGAGCAATTTTTCGTGAGTTTTTTTAGTTTATGTGCCAAAGCAAAGACATAAAATGTCAAAAAACACACAAGTTGTCACGAAATATTCAGAACAAGAACTGCAACTTTTTATTGGAAACTAGGTAAACGATTATAGCTAAGATGTTAGTAATTAGGTGGACTGGCAACCCACAACAATATCTATAAAATATCTATAATTCAAACCAACAATATCTATCAGGGATTTGAGGAACACTTGGTACCCATTGGTATATTATTTTTCCCCATTCAAACAATTTAGATTCCTTATGTGAGAATCCGTCATCACCAGGTAAATATGATTTTTGCCGAATTGGTTGAATAAACAAGTATATTTATCATACGGTTATTACGGAATATGTGAGCATTGGGATATCCTATTCTTGCTTGGAGCAGTGTATTTCCTCCTCTTTCCTGTATGTTTTCACTCGATTATTAGAAAACGGTAAGTTTAAAAATGTAGTTTCCATGAATACGGGGATTTGTATGGCACGCCTTTCTACCATATGAAATACCATCATTTTACGATTTTTAGTTACCGTCGATCAGCAGGGGTGGGAGAGTTAGCAATCCCATTTTTTCCGATACCGACCGTTCGGTTTTTTTGAGGAATGTTGGAACATTGATCCACTGAGGCAACCCCAGGATCCCATGGACCCCCGGACCCCAGCGGACGCCTAGGGACTCCCAGTTTGTCGGTATTATGCATTTTCGACCTCAAATACCGATTCAGATTTGATGACGTATGCGTATCTCATTCTCTACAACCCGTTTTCATCCACTTCCGATCAACGGGAACCCACCTCATGCACCTTTCCGGGAAGCTCTCACCGACATCTTCCTGTCAAAATCATTTTACAAAATCTTGTGGAATACCCCATTGTTGGCATCTCTCCTCCGTGTCGTAATTCTTTCCCGCACATTTTGGAAGGCTATTTTATGGTTATTATTATATTATATTCTTTTGAACTTTTAGGTCCTCTTCTCAACCATGTTTTGCCTTCTGGACTCGTTGATTTACAGCTCTATATTTTATTTTATACTATTGATCCAATACAACAATGGGATCTGAAGGAAACCCCTGAATGTTGAAATTGGCGTTTCGAGTAAGTACACAGGGCGTTCCGGATGTTGTATCCAGTTTCTGTTCTCACAATTTCATATGAGAAGATTCTACTGAACGTGGAGAAATATGAGTTTGTGTGTCGATAACACCCGAGGCTTTTCTGTTCAAAACGAAGATTATACCTTCTCATTAATCTTCCGAACTTGCGTTGTAGATAGAACAGCGGTAAATCAACTGATGAAGCTGCCTCAAACAAAAGTGCTGCGTGATCTCCCCTCTCGCATAATTAATGATTAGCTGCCATTTAATTGAAAGTTACGGAGGATGAATAGGATTTTCGATAATTAAAAGTTACGGTTCGAATATACGAAGGGAAACGGTCTTCCACGAAAGAGAGAAAAAGCCAAGAAAAAGGTTGCGATTTCGTAATTAAACCAGTGTGGGTACTGGATGGTGGAGAATGACGCGATTGTTGATAGTAATGTGTCACTGAATCATCACTCAGTAATATGATATGGTATTTCAAAACTGAATATCGATCATTGACGAACTGTGTGGTTGAAGAGGGTGGGGTCACAGGTCGTGAATTGGCCCCATAACCCTGCCTGGAGGCCTGGAACTCGGGTTGGAGGATGAGGTACTTTGGCGAAGGTAACAGCGTAACGGGCCTACTGATAGCAACTTCCCTCTGAGCATCAATATTAACGATAATATGACAAGGGCCTTAAAGGGCCAGTAAAGGCTGGAGAAGCGGGAATTGAGGGATCGATATCTGTAACGAACGCGGAACCGCGTACCTGTTGATGGTGTAATTCTGCTCAAAGGGAACTGCTTATCAAAGAAAAGGGGCTCCAACAGAGAGGATGATCGGCAAGCTTCTTACGAAAGAATCAAGGAGTGAACATCAAGTGGAAGAACTTTATCGATCGGGGACATAATGATGTGTGACGGAGGCTGCTCGACCTTACAGGGGTCCTTCCTCACACAACTTTATATAGTCTCCGCACTCAAGAATTTCATGCTCACAACGCTGTTAGAACCTCAGTTATGTCATCAACTGACTCACTAATAATGACATGTTCGATGAACACGAAATAAATTCTATAATCGACGGTGGGCGAGAGATATTAGAGAGTTTTTGTTCTTCCCGTCATCTCCACGGAAAAACGAGAACGAAACGCGTAGCTGAAAAGGGAAACGGGCCAATGAACTTGAAGCAATGCTCTTTTCGTCAACGAACAGATTTTCTTATATACGTGTAGAGGCAGCTATATACGAAAATTATTTCGTATACGTGTAGGGTCGTGCTGCAAGCTTATCAGTCAATTTTCCCTTATCAGCTACCTACACGTCTCGTTTTCGGTTTTGTTTCCGTGGTTCCGTTTGTGTCCGTGGAATCTCTAATATTTACCTCCAAAAACACTACTTTGCAGTAGAGCAAAACACGTTTAATTCACACGATATCAGTCTTGTTATTCATCCAATTAATTTCTAGCTTGGTTCATGTATGATCAAATGAACAATGCTTCATTTACAGTCTATGTGTTAATATTTAAAGGCGTTAAAACATTTCTAATGGCTGATCGGAATTGAGCTCTTCAAGTGAACTGAAAACTCCATTGAAAATTCACGGTATTTACTGGTAACAACGAGGAATGCGAACACTTCTGGGGAGACATATCCTACCTCCTATCAAGAGTACGCTAGACAATGAATTATATCCCAATGTTTGTTTCTATTCGCATAGGAATATGTTTATTGCGTGCTCAAACCTCAGTTGATATGGATAAGTTGGGAAAATAACAATTTCTTAACGAGGACAACAATTTCCACGAACTGGAGAACTTCCTCAACATGACTAAGACAGCTGAAGTTCTCGCAAACTCAAACAAGTCATATGGAGTACTATTTGGATAGTCACATACCTGGAAAATGTGTGATAAGAGTAGGTACGAACACTCAGGCACGCACAAATGATGCCCTCGAGAATGGTCAACGAATCGCTCGAAGAGTGTTGCAAATCACGAATCACTCCGTGTTGATGACTACGTATGTACCGTGCTCATCCAGTTATATCGAATCATATTCAGATCGTATGTCCTTCGAATTTAATAGCGTTTGATGGATCGATCAGCATATCACGTGATAATTAGCTCATTTCAACCACAACTAATCAACATCCGAAGCTTTGAGGTCGTGATCGAACTGGGCGTTTCTGTCCATTGATCCTTGCCATGCCAGCTTTAGGCTAAAATATCGCTGTCACCAACCTCTGGTTCAGTCAGCTTGCGATCATTACATCAGAAGGATCAAAGGACTCCGCCCACCGGAAAACGGTTCATATTCCTTCCAGCTTCGTTAATTTATATTATTAGTCGGGTAGGTAATTCCAGTTGTTAGGAGAGATTATTAGATACACGGATTTGAAAACTGGTTTAATCATGACCCCCTGAAGTGCCAGGAGAAGGTCTCTTCATCATATCAAACTTCTCCCGTGGTACAATCCCGAATGCAAACCAACGTGGAGCAATGGGGATTGTGGCCGTGCGTAAGGAGTACCACAAAAAACAGTCCTGAAGTCTGGACAAATACGAAAATCTTCTTTTTTTTTAGAACATGATGCTTTCTCAGATCATAGCAAAGGCCAGCTTGTTGCGTTCATCCTCACCCGGTCGTAGTCTTGGTTTTCATGGTAATTGCAACTGTAATTTTCTTCATCACTGCGGATATTAGTTTATGTTATACCTACCTGCTGATAAACGTGCACTAGTTGCGAGTCCACTAGAAAGGTAATCGTACTCATAGTGTGCGTGGATTTTCTGGTAATTTAAGTTGAAGTTTGCATCTAAGCTCATTGATCGTGGATAGTCCACCGTACATTTCAGTTGGTTAGAAATTCAAACTTTGCCTTCGCCTTCCTCCCATGAATAGAAACCCCCTTGTATTCAGAGATAAAAGTAATCGTCTCTCAATCAGTCATTAGTCATTAGTATAGTTTTGCAGCATCTTTTGTACTTGAATGCGATATAGGTATATTACGAAATCAATATTGCAGAGGAATATTTTTTAAAGTACTCTTGCACTACGTGTTGGATGCCTCGTCTGAGGTGCAAACGCGATTTTGGTTTTGAGACGCCACCATGATGGGTGGGCCCGGGCTGGGATTCGGCTTGCAGCTCAGTCATGGAATCCTGAGTCCTGAGCACCGCTACTAAGTAGATATACACTAAAGGTTATGAGGATTCCTTTTTTTTCAGTATAGGTATATTCGTGTTTCTATTAGTGTTAGTATTAGTAAATTCGTGTGCCAGATATTTATTTATTAACAAGCTATGTGACGCTTTCTTCTTATAAAAATGATGCCGAATAAATATAATTCATTATTATTATTATATAAATAAACTATTGATTTCGTTGAGTAACCTCCCTCACGGTATCTCAATTAATATTCACTAGTCAACATTCAGTTAAACTTCCTCTCCCCGAGAAAATTTCGAAATTTTCTCAGCCTGGAGTCGAACCCGGTGACGAGAGACCACCTCAGACCATTATTATTATTATTGAAACCACCAGTAAAAGTATTAAAATGTTGGGGGTAGCGGATTTCTACTTGTAGAAAAAACCTCCCAAATCCCTCAGCAAGCCGAAACCGCAAATCTCCTATCACCCCTATAGCGCACCAGTCAATTTCATGCCCGCCTCCACTTGTCCAAAGAAATCATGGTGTCGCGATGGAAAAACCAAATATGCCTATACCTATCCAAATTCATGAAGCCCATTCAAAATGATCCATCATTTGGGCCTGATTGCAAATCATCCATACAGAGGTACTTAATATTATTGTATGGATTCAATAGAGTCGTCTGTTGATCCTTAAGGTACCACGAGTAAGGACGCATTTGTTTTTCATCTTGTCTCGTGGGTTCCAAGATCATCTTAACAAGTGTGTGTATGATCAATTTATTTCAATATACGCGAGTAAATCTCGGAATTATGATCCTGACGTTATCATAAAACCTCTACCGAATGGAAGAATCGTGGGAGCCAGTGATGCGGAGGTTCTTTTGATAATAACTTTTGGTCAACCAGCCGAGATTCTGTCTTCGTCGATTTTCCTTCCAGAAATATCTTGGAAATATTGTTCATTCTACCGTCTAGAGGGCCCGATAGACACGGTTCGTCAGGTCGGGAAACGTCTGACATCTCTCCTGTGATCGGTCCCTCAAAAACCTGACACCCTTCTTCTCCAAAGCTTCCATTTTCCCACTCTAGCTGACAGAGCTGTTCTATTAGATGTTCTTTCCACATTCGTGCCCTTTTAGAACTTGTTTACCGTTTTGTGGGTGCCATCACTTCGTCTTCAATTAGTTACTATGCCCCTACGCATTAGCTCGTCGAAAATTAAATCTCCGATTAATGGAATGGTGTGTATCCATACACTGATCCTTAAACCCCTATTATACAACCACAGTTGTTTCTTTTTTTGTTGTTAGGTAAACACATGCTAGATAAAATGGGGCTATTGTATGTTATAATAAGCCATGGTTGTTAAACATGGTCGGTAACTTGGTGGTTTTATTTCAATAAAAATTACATCCGGAGAAGTTGAGACTTTTCTGTTGTATAAGTATATTATTACATACATGAGAATATTTATCACGGAATCTTAGGATAGATGTAATTGATAAATTAGAAAAATGATCTGATATTCTTGTGTCTTTTTTTCGTATACTGTCGAAGTAGTTGTATCAATCGGGAATTCGCCTCGATTTTTGCGTCGTCCACAACATTGGATTCAGTACTTTAAAAAACCCTCACTGTTCCAACAGCTCAGAATTCCGTACCGTAAGGTTTTGCGCAAAAATACGTGTGACGTCATACCCGGACTCGACATTTGGCATACAATGGATAATCAACCGGCTTACTACTTTTGATGTTTTCAAACCAACAGTTACTGAATTTCCTATTTAGTTGATTACTCGAACGCATGTTGATATTTTCGCACTTTCATTTGCCGTCGATCGACCTATGAAATATATATCGACCAGCCGTTTTCGTTTCTCTCAGTGAAAATGAGGCACGAAATCATATTTTCAGGATCAATTCTCTGCAACGGCTGGGCGTTGGTGAACCAATGTTTGCTCACGTTTCCACGAACCGAATATGAGTTGGATCAACTTTATGGACATGGATACGCTTGAATGGCAAGGCAGCTACTGAATACTGAAACGTGATGACAACCTCTCGTTTCAGATCGAGAGTTTTGAGCCTACTCGAGGTTCGAGCCTACTCGAAAATCTAACAGCGAGGGAATTGATGAGATTGCTCATTCGTGCAGATATCATGTTAAAGCTATATGCTTGCGGTGTCCAATGAAAGCTTCCATATTGTCTCCACTTACTCGAACTACTGACTCTTGTTCGAATAAATACTCGTAGTGCGATCCTGTTTGAGAGTCTTCTGCTTCATCACCAGAACATTCGGTAGCGTATTATTATGCCAGCTGATTGATATGCTGAATAGTATTCGTAGTTGTTCCATGTGAATTCGGTGGTCTTCATATTCTGATGTTCGTCCATTAGCCTGGTTTGCTTATACATCATGATGCATATTGACGTTGATTCGAGGTTCCGTGTTGGTATCCGGGCAATAGAACTTTCTAATTCAGTACCTCCTCTTCCATCTTGAATCCTACTTCCTCAGTGACTAAAATCAGGGAACACGCGCTTCATTCAAAATGAATTTTACGTCTGCTATAACGTCCTCTCAAACACAACAATGAACCCCTCCCACACTGAATCATGACGAACTCCTAGAATCTCTTGATTTGGAATCCATTGTGTAACTGCTTTTAGCCGGAGCATTTATGATGAATTTTTAGCTCATTTGTTTTCAATATGACGTCTACTGACAGATCATTTGCCCCAAGATTGGAAATTCATTCACGTGAAGACTTGTCCCTATTTTGTTCTCGAGTTTTACTCCATCGCAACTGGTCGTATGTGAGGGAGGACGGATGAGAAGGAGAATGATTCGTTGCGATTACGTTGCCACCCACCTTGACCGTTGTTGCCAAATGGGGTCTATTGTTCAACTAATACGCCTCAATTCATGTACGTGCCATTCTCAAAGTGGACCGAAGTACTAAGTAAAATTCGGCCTTCTGAATGAGGATCGCCCCATCGTGTGAAGAGCAGTTTTCAGTATAAACATAGACACATTCTTAACCAGTCAAATTATGCATACCTGGAGGTGACAGTTTTTGTTTGTTATCAGTATCACACATGATAGCAACTTAAGGACTGGAAAATGTTCTGGAGCCACCAATTTATGACTTTCATTCTAGCATGTCACCGCTCGCTACCTCGCTAAGTTACCTCTTGAATCTTCATGTTTAGTAGGGTAATTCGTTTTATTCTTCCTTCCGTTGGACCTACCCAAACTTTTTGATTTTAGAGCAGGAGACGGATCTAATTCTTGTCGAATCCCATTACCTAATAGGTGTTTCTTGGAATGACGACTTCATTTCTCAAAATACTTTGAGTATTTCATCGTTCTAAACCTAGGAACTTTTGAAGGTTCTATAGTAAGAAAAACGACCTTTGGCAATATTGTTTTGAACCAAATACAAAGCTTTTCAGCTAAATTATATGACCATCATCAGGCAAGCACAACAAACAAATGAAGTAAACAGGTAAATGAAAGTTAAATAATCTTCTTTGCGTTGTCTAGGCTGTTGATAGCCATGTCAGACGTTGTAGGAATGGATGATTGCTTAACAAAAACTCAACGTTCCCTCTATTGAGGCTGAAAACGTTCCTCCGTAATCACTTGAGGTTTGAAGCTTCAAGACATCTCGTTTCAAGTAAGAACTACTGTTTACGAACCAGATGGTTGATTTTCAAAAACAAACCTTTTGTTACAAAACAATATGGAATCTGGTCCGCTCTGGAGAGTCTGGGAGTGTGAATCTTTCCATATTATTCCTATTACTAAAGACAAAACCATTCCATCGACTATAAGTTCTTTTTAATTCGATGAACTATTCGTGCGGCACAAAAGGTTTACATTTGATGATACACTTGATAGACAAATGTGAGAATAAAGTTTTTAGCATGCACCCCTCAGCCCCAAAACGATAATAAATTGCGTAACGAATTTGTGCGACTTATTTCCGTACGATGTATTTTCCAATGCTTTACACGTAATCTTTTCTAGGGAGTTAGTTACTAGCTAATCATTTTCCACCTAACAAAAGTCGTTCACCATTCGTTGGAAGGCTCCGAATTTCCGCATCTCCCCCTCCTTTCACATCCTTCTGAGAAGTGATGTTACAGGTACACTAACTAAATTGATTGGAGTTGTCAAGCCATTTATATTATGTTCCTGCCGTGCATATTATGAATGGTCGAAACATGTGACTTCAAGGTATTTCCGGAAGTCGCCAAATAATAATCTAAAGTAGGTAGCTTATGATTTGGATTTGGTAACCGTCAATTTATTCAGGTTGAATAGTGACTTGGGCTTCCCTCCATCAGAGTCAGACGGGATTCAAAATATACCTGCCTCGTTTGGAACGTGATTTTGCTGTTGGTTACGTTTGATACTTGGCCGTTTTTATGACATCATTTACTTTGCATGACGTAGTCACGTTAAACCACCACACGTCCCTATTTGTGTTTCTGTAGCGAGTCCCCAGGTGCGTTGTCGGGTATATTCCATGTAAGCATAGAGAGCAACACGTTCGTGTCTTGGAAGTGTCACGTAGCCCAGAAGAGCTCTCACCCAAGCTTGGAGTTGTCGGAGGGTTGAAGGGAGAATGCGGGACCTTACCAGGGGTTGGGGTGTCGGTGAGACGTGTCTGCAACCCCCCTTGGCGCCTCACCCTCATTCCATTTCTCTCATCGCACCCAGGAGAAGTCTCTTCAAAGTTGGATTATTCGCCGACACTTTCCATTCTCTTCGTCTGCTCGTATTCTCTTTTCATCTTTTTCGTACAAAACACGCTCCTTTAGCGCTCTATGAAGGCGATCATCGGTAAAGTAGTCGTCTCATTCTACAAAATATCGTCGAAAATTCTACAGGGAAATACTGCTTTATTCCTCATCCTATAGCTTGTGACTGTGGGCTGTTCCTACTCTTGTTCAAAATTACTATAGCTTTGTGCTCGCTCGTTGTTTCCTCCCGACTTTGATCTCGGGTCCTCGGCATTTCAATCCGTTATCTATCACAATCTAGCTCTGGTGGAAATAAAGGGAAAAAATATGGGGAAAAGAGTGGTAAAAGGGAAAAAGCAACTTGAAAGAAGATGAAATGTCTGATCTCGAAAAGGTGGTTGATTCAAAGCCAGTCCGAAGGCAATCCTGGAAACAGCCCATCTAAAAGCTTCGTGGTAGGAACTAACGGCTTGATTATTCAAATCGACCCGTCATTCGTTACTCGAATGTTACGGCCACTGAATTTCCAGGAAGCCCTCACTAGGGGACCGACACTTTGTCGCTTAATAAAGGTTTACCTAAGATATATCGCTAAAACTATTTTTTATAATTTTATCAATGGGGCGCCTGCGCATGAGAAATATAAATTGGAAAAAACCCATTAATTATGTTATTTGAGCTGCCATGACTAGTAAACACTATTTATCAGGACAAAAAACTCCATGTGGGAGCAGAAATCGTCAGGTTAAAATGGAATGTTTTGAATTTCGCGTGTGGGGGGAGGGGGTGGGGGTGACATACGTACCTCCGGAGGTACGTACGTCACACCCCCTGCTGTCCCTTTCAAAAACCGTTCGTGGATATTATACGTAGTCAGCATGGATGCGCTTCGACCAATCAGCGCGCTCCATTTCCGCGCGCATTTCTTCAAACATTCACATTTCTCTTCGGCGATAAAAAAAAAAAAAAAAAAAAAAAAATAGGGAGACCACATAATTATGAAATAACCCCACTTTGGCCATTTTGAATCGATTCCCTTTCAATAAAAATTGTAAAAAAAAAAAAAAAATCATGCGCAGACCCCATAAAAAAACCAAGAAAAAGTTATGATAAAAATGTAATAAAAACAGTTGAGTTCCTCTGAAATATGTAACTAATTTTGGAATGTGGTAAAATTCCAAATAAAATTCAAATTGGAATCATCTTATCATGAAACTATAAATAGGCACTTTTTGAATCTTTCAATTTTTGGTTCATTGATAAAATGTTTTACCTACTTGGGAATCTGCCCCCTAGTAATCACTATGTTCAGAAAATCTATAGTCGAAAAATGACCACAGTGTCTGAGGGACTGGTTTTACTATGCTTCGACTTCGCATCGAATAATCTGACATTCACTGGTTGAAGGGGTAAAACTCTTTCGATTTGAATGCCGTTTCACGGAATCGAACGGCAGTGAACTGTATTTTGGTATTGTTAGGATTCGACGAGAAGAAGAGAGAGGGAAATCCATGAGATTATTCAAATGGAAGTTATCAACTTGTAAAAAGTTTTTCCTGCTGCTATCAAAAGTTTTCTTGTTTCGAGTGAAATAAAACTCTTCTGGAAATGATAGTAGTTTCGGTTCCCAACTTCCATATTAACCTAGGACATCTTCCCGCCATATTTACTGAAAGTTGTAATATAAATTGTGCGGAAACTATACTTTATTGTTCTTATTCCTTTATTATTTAGTATAATAGGTATGTGTAGGTATGTAGAAGTACCTACTCGGTTCATTTAACCCGAATCCATTCTACAGGCTAGGTGCTTCCGTATTCTCACTATTCTTTCATTTGAAAATGAAGTAAAATGGTAAAAACGTATAACTACTGCGACACTTTCTTATGTCCGTTGTGAATTAGTGTGTTTCCGATTGAGAACAAAAAGTGCATAGCGCACAAAAAATTGCCGAACAAATTCGTCAAGAATTGTTTGCCTTGTGGCTTCGATCAAGTGTTGCAAGCCACAAATGCTCTGCAACAAATGCCTGCTATCATACTTGAATTTGGTTGGTTTGGTCGACTTTGGGTGACGAAGAATTCACAAGTTAACAGTCTAGTCTACTACTCGTAACTAGAAGAAGATCCCTAGAGTCGTCTCGACCATAACAAAAAAATGTTGAAACCACGACTCAAACCAAGACTATAATACTTAAGACCAAGACTATAACTTAGACTTATACCAAGACTATAATACTCCTACAGGAAGAAGTGTGGAGTTCGATAGTTCGCCGTGGTTATACGCATAAACTCAGAAGATTGTATAACCTTGCATCTATACTTTCTACAATACTAATATCGGTGTCTATATATCATATACGAGTACTAATTTCTTATGTTTGGATGGCAAGTCCTGGTGCCTATATGACTAGTCGTATCAGTCCCCCTCCTCTCCTCTCCACCTAAACGACTTCATAACTATATACTGACGTAAACGTTATCTTTTCCAGTCCTGACTCCCTGGTAGGCCGTACGCAAACGACGTTACAGTCGTGATGTTATCAAACTGCGGAACAGGAGTCCTTCGCAGCGTTGCGTAGCAGGAAAAAAGCTTCGCTTTTGTTATTCAAATTAGCTGACGAAGTTGGTGTGTTCGGAAGAGCGAGCGCGGAAAAGGGAGGTTGCTGTTGTACAAGTCCGCCCATAAAGCCCATTCTTTCCGTATTTCCTCTTATTGTTTTCTCATGGTAATACTTCGAGACGGCAGAACGTCGAAAAATAATATTTTGAGCTCAGTGCCGAGAACATCGTAGTTCCACTGAAATGGGTGGGGTATATGTAGTTGAGTGAATATAACTCCATTCTGGATAGGTTCACGTATTTTTTCCTACAAAGTACGATCTAGAGAAATATTTGAATAAGCTAAGTGGTATATTTTCGTATAATAATTTAAATGAACAAAATCTGTTGTGTGTACATATACAACCAAGAAATCCTATCCAAGTTTCTTCAAACAGAATCTCTTCTTATGTAATAGTTGTCAAGGCTGAGAACTTTTTACGATACAGGTTGAACGACATACACGATGTTTTTGGAGTACCCACGCAATTCGATAGATTCTGAGGGGAATCAAGAGTGACCTTTGGGATTTCTGCGTCCACGATCTGTGTATGTATTTGAAACCCAAGCTACTTGGCGAGTAGCAGTTGTTTCAGCAGTGAAAACTTGAGGTCCTGAGTTGGTGCTGGTTTGTTCTACAGCTCGATTGTTGGTAGATGGCGCAGACGCAGCTCAAGAGCTGACAGAATTTGGTCTCATACTATGATAACTATGGAATTGTTTGGTTCGCTGGTCGGGCGGTGGTTCAATGGATCTACCTTGGAAGAATGATGTTCTGTATGGTGGTAAAAGGCTTCCGTTCGAGAAAAAATACTGGGTGTGTTGTGTCATTCCATCATTTGGAATGGCATAATATTAATTGAAGGACATTTTTCCGGCGGATTCAGCGTGCGGATGACTTTCTGAGCTGAGTAAGATCGAATTTTTCTTGTACTCTCAATACTAAAGCTGCCGCCCTAAAGAATTAGCTCATTGTACCAACACACGTTGTTCTAGCCATCTATTTACGTGTATGAAGATAAAGAGGCCACTACATCAGCTCTAGAGGCTCGTTTGGGGTTCTATCTCTCTCTAGAGGCTCATCGAAACTAACCAAAAATGGTGAAATAACGTTCTAATTCAAACCACGATCAGGATTCTGTTATATTCACAGAATTCACTCATTCCCTTTTATCAATATCCTATACCCCTAAAACTATAATCTTATTGGAAGTAGGTAGTGGGAAGTCTCGCACCAAATGTTTGGTGACGGATTCGTCTTTTCAAGATTGATCACCATTCTCTGAGGCGCGACCAGCCCAGGAGAGGATTCCGCGGATCCATTTTAGATAAACGCTCCTTTGGGCAGCAGTAAATCTTCCACATCCCCTTGTGTATATCACACTGTGTTTATTATCTCGTTTTAGAGATCCAGTTTTCCACGTAATAGCGTCGTTTAAATTGCTCGGCGCTACCTTGATCCACCCCATGTAATCTCTGAACCATCTCAGGTTATGAGGCAATCTAAATAAGATTTTCGCCTTCATATAACATGGAGATTTGTGTTTGTGACCATGCTCAATGAATATGCCGGGCTGAAACCAGTAACTATTTTCGTTATATAAATCCTTTGGTGTACGTATTTATGCTTACCTTTTGTGTTGTATGATGATAATTAAATTTTATTTTGTATTTTATGGCAGCCTACACTCGTTCATATCCAAAATAATGGCTGATTCGACGTCAGCTCCAAAACACTGATGTTTGAAAAGGTGTCTGTAACGCATGAAGGTATATCATACAAACCGATCCATCTTACGAATCAGCAACCTGATTGAGTCCAAAGTACCCATGTTCCAGGAGACTGCCAGAGAATGAGTCCTCTGTGAGTTTAGTCACGATCAGATCGTAATCCGCAAACAATAGTCTATTATCGCTCATGAGAACGGTCATGCCAGTGTTGCTTGAGATGAGAGATAGCACAGTGCAAAGTCATGGAAATGCGAAGCTATTCATAAGGCAATATGTGTGTAAAATTGTAGTCTTTGAATAGGGAAAATGTTGACAAGAACTGACGTTCCTGTTAGGAGTTTCTTATAGTTCCTCGATCTGAAGTCTTGGGAGGCTTCCCGTGGATGTTGGATCGCTATCAACCGAATTTGAATCTATCTGGCACGTAGGTAATAAGTTCTCGTAATTTCGAGCTCAGGAACAAGGATATAGGTAGTTTTCGTAGAGATGCGGTTTAGGTAGCGGATGGAGATGGAGTCGATTTGGAGATCATAGACAAGGGTCCTGTTTCTAAGTTAAAAACTTCCCATGATTCCCTTCAAAACAATTACCACAATCAAAGTTACGACCAGCGGCGTAGTCTATGTCACGCCATTCTATTCATACTATGCCTTAAAGTCTTGGGGAGCTTTCGAAGGGAGGTAGACGGTGGTGGTTTATGGATAACCACGGTTCGTTACCGCCATCTTCTGGGAGCACATGCCATCTCGATGGTACTACCTTGCCAACAAGGTCTCAACATCCATTCATAAAAGACTCGAGGAGTCCTCTCCCTAATTCAAGGTCCCTTAGAAGGGAGGTCGGCAGGTCACGCCCTGAATGAAAGATTGTGTCGCAAGTTGGGGTTTTGCATATTTCACTGGGTCCCTCCCCGTACGTGCCTCCTGCCTCTTAACTTGGCGCGCCTAGCGGTTGGGCGCCGAATTAAAATATTAACGCGTTGACCCTGCCAGCGCTTTGCATTAGGTGGGGATGGAGGCTTTTGACTTTTTCAAAGTGCCATTCTTACGAATGCCTTGTAGGCCGTTTTCCGGGTTTGTATGGAATATTTAGTGATTTCACCCCCTTTTTCTTTCAGGATGAAAGAAATTTTGAAGAGTTTTGTAAATATTCCAATGTTCCCCAGCGATAATTGTTTGGACTCTCCCTGAAGAGTGTCACAGTGAAACTGAGATTTGATTTGATTCACGTTCCCGGGTTGGAAGCATTGTGATTACTTCTGAGGGTTAAAAATATTTCTGAAACCAGAATCAACATCCTGCCTGGTTTTACAATTCTGTATGTATCGTAGTTGATTCTTACTGTTGCTTGCAGAATTGTAGAACGCGTTGGTTTGATATTGAAATGTGAAATGTACAACGGAATCAATTGGATGAAAATAGAATGAAATCACGGAAATATTAGTTGATGCGAACATTTCAGGAGAGGGTTTAAAGATATCCCGTCCCAAAACGATCTATCGGTGTACCTATCACTCAAGTCAGGTTTTCCGTTTTTGCCACTCGTGGTGTATTGGCTTTGCCCTGAGCTACAGAACAGATACATAAAAATCGCTCTACTGACAAAAAATGGCGAGCGATCAAAGGCAAAACGACTCATCGGTGATTAATAATATCCCTATTTCTCCCTGGAATCTCGACACTCCCGCATTTTCATCCTGGAATTTGAAGCTTTTCTGGGAAAAATGTCAACTTTTCCTTTTTACCAATAGAAACAGCAAGTGAAAGTTAAGGAAGGGATGTGAAAACGCTGTTTTCGAATTCATCGGAGATGAGTGCATACCTACTCATCAACTATGTTTACTTATGTAACTGGTTTTTCAGGCTTGGCCGTTAGTCAGCCGACGCCTTAAGTTTTCGTTTTCGCACTTATTCGACGAACTTCCTTGTATTCACGTGGAAACGACCGATTTCCCCATTTTTGACCACCCTGAACAGGAATCCGACAAAACAAGATCGAAATTTCAACTCCTTCGGTAGGTATAATTGAGTATATATATATGTGGATGGATGGGTGTGTATGTACGCATTTCTGCAAACTGTTATTACTACATGAACTAATAATCCAAACAATCTAAAATTTTGATGGTTGCCCCAATGCGCAATCGTGAAAATGGACGAACTGCCATAACTTACGACATGCTCCAAATGGTCCAAATTCGGTGAAATTTTGATGGAAACTGTCAAACCGCCAAACCTCACCACAGAATGGTCCCCTTCCGTTCAACTACAATTCCCCGTCCGAGCCATGTAATCTATGGATTATTCTTGACCATAATGTTGCTGACCAGAAACTCGTACGTAGGTAAGTACCCAATTATTGTGTTGTATGCGCGACGTTATGCAATATTTCTTATTGAAGTTTTTGAAGTGTATGAAATAGTGGGACCCAACAAAAATTATGCTACCGAATGCCGACGGAAGAATCCATCCATTGGTGAAGGGCCTGCTTTCCTTATTCAACTCGAATCAATAGTTTCGTTGTAAATCCAGAAATCTCCATACAGAGAATTGCTAAAGATCCAGGCATTCTCAATTCAAGTGAATTTGGTATTCAGATTGGAAGGTGGTACCAGCGACTAGAATTTATTTATGAATTCTCTTTAAAGTTCCGTCATTGATATCGTTGCGGTCTGCGATCTCCATAAATACGCCTCGATTCTTCTATCGAATAACCAAGTACGTTCTATATCTGTCAACTCCCAACTCGAGATCCTGATAAATTTAACCTCTGGAATCATTCTAAATCGCTCTTAAATCACGAGTGTTCGGTCGCATTACATTTGTATTTGTAGAATAATCATGATTTGAATGATTTTTTATATTTAGAGGCATTATATCATCAGTCAAATGAGTAGTACCTGCTATGCAACATCATCTAGTAAGTTACAAATCAATAACAAATTTTTGAGGAGGCGAAGAAACTTCCGTTCTAAATCTTGTTTCTTGTCTCGACGAACCGATCGTTGATAAACAATGGTGACGGCAAACTGCATCTGTTGAAACCAACATTTTGAAACATACTGGGTAACTCTGGATTCTATGGTTTTTTGTGTAACTTACTGGGCTTTATAATATCTTCCGTATATTTCCCTCTCCCAAAATGTGAAGGTAAAAAACCCGTATGTTTCTCACCCCCCCCCCCCCCCCCCCCCCCCCCCCCCCCCCCCCCCCCCCCCCCCATCCCCACATCCCAATTATCACCAATTCATCAATGCCCTCAATGAAACCTATGATGAATAAATAAAGAAACAATCATCGTGTCTTGAAGATTAAATCGATTAGATTCGAATATATAATGAAAACCTCATCTTTTCTGCCGATACCACCTTCTAATAGATAACAGTTGGTAGAACCTCGTAATTACTTTATCTACATGTGAAACGAGAGTCGAAAATCGAATGATTCTCAGCACACCCGGAAAGAACGATTATCTCACATTTTTTCATGCGCCTGAAACCTGGACCGCCTGGAACCTATGATGTAAAACTAACTTAATCTAGGTATGTCGCTGTTCCAAATCCATCATAATTTAATCCATTATAGACTCGAAAAAATAAGGAAAATCTCACATTTCGCGGATACCAGCTTCACACATTCCTACTTTTATTGGGTTAACACAATCTCAAAACAAATATTAAATGTTTAAGATTTACCCCAGGAATGTTAATAATTTAGGTGGGTATCGCTTCTTGATCCTTTCTTGGATCTAGAACGTCGGTAGGCAATATCCTACCAGAAAAAGTCATTTTCGGCCAAATTGGAACTTACGAGGTTTTGTGTATTCACTGTCGACTTCCTTAGAAGCTTACGTGTCTCGATCAAAAATACTTATTCTGATAGACTTTAGGCCGCCTTCCAGGTCGTCGTTCCCGACTGAGGATTATACGGAATATATTGTGATGTCCAGCGGTATCTCGAATTTTCTTCATATTTTCGAAGTCTCGTGGATACGGTTGTTTTCTGTAGAAGAGATGGGTGGTAAGTAGTTTTAGTTGTTGTTCAGCGTTGGTTGGTTGGTTTGAAATATTATTCATGCATCGCCCATGTATAGGAAGTGGCTAAGTATGTTGATGGATCCTCTCAATGCTGTTCGCACGACTTGTTTCATGACACTACAGACGAGAACTCCTACAGAAGTGGTGGAACTTGGTGGCTCTTACCCCTATTTTAATCAAAATTACTGTCATTATCAGGTTATCCCAATTATTATCAGGTATAATTATGTACCCGAGATTTCCTTGTCGGATTCCTTCATTTCATTTCCTGTACACTTTAGGTAGTTTCGTGGGAAATTGATAGGTACTGTACCCTATAATGGAGAAAAATTTGGCGAGGTCCCACTCTTGTACTGAACTACAATCACATAGGTACGATCATCTTAGTCGTGTCTTACGAAGAAACCGGAATATTGATAAAAATAGATGATGATGGAGTGTTTTTTTTTTTTTTTTCAAATAATTATTATAATAATTTAATTAAATATGTATCGTTAATATAATGTCATTTTTTTGGTAGCTCAAAAGAAACTGTGTTCTATTTTCACCAGAGCCCTCTCTCAATATATTCTAATATAAAGCATTCCATCGTGACCGCGGGCAGTATTACATTGTTTAGCTGGGGTTAGTATGTGGATGGTTATCCTCTCTCCACTGCGGCTTCTGAGTGGTTTGTTAGGAGATAAATGATAAATTGGAGTTAATATGCGGGATACAGCGTATTATATCCGAGACCTTTTGCATGTGAGTTCTTGCAAATGCCTGAGGGGTCGTCCTTTGTGTAGTTAAAAGCGCTGAGAGAGGGGCGATCTCTTTGAAGGATCGGTCCATCGCAAAAACAGGAGCAGCTGCTTTGTGATCGTTGTCGAAACCCCGTATGCTTGTAGTAGGAGTGGCTATAAATTACCTGGTACAGGTGAGAAGTAGTTTGACCTTAACATTCTCTTAATAATACATCATCCTGAATAATATATCAACGTAACTGTGACATAAACGTGTCAAATCGTGGAGAAAACTGATTTAAAGAAACATGAATCATCGGGTTTTGTGCATGGGTTATTTATTTACTGAGCCCAAGCGTAATATGGGATGGTGCAGTTCTATATTGTGGGCCTATTAGGAATAAGGGAAGCGGTGCAGATTTTTCTTAATTTATTCATTTTTAAGTGTTAAAAAATGTTGAATTAGCAAGATAGGTAGAACTCATCAACCATCTTTGATTGAACCGACCTGATTCGGTTTGGGTTTGGCACGATTCGAGTCAGCTTTCGGCACGTCGGCAAGGCCGAACGATGCGACCACACTAAGGCCGAACGATGCCGATTGGCATATGGACGCACCTTTACTAATGCATACCTAACTTCCACTTTTCCCCCGATTCTGGATATTTTCTGGGATTGTGGTAGTTAGATGTGGTCCCTCCAAGGTTCATAGTCAGGATGGTCATCGATAGCCAAATAATAGATTACTGAAATCTGTATTGGTGTTTGATCGTATAAATAAATCAAAAGTAAATAATAGATTTTGCTAATAATTAACATTGATTAAAACGAAATTGCTCTTTAAGAACTACCAAGAAATACTTTAAGATTCTCTTGTGGATGCAATGCATTGTGGAATCGAGCTTCACTTCTGTATAACACTGAGATTCCAGACATCTTCAATGAGAGTTGCCAGGAAGAAGAGCCGGGAAAATGTCCCGGTGTCAGCTTACTTATCTGGTCAGTAGCAATGTGTCCCACTTTGGGGGAGAGCCTTTCAGATGGGACTGATGGTTTGGGAAACTCAGAACCCGACAGTCCCCTTTCCTTTATTACAACAACAAAACTCACTGTGATCGGATCAGAGGTTGCCGCAACGTATTTACATAACTGTAATCGTAATACAAACTCGGGCCGATTTCTCACGATCATGACGATCCGATCTTGCTGGAATTTGACAGGAAGTATACGTTTACATACCTAATTCATGCTAAATTACCTAATATGCAGTGCTAAATATTGCAAACATGCAACAGTAAATTTTCTTATTGAGGTTAATTTTGTATACTACATTTCAGAGAGTTATAATTACACAGAGGTACTTGTTGAATAAGTGTTCACGCGAGGTAATAACAAGCCCCGAGAAAACGTTTTAAGGGAGCTCTTTTAATACATAAGCAAATATTTTTTTACGCTCCCAGAGCATCCCATTCACAGCTTGTAACTTCACCGTAATGAAAGATAAATTTTAAGCATAATCTCCTGCTGTGTTAATGTCAAAATTGTGATTTATACAGTAAAAGATGAAAACGGCCAGAGCTGGTTACGATGGGAAGGGCCTGAGAAAGAGGAGCGGCCCACGTTTTACTGTAAATGATAAAATGAGGCGCACCAGACGGCTTAAGGTTGAGAAGTGCAGAGCGCGGGAAACGCGTTAGGAAGAGGTAGCGGGGCAAATGCAAATGAGCGCAAGGGCAAAGGGCCAACGAATAATGGGCGAAGGTACCCTGAAGAGGAGAAAGGGTGGGGTCGGGGCAATTTGGCCAGGTTATCACGTGGGCACTAAACTGATTTATAAGAGTTTTTCTGGGAAGCTCCGTTGAAGAGCTCGAAAGCGAGAGGTTTTTTTTTTCCTCGGAAGGGTTTTCCCCTTTCCATCCCCTACGGCAGTGCTACCCGCGTTTCCGGGAAGGGTTCGAACGCTGAGGGATTTTCTGAAGTTTTTGATGGAATAAAAAGCCCAGTTAATACCTGAATGCATAATACGTATCATATCTCTTATCATATTGTATTGTGTGTGGAAGGAGCCGGGGGGTTGTCTCATTCTGAATTTTCTTTTGGACAATAGTTGATAGCTATCATCAGAAATTGTTGTGTGGATATTGCCGATGGTGCAGAGGTGCTTGAATCAGGGGATAATTGGCAAGCAATAAGACGATGACTTCCTCTGCTAAATTCGATGTATTTAACAATACATGTGGTAGGAGACCGGTTTCGACTATATCGTCATCCTCAGTCCAGTATAAGTGAGTGGAGTAAAGCTCGAAGTGGAGACTACAAGATCACAAACTATACTGTATAGTAAATACATCGAATTTAGCAGAGGAAGTCATCGTCTTATTGCTTACCAATTATCCCCTGATCAGAAATTGTGTTGAAAATAGGCTGTTATGTATATTTTTTGTTCTAAGTTGTCTTTATAACTTTCTTTCTAAGTTGTCTAACTTTGCCTACGAGAATAATGGGTATTCGACCCGCATTATGGAGTTGAAAGAGTATTCTTAACTTGCCAAATAAAAATCTCTTTAAATGTCCTTATATTCGTATTTTTGTCCCACTTTTCCGCCACGGTCTGTCCTTACCAGTATCCCTCAGCAAAATACTTCTGAAGATGATGAAAAAAATTTAGAAAAAAACGAACCGCCTTCAGGTCGCAAATGAAGATCTTGAGGGAATAAAGGCCCCTCTGTTTTCTTATTCCAGGTATTTTCTCTCTCTTTCCCTTTTAAGTAAATTAATCCCTCTTCCTTTCACTCCCTCCGTTCTTTCTGAACACTTCCATACCCCGTTTTTCTCGACATCTGAGAATGCTTTCATCTTGAAGGAATATTGAGAGCGGCGCTCGGTTCTTTGGTGGTTTCGTTTACTTTGTCCCGTTTCCCAAGGATTAAATCCCACAAAATTGCTGTGCTCCTTATGGAATTGTGACCGATGTCTAATTTGAGAGTGCTTAAACCGTGTGATCTCCCCATTTGTATCATAGTCTTTCATCAGCAGTGTTTTCGCGCGTATTCGACAAACTACCAGCCCTTGCATATGATCCAAAAATCATTGGAAACGTAGGTAAAGGTTTGACAAATTACCGGGAATTCATTTTAAAGGGCTCTGATAAACCCGAAATACCGCCAATACGTCAGTGATATTCGCAGGTCCGTGACAATGTCCATCTAAAATGTCGACACATTGTCATAGGTTCATGTTTATGGAGAATCCGTTAAAATTGGAATTTATGGTAACTGGTAATGAGCCCCAAGTCTTACCGGAGAGAATTATTCTACTATGGGGACCGGAAGGGACCTTAGCACAGGCTTTGAGGCGAAACTGTGAGGGCCCAAATAGGTGCGTGAGGTTTCGGATTCGAAACTTGTTTGATGGAGGGCCAGCCTTTCACTCCACGGAGAGAGGTAGAGCTTATGAAAAGGGAGAGCTAAGAAGGTCGGAAGTAAGGAGAAGGCCTGAAGGACTTCATTAGAAAGATGGTTGTCCTGAAAATTCCTGACAACTCTGCTCTTTAATTGGATTAGGCTGTCTGCTGCCTCTGTAGTTTGTTTCTCCTTGCCCGATGCCCTGTTGAATCTTGATAATAGGACTTGGTACAGTAAGATTGTGGAATTAGATTTGGTTTCCGTGGGAGTAGAAATGGACTGCGCTGTGCAATTAGCGTTGGCATTGGCTAAAATGCCTAACAACGTTTTTAAGGAACAGGCAGGTACGTGTTAAACTACGGAACGCCTTATACATATTTCTGGAAAGGAATTTCTACGTGTTTAAAACGAGGTTTGCGTACTACTTGTAGAGGAGACAAGACAAAACGCGTCTATACGTCATTAGGGCGGTGTAGATGGATCAATGGTAGCCACAGCACATACGTGAAATCCTTGTAGCAAAATTACGTAGGTATCATTCTATCCAAATTCCACTCAAGTTTAGATGGTAGTTGGCGAAGGTCCTCTATCATTTGCGTTGCCTTACTATCTCTACCTTTCCATTATTCACAATACCTACTTCAACTTTAAAGAAATACAAAAAATACACCAAAATGTCAATACTCATCAAGCACGTACCCAAGTTATCATTTCATGCAATCATTTTCGTAACAACACGTGTTTGAAGCAACAAAAACAGGATTTGAAAGGCAGTTTGTTGCGGGGATATAAGGCAGAAATCAGGCCGGATGTCGCTGTGCCCCGGAGGCCCACGTGTCACCAAAGTGGCATCAGACCCACGTGTCACGTATTGGACGAAAATTCACGTGTGTTCTATGGGTTAAACTTCCATAGCTCACCGGATCGTTTTCAGATGTTTGGGTGGCAGAAATGTCCATTTCCATATATATGAATGGTTTGATCAAAATACTTATATTGCCCTGCGTACATAACTTTAGTCAGGTTTTGATGTTTAGGAGACGTGAAAAACAGTTGGAATAAAACCTGTTGGTCGCTCCAGCTTCTGCAATCCCTCAGGGAGGGTGGGTGATTTCGACAGATGGATTTTCGTAGCTCCCCGCGTGAAAAATAGCTTCCAGGGAGATGAGGGTTTTGGGCGAGTCTTCGCTTAGTGTTCGATGATTCGATTAGTCGATCCTCCGAAGAGCAAACGCGGTCAGAGTAATTTGTTTTATAAATCGCCTCCACTAAACTGATAGCACTCCTGAGTCCAGAGCTCTCCAGAGAAAAGAGGAAACTCGAGAAAGTGGCCCGGCGTATCTCATTACTTCGAATGCTTTGAGGAATCACATTAGCTGGACCCTGACGAAATTCGATGTTCTACCATTACTGAGATCGCTGATTATGAACCTACTTAGCGTTGGATTCCGCTGAATGAATTTTCCTCTCCAGCTCTTCTCTCGAGTGTTCCGATCAATGTAGAAGGAAGCAATAAATTATTGGAGTGAAATGAGCGGTACTTTGAAAACCTGATCGATCAGGATTAGGTACAGTTTGTTCATCGGTCAAATCCGTTGAAATAAACTTTAACCACTATACTCATCTCCAGTTATCGGTATCTAGAATAATAATTAGCAGTGAGATAGTGATATTTTGGAACATTAATAGATGTTTCAGATAATACGGTTCTTAACATCGTACTATGATACTTGCTCAATATGGAGGATCTCTATCTTGTGCAAATCGTAG
Source organism: Lygus lineolaris (assembly GCA_030264115.1). Taxonomy (NCBI): domain Eukaryota; kingdom Metazoa; phylum Arthropoda; class Insecta; order Hemiptera; family Miridae; genus Lygus; species Lygus lineolaris. The sequence continues at coordinate 6,334,695 of JAEMON010000002.1, read as the reverse complement.
TTTTAATTATCATATTTATCTTATATGGAGAAAAGTCCTACTTGATCTATCTCACTTTCTCTATTGTGATTCGACGATGATACTTTAATACAAACCATCCCATAGTTTCATGCGTGCTCCATCGTATACTTCACTCTGAAAATGTTATCTCTCAATAAAAGGTTTATTTTTTCGTTTCTTACTCCCCTGAGAGATGAGAGTTTTCGTGCATGAAAAATGGGAACCTCCTATTAAACAAGAAAAGTTTCCACCTCGAAAAATTGAAGCTGTTTGGAATATGGATCGAGTTGATTCAGCTCTCCTTATAGTTTATTTATGTATGGTCCATCTCTGACTTACCTCCTGCAAATCTTCATTTTTTTATCTTCTCATCTAAACGAAGGCTGAAGTTCTGTAAGACAAGGGTTCGTTGGATCTGTCAAGTTCTCAGCCACCATAACAATTATGCCTGTCCATCCTGTTAATAACTTCTCCGTTATTGTTGCTCAGCCTCTAATCGTTCTGTCAGCATTGATAATATGGTCGAGTGTCATTGGACTCATTCGTTTCTATTATGATAGGAAAATCGAATGTACCTTTTAGTGTTCTGAAAATTATCTATGTGTAATGGATTTCCGAATGAACGGTACCTATATGCATGACAAAATGTGAAAGGCAGAGATGTAGTGTAATTAGTAGGGATTTATATAATAGTTCTATATTTTTAATAATATTAGTTTTGTACCGATTCTTTTATTTCGTTTTTTCCGAAAACACTCACCATATTCCCTCCACCTTGATTTATTCACTCATATTTGGTTGACCATTGACTTGTAGTTTCTGCGGCTCAAGGCATGAAAATATAATCCTGTTGAAGGCTGGATTCGTCTGGTCTTCCATCCCATTATATTCTAATGATCATGGATCCATCGGTCTTTACCCAACTTCATTCCTATTGAATCCTTCATAGCTGCTTTCCTCTCTCGTGTTGTTTCGTAGCCAACCCTACACTGGTCTGAACTTCCCGTTTATAAGGACTTGGTGGATCAGCTTCCTCACTGCCAGAGAGAGGGAATCTTTGTATTCATGTATGAAATGGTAGATCATTTTGGTTTTAAAACGAAATCAAGAGTTCTTCTCGCATACAGCGTTCCCGTGGGTGTATCGCGCTCTCCATAAACAAAATTCCAATGCAAACAAGTAATTCCAGTCGATGTGCAAAACGGAACAAATTAATGTGCCCACCTTGTGGGTTGACTGTACCGTGGTGACACATGTTTTGGACTATTAGAATAGGAACCTTCCGAGAATTCCACCGGTACACCTAGTTGGTATACCTTGAATCACACACGAATATACCATTCAATTCGACTCGTGACACGGTATGCCTGATGTACGTTAGTTATGTTGGCGAAACTTATGTACTGTCCGGTTGTTTGTCGTCATTAATTATCACAACTGTGACCATCGGCGAGTGACTCCCTCGACCCTTAGTATATAAATATTTTGTGCAGACATAATGTGAATTGCGGGGGTTGGTAACTTTCCATTCCCTTCGGAATTTATTGTGATTTGTAGGTATATCGTAGTTCTTGAAGTAAAGAAGTGGTGGCTCATCACTGATGACTCATCAAAAAAGCTAACTAACTCCACAAAATCGTACCTTTTCGCGTATTGTTCTTCAGATCGGGGGTATTATGTCTGTATTTATTGATCTATGCAAGGATGACGAAAACACATAATCTTTGTTAACTAAAACGCCTTAGACCATATGGACGTATGTGAACCTTCACCATTATGACTGGACTTCTTATAGGCACATTGGGTCCTACTACATAGGTACTCTCCATCGAGTCTAAACATTTATAAGATAGGTAGTAGGTAACAACCTCAGAGAAGCATAAATTATTTGAACTTGTTGGTTCCTCGTCGATGCAGTAGTGTCCAAATTAATCTGAACATCATACCTGAAAAATCAGGTTTTTATTGGTAAATTATTTTTCATGATTTTAAATTGAATAAGAAATATGTTCTTCTTTATCAGTTCTTCTACACGTCGTTGGTAGCCGTTGTTTCAATTACATAATTGGGTTTCTATTTCTGAGTAAGATGCAAAAACTGTTACTATAACAGGAGTAAAGAACGTACATAATTTATATTACAGAATAATAATTACAAGTTATTATACTATTCATGGTAATGTAACTATCTCCAACCGTGCTCCACTTAGAAAGGGTTATCATGGGAATCTTTTTCTAGACCGTTAGCCCCTTCGTTTGACTCTATCGAGCGCACCAAGCCATCTTCCAAGTATAGCCAGGTTTCAGTTCAGTTGGTGTCGTGCTAATATCTTTGGTCATTTAATAGGTATAAGTTTAATGAAAACTACGAATAATTAAATATTCGTACAATGGACTTGATACTCGTTTTTCCTGCAGAAGCGTGCATTTAAACTTCTATTAATGATACGGACCGGTACCAACTATATCTGAATTTGTGTAGCATTGCCTTCGTCTCCACCAAATAATCCTGTTCCAATGTTGATTAATTCTATCAAGAGTATAATTATTTTTTGCCATCTGTACGTATCACGCCAATCCACTAGCTTTGTGACGGCTAACTTTTAATTTGTTCCTAAACAATAAAAACTTGCACTGACTGCTTTGTATAGAGGCATGATGGATATGAAGGTGTGCGATGTGCACAAAATTACAATAATATTAACATCCTTCACAATACCCATCATATATTCCTCACCTGAGGCGAACTCATTCATATCGCGCTCATATACATATTATATCGCGTATCTTCGCTAAGCCAAACGCATTTTTCTGAGCTGAAATTTGACACTTTGATTTTTGAATGCATGAAATCCCATTTTAAGGGTGTCAAGAGTGCGCGGGAAGACGGGCTCAGGAAGCGTCCCAACCATGCCCCAACGCAGCTCGAAACCCCATTTATTATTTTTTACGTTTTTGATTTTAAAATCCCTCGTTATACTTATGTTATCCATTCATAATTACATACTTCAGGGTGCGAATAATGATTGTAAGTTTATTCCATCCAGAGAAAACTCTTTGAAACGAATAAAATGAAAAACCAGTTTTCAGGGATGCTTTCCGAATTTTACATGGTCGGTCTTAATTGATATCTGGGGCTGTGAGCTCACCGGTATTTGTATACCAACTTCAAACACCAAAACCTAATATCAATTGGCCTGCTTTCTGGCCTAAAAAGGTAGCCTATTTCTGTTATCTAACAATAATCCTTTCGTATTTTATGTTACAGCTCATTACATTGTAAAAAGTAACATTTTATTGGTGTTATTAGTTACCATAATAGACTAATATTGTCACCGCTAGAATCCCAGTTTGAGAGGTTTTCTGAACCTTTCTCGTTCCGGGAAGTTGGGCAATAAAGAAGTAAGGAATCTAAAAACGCAGCTACTCAACAAATCTGATTAAGTGAATTTATTAAAAATACAAACTTCACAGTAAAATGTTTCAATCAAAAGACTACTTTTGAGTTTATTCTACTTATAGAGAGTGATGGATTTATATATTTATAAATTTATTATAACAGGAAACATTTTAAATTAATTTACCATCCCAAAAATCTAAATTTGGGGTGTGGTTCACCCTGTAAATTCACCCATGCTCGTCGTCCCGCCTTAGAGTACATATTATTATTCTTTTATCCATTTGTCCAGTGTCTTGTTTGCCCGTCTTCTCCGTCTATACGATTGGGCAGATCTCGATGGGGGTTCCCGCAAAACGATCGAGAAGCTCCTTGCAAGGTTATAGGCTCATCCCTCTTTTATGTAGGGTCGACTACAATGCGTGAAAAGGGGTCTTCCCGGACATGACGTTGTTTTGAACGATTCTTATAGGAAATTTTGCGCCAATTCAGAATATGCCCCATGTTTTTATACCTGAAATGGCTAATTAGCACTCTAAACCTCAAAAAAAATCTAGAATAAGCTCGTTTTTGACCATTGAAACCGCCCAACATTGTTTTTGTTCAGGGAGACGTTCAAGACCTAAAAATTCTGCGTCGAATTAGGCCATCGCCAGGTTGCCAACACAGTTCTCATGATTTTCCAAAGTTATTCTATTTCAGTTGTGAAAAGTCGAGTAAGCGGGAAACTTTGAAAAATCACCCATGGTCACTATGTTGATAAGCTGGCGTTAGATTCATTAAAAAAACATTATGGGCGATTCCAATGGTCAAAAACTTGCTTTTTCGCGGTTTTTTCAGGTGTAGGGTAGGTAGCTATTTCAGTAGCTATTTCAGTATGGGAACACGGGGTATATTCTGAATCAGTGTACAATTTCCTATAAGAATGGTCCATAACATTGTCATGTCCTGAAAACCCCCATTTCACCCGACTGTGCGGACATTCCATTGCGACTGACACGAGGGTAAATAACTCAATAACTTACTGTCATCAAAAGCGGTGCCTTAACATTTTTGTATCACCAGGTGACGATTGGAAGTCATAGTGAAGCTTCTAAAGCTATCCGTGCAAGCACCACGAAAATTTGCTAGGAAATTAGTATATAATTATGTAAGTTTTTTAATAGTACTGCAATAATCCGCTTTAACTAGAATGGCAAACACAGGTGGTCAGGACTTAGCAAGTTTATTATAGGAGATTCTATTACTATTAGCGAATTTTCAAGAAAAAATTAAGCTGTTGGAACGAGTCCACAATTTTCGGTCTGCAAATTTTCAGAATTCACTCCATGGGTATCCGTTTTGGACCTTTCTGAATCGATTCTTGAAGTTTTACATTTCAAGATTCACTGAAAATGTGCCAAAAAGGTTTTTGAAAATTCTCTCATTAACTCATGCTACAGGACTAAAACTTTCCTACAAGTCAACCTTTGACATAGATAGGTACTAGTAAGGAGTTCAAATTCACGGCTTAAGGTTTCAGTGGATTACAGAATACAGAACGCATCTGTAATCACGGGAAACTGTGTAGTTTCAGGAATGTTTGTATCCTTGAAAAGTTCCCAGCGTGACCCAGTCAAAAGTAATTTCTGAATATCTACCTATCAGTGCATTTACTTCTTGTTTTTCGAAAGACATGATTTTATTGCGCAAAAAACAATGATCAGACCATTGGTCCGTTGATTAGAAATCAATTTATGTGTCCGAGGTGAAACACTCGGAGAAATTCCTGGCCAGTGATAAAACGAAAGTGACCATAAAATAGCTTGTAAAAGGCTGAGTGAAGTGTGCGGCCCAGGACTTGAATAAAGTGTTGGCGAGGGTAAGACAGGGTTGGGGGTTTACTCCGACAAAAGCGATTGTTTGTCGATGGTAAGGTAGTAAATTCACTTGTCGTAAAGCCCGCCCGTAATTTAACGGCCGAGAGAAAGAAAGAATGTGATTCGTGTTGTTTTCTTTGGCTCTCTGCAGAAAAAGTTGTATCTTCATTATATGTTCAGAACAATTTCTCCTAGGTGAATGTAAGTAGTGGTATGACCATCTCTATCTGATAGTAATTTGAGTAGTATGATCATCCGTTAATCATCTTTCTGTTTCTTGCTTTCTGAATCTGATTGGCAAAATGGATCTGAAATTGTCTGAATTTGTCCGTGATTGATGTGAAAATTGGCTAGAGCGATTGTTAAAGGTTATATCCTACTATATAATATATATTATCTATTAGATATTATGTTTCTTGGTTTTGCCCGTTAGGTATGTTTTCTCTTTCTTGGGTTTGTTGAGGGGCGAAGTTAATCGGCTACTCCGTGTATATGCTTCGGAACCTGATTAACTTGATGACTGCAGTGAATTCAACACTCTGAAAGCTGCCAAAAAGCATAAGTTTGAAGTATCCCTCAATGCGGTGAAAGAATGGGAAATCCAGCTACCTACCTACAATGGCTTGGCCTAATTTGTCAAACTGTAAAACAATTATAATAAGAACATCACTCAAAGGCCGAACGGTAGACAAAAAATACATACTAAGTGAAAATTGTTTAACCCCCCTCCCTCCTCAAAATGTGATGTTTCACGTTTCAAGATTACGTAAAATCAAAAAATCGAATAAAATAAAAAAATCCGTCCGTCCGCCGTACGCCGCTCTTCGCACTTGCCTTAGTTGCCATGGACTAAAATTGATGAATTTTGTATACCGGGCCCATTTTAGGCCTAGTTTTGCCGCGAAGCTTGGCGTCACCCTCAGTCTTCTCTAGGGGTAGAAAATATGGGTTTTATTTTTCAAAGCCCTAGCTCGAAAACTTCAAATAGGAAGGTATGTTTTGCCCATCGATTTCGAATAGAACTCAATTTTAGCGTCAATGAGACTTCGTGGAACCAACCGTTCGCTACCTGTAAGGGCTTTTAAAGGTTGAACGGAAAAAGGAGCAGAAACACGAGTGTGAATCGCATAGCTTCCCGAGTAGGCCAAATCACCGTTCAAAGATCTGCTGATCAAATGAAAATTCAATTGAATTCCTAACCTCGCGATATATTTAGGGTAAGTAGGTATTTACTATAATATACCAATAGGATCTTTGTAGATGGCCGGATCTATGCGGCAATTAATAAACGGCTATGTAGTAATTAACGTTCCATATTATGTGATTAATAGGTACGATGCAATTTGTTACATTTCGAACTGTTTTTTGTTTCAGGTGAGAGTTTTGAAAATTGGGTGGCATGTTTTGGACTGCATGGTAAGTCTGAACAGAAAAAAAGCATGATAATGATTTGAACATTGTCAAATTTAACACTGTCATTGCAATTATATTCTGAGTTCTGAAATGGGGAAAAAATTGTGTACTCTGCTATGTTGATCGATACTTGTGATGTGTACTACTTCAGCCAGGGCCGTAAGTAACTTGTTTCTCTTCCATGTACCTCCAAACCTCCGATGAACCACTCTAAATTTTCTCCTTTTCATCAGCGAATTTTCAAGCCATTGCAATGAGTTCAACATTTTTGGTATGTAAATATCTGCAAATTCGATCCGTAGAATATGTTTTGGACCATTCTGAATCGATTCCTGAAGTCCGACACTTTCTTATCTCGATATTGTGTGTCACTCCGGACGATCACGCTCCGAAATCAGGCTAAAATGTCAATATATTAAATAAAAAGATCCA
>JAEMON010000002.1:6292152-6310380 GCA_030264115.1 Lygus lineolaris | reverse complement strand
AGACGTTTTTTTGGTGGTGTGGTTTCGAATCGAAGTTTAATGATAATTTCGCTTCCTCACTACCGATGGTAGAGAAGCTATGTAAAAGTAAAAGTGAGAAACTAATATTTTATGATTATTACAAAGTCATCTTAAAAATGTGTGTATTTTTTTTTTTTTTTAATCGTTTACTGATTAACAGGACAATTCCATTGTTTTTCCGACCGTTATGCTACGGTATGAAATTAGACCACGCCATCGAGACGTTACGATATGATAAATGTAAATCATCATTAAAAGATCTGACTGTAGAACCGTAGGTCTACGTCCTTTTTTTTTCCTGAATAAATGTTGCAATGCAAAAAGTTATAATTTAATGGGCTGCAAAATCAAAATAATTTCCTTTTTCTTTTTTGGGTTCCAAAGCTTTCTGAACAATTTTATTTCCGTTGTTACCAAATTATGTACCGATTTTTATGAAATTTGTAGGGATTGTACAGGTTCTTCCCTAAACGGTCTCCGATGGATTTCATCACCCTCGAATCAATGGTGAATTGTGCGCATGCCGAATGTGAGATTCCTAAACCATCAGTTTCTTAGTCCCTATTTGACAGATTTTGCTCAAATTTGTGGGTATTTCGGGGCTGTTTCTAAGACGATTGCCTATTAATTCCGAACCAATTGGATCAGTGATATCTGCTCAGTAATACCGACTAGCCATAGACAAAGTAGAGATTGGTTGTCATAGGCATAACTCCAAAACTATTCTACCAATTTCGGTGGAATTTTCACCAACTGATCCCATACATCTATGGTGCAAAATTGAGGAAGCTATTCTGCCGGTCCAACTTGACAGACGTTTTTTATTCATGTACCTACACACAAATTCTGGGATCGCTGTTATTTTCCATCTAAATACTTTCTCTTCTGCCTTTGCCCTTCCTGTCTCACCATGCTCTCAGTCCATGAGTTTACTTACTTTTCTTGATAGCCCTTGTAATAAATGTTACCTGTTTCGTTGTTTATTGATACGGTTTTTTTCTCTCTAGACCCTATGACCTGGAGATACTGATGGGACCCACAGGCACTAATGATACCCACCAGTTTAGTTGAGGAGGAAAAAGCTGCGAAACACGGTCATAACAGAACAAAAAATTCCTAGCGTTGGGAAGGGTGTCCGTGTTGTGGGTGGTTTTTGGGCGAGTAGGAGTTTGTCACTCTCCCGGATCGCCTGGTTAGGGGTTGAGAGCAGATTGCGCAGAGTCCGCAGCTTCTGTCGGCGAGACCAACTTTCATTAAACCTTCAACATTAAAGGGGCGAACGAGGGCCTTTCGGGGTCTCATGAGGCAAAAAACCATCAGGGATGCTGCCTCTCCCGCCTTCCGCAATGCAGATTTTCGTTACGCGAAATGGACCTTAAAAGCCGCTGTTTCGTTCTACAATCTTAAGAATTTACAGGTGCAGGGGGGGGGGGGGGGGGGGGGGGGGGGGGGGGGGGTGTCGCCCGCATTACGGTAGCCCATCCAGACGGATTGATCTTCTGACTGGAAGAGCCTCTGGAAGTGGAAGTTGTGGGCTACATGAGAGGTAACCAAAGACCTTAACAGTCATCTCCTTAATTAATCTGTGGGGTAGCAAAATATAGCAAAAAAATAATGCGGAAAGAGAAACTTTCATTTCTTTCTCACTTTCTTTTTCATATGGGAAATTGGCTCAGACTTGAAGTAGGTGATAGGAAAAAACTTCTACCTTGTCGACGATGGGTCGGGGGTCCCCTGGTGGATTCTCTTGTTGGTGACATATGTTGGTGAAAAATAAGCGATATCTGACGAAATTCCACCTTTACAAGCCGGAGCCAATATGAGAATGAAAATCTTGGGTTTTATGAACTGGGAATGAACTAGATTTGTAATGCGACTCGAAATAATTATGTGAATCAAGCTTTTTCGGGAGACGAGACGTGGACACCGATGTTGGGAACGGTAATGGCGATTTTATCATTATTTTATCTATCGAGCCAACGGCTTTAGGATGGCATGTGTCAACTGGTGAAGCCAGATCGATCTACCGGCGAGCATCTCAATTAGCTGATAGCACTTGAGCAGAACTAGAATAAAGAGTTTCCTCCATAGACTTTGGCGCTAACCGCACTTGGAAGGAAAATCATGATGCTCGTCTCCTCCTGATATCATGTTCCGGTCTGATTTCATCGTGGTGGTTAATACCTTGGGAAGTAGACTGTAACAGCCCTGTCGTTCGATGTGGGGTTCTACGGGTTCATCCTTCATCCCTGGCTGTTCCAATAATGATATGTACATCGAAGGAGAGTTTCCAGCTTGAGAGCTAACCTCCATCGGCCTCTCGTCCTACACAGGAGGTTAGGCTTGTTACTTTTCGATGGCTTTGTCCACTTGAACCGTTATTTCTATTGGGTAGCAGATGTTCCACCATACATAAGTGATCAAAGCCTTCTCTAAACTAGACACTATAATATGTGTTACCCACCCCTGGGACCCAGTGCCAAATTTGTTCTGTTCCTTTTGTTCACTAATCACATACTACGTTATTGCATATAATACTAACACAGAAAACTATAACCAAGCAAAATCAGCTTAATAGTAATTGCCTTGGCCCTATCACACGACATGATGTTTGCCGGGTTACTATTTTCGTCACCCGAAAGTCAAGTAAGCGTTATTCACAGAAAAGGTATTCAATGAATGTTTTCCGATGAGAGACTTTTTATTCTAAAAATGATTTATTGCACCAAGTTACAACTAATTAGTAACATATTTTTGACATTTAATTTTCTCCCCTATTATGCTAAGCTGAAACGTAGGTACCAAACGAAGCCTCCGAGTTTTGAAAGTCAGTATAGTGCATTCGTCACACTTGGTGTGTACTGATTTCTCACCGAACGGATTTTGTTATCGCACGAACACATCTACACTCACTTACACAGGTCATGAGGCTTCATTCTCTTGAGACGTCTTAGTAAGTCGTCAACGTCAAGCAACTTGAGAGGAAGAGGACAATCTCTTCATTCATGTGAGCTTACAGCTTGGCTTGTGATAGGCGATGCCTTGAATCTAGATGAATTCATCTATGGTTGGTTTACGAAGTTCTTTGTGTAGCCTGACACTTCAGGTGAACTGGTACGCATCGACGCAGCATCTCAGTACATCATTTTGGAACCTCTATAGTGATAATATAATATAAGGGTTACTTTGAGCCCCACAACAGCACTCCATAGGTCCAAACTGGTTTGAGGACCTGATTGTAGTTACAATGTTAACTTGTTTTGGATTGACATTTTCGAATGTCGACCCATCAACCAGTAGGTTCTTCGGAATTGTATTACAAGTTCTGCCTTCTTTTTCTTTTTCTTGAAATGTGCCTTCCACGGCAGTTTAGCGTCAAAGGCCTACCGACTTGGATTCGCCTTGTGTGTGGCCTTGCCATTGAGATGTACCTACTGGGAAATAGTCGAGGTCGCGATTGGTAAATTCGACATGTATATACCTAGCACCTTCCGATCGTCTGATTTTAGGTATCGTTTCGTTTCGTTTCGCCAACTACGTGCACAGCAGTGTCGTCTGCGAACGTTGTCATTGTGTTTTCCTCCCTTTCTGGCAAATCACTGGTGAACAGGAGTGGCCCAAGTACAATTCCTTGTCGGAAAGTGTTTGAACTGGTTCGGGCTTCTGCATAATGCGATAGTTCAAACGTTCGCGTTTGCGCTCTTCTGCTGAACTTGACATGCCAAATCATAGTATTTCGAACGACCAATGTCAATTATCATCGAAACACCATAAATCATTTGTTTGTACCTAGCTACTCGGAATAATTCTCGTCAGGAAGGTTCCCGTCGGAGTGAAGATCGTCTTGAATGGGTTTCCTGAAAACAAGACCTACGTTCCGTTTGAGGCTTCAATAGCCTATAAATTGTAGTTGTTCTGAGCGAGAAGCATTGAATATCAAATGAATCATCTTCAACCCAACCTTTATTCGCTACAGAGAGCTCTGAATACTACAGTGGCACCGGGGGAAAGGACCGAATAAATCATCAAAGATGCAGGAGGCCATTACTGTCTCCGTCCAGATAAGAGGTTTTCCTGGATCGAAAAAAAGTGTCTCAAGTCTGTTGATGTAATGCGAAAAAAGGTTTCCTTTGGAGGTACGAAAAAAGTGATTCTTCTTCGCTATCACTTCACGGAGATGATTGATGGCTTTGAAGAATATGGATTGCAGAAATGAAGGTGAGCGATGTGTTAGAATAACAGTGATATGCTACAATCGTATTCCAGAGAAGTCAGCCCTACCTTCTGATGCAAAGAAAACAAATAAGTAGGTACTTGACAACTTCTAGATAAAAACTTGACTGAATTCAAATTTTAACAGTACCTACCTACCTTTTCTTGTTTTACGCTGGTCTGAACATTATTTGTCACAACTCTAACCATGTAAAAACTACCAAAAAGACCCACTGTAATGACTACCAAGGAGAGGGAGGGGGGGGGGGGGGTTCACAGTTAAAATAACCCTATAACTACGGAAACTTGCAAACAATAGCCGTTAGGAATAGCCTCGATCTCCTGCCAAAACACGTATTATCAACCACACGATTATTATGACTTGGTCGTTACGATGGCTCAGAATACGACCAAAGAGAAGGCCTGGAGGATCGAGCCATATCCCACAACCTGGGAGCCTTCCTCAAATTTATTCGGATATTAACTCACCCCGGCATCACAAAGTGGAAACTACCCGTTCAATTTTGTCAAGATTGAATGCAAAAAATGTTTTCCATACAAGCTGTGTTATGAATGAAGTGGCTATCAAATATTGAGAGTTAATGTGACAACGATGTGTACTACACCTTCTTAGTGGTCTGGCTCTGGCTTATATCACTACCATTTGAATAACTAAAACGTGCAGCCTGGGCAGAGGGGAGGCGGTGGGGGCTTGTGGGACGTGTTCTGCATGTGCTATGGATCTCCATGGGTGTACATATCTGACCCCCGTGAGTCTTCCCAGTTGTTTACCATAATTATAAAACGTGCATTTCGGCTTGATAGCTTTCATGGACTGATGTAATAGGTTGAGGAGAACCCTCATGTTCCATCGCATCGGGAGAAAGGATGCATACTTATGCATACTTATGCAGTTATGTCGTTGGATGCATACTTATGTCGTTTTGCACTCAAATCCGGTATTGCACCGACTGGTGGGCGTGCCCTTTCGCCCACCTACATATTCATGTGCACATTAAATATACGAAGGAAAGGAAGTGTTGTTCCCCTTTTTACTTTCCTCAGCCCACCTGAAGGTGAATGGAAAGTATTGCGATCAGCAGAAAACCCAAATTCTGAAACGCCACCTTTAAGTGGTCCAAATCGACATCTGATCAATTTTCTCCACGTTTTGGAAAAGTGTATGAAATCGTATGTATGTATGGACGTGTGTGTATGATCACGGTTGCGGCCGCGACGAAAATGATTAAAAATTCCGATTTCGAGGATTGGTTCCTACATATCTGAGGATGAGACCCTACTAATTTCAGCCCTCCAGATCAATTATTAGGGGGAGAAAATATTCCAATTAGGTGAACAAACGTCGTTTTTAGCCCATTTTTTAGCTTTTCTCCCAAACAGCTCTAACGATTTTGATGAAATTCATAGAACCTACTCTTCTAACAAGTAGAAACAAGTTCCAATACCCCTCATCTCCACAAAAGTATATTGTGGGCCAAACACAGCTGAGGAAAGTAGTGGGAAGCCACGCACCAGATGTTTTTGTAAGATTATCGTTGTTTTAATGTTATCAAAATATGTTGACGTCGATTTTATTTCACGGCGTGTTGAGGCGTAATACCCTCGTTGAGGGTGTTGTTTTGCGCCTATGATCCTATCCAATTTATATTTAATATAAATTGGATATTTTAATAAATAAATAAATAAATTTTATTTCCGTAGTCGTTCCGGATTGGTTCAATGGTAGAAGGTGCTACGTAGCAAACAATAGCAAGCTGTAGATTGTGTATGATGCTGTGTTCCATTGAAACTGTTGCGAAAATTGTCATGATGACGAAGATATTTTGGGTATTTTGTATCCATCAATTCATTATTATGACACTCCTGATTCATGTGGACTGATAAAAATTGATTTCCCGAGAAAAATAATCAATTTTTGGACATACCATCGCATCCAACCAATATTTTGCTGAACTAGTGAATAATTGAACAAAATCCGAACAATAATTATCTGGAATAATAATTCAATCAACACACAAAAAATACCAAATTATGGTATGTCCAAAAATTCACAATTTTTTTTCTTCAAAGAATCAATTCTTCATCAGTCAAAATTGATTGAGAGTTTCATCATTCGAGTCAACGTGGGTCAACCTGCAAAACGATACTCACCTCCTCCTGTCATGGTCAGGTCGTCAACACTCTAATACACTCGATTTCCTTGAAAACCCCACGTTTTTTTCCCATTCAAACTCTTTTTCTCCCTCAATTAATGCACCAAAATCAAGAAGTACTCCTCCGTTGGCAAGCTGTTATCTTCAGGAAGTTTTTCTTTCTCCGTGATAGAAATGTCATATTTTGGGAAATTCTTCAAATTTGAACTTTGGATTGAATTTTGAGCCTCAAAAATCGACGGATGAATATAGTAGTCGGCCTTCCTTATAGGAAATTCAACACGCTCTTTCCAATGGTATATTTATTTTATATTTAAAACATCAAATTAAGGGATGAATGATGTGGGGGTATGGATGGAACATTTTTCGTTTGGAAACACTCTTCATATTGGAGTCACTGGTTTATTTTTCTTTTTTCTTTTTTTCACAAGTCGTTTTTGCCTTTTTTTTAACTTTTAAATTTTAGATAATGATGAACTTCACGCAAGTGTATCATCAATACAAGGTACCAAGAGTACCTACCCAATGGAGATGGATCCCTGGTTTAAAAATGTAAGCTGATAAGCAAAATTGAACATTAATACAGGCTGAGGAAGTCGCCAATGTTGCGACGAAACGTTCCAAAATAATGAAAAGGAAAATAAACCAGTGACTCCAATATGAAGAGTGTTTCCAAATTAAGGGAGTTTTAGCTGTTTTAGCGGTGTAAGGTCGAAAGAAAATCTCAAAATCGGTAAAACTCAAGAAATGAGGGGGTTAAAAAAAACTCTAGGAGACATTTTTTGTTGGAAATGACACAATCGATTGTTTTTCCCAACTTAACTTTAGACACCCTGTATAAATTAGATAGTTTAAATATATAAAATTCATCATGGAAATTTAGATAGGAATTTTCAATCATCAAACAAACAGACGGGATTACCCATTCTTGCTAAATTGCCTGGCCGGCTATTTCACGGGGACCAATCCAGAAGACCCATTTCCCGGTTACAAAGGGTCCCGGATATGATTTAGCCCTTCCGAAGCGGTTGAAACACAAAAGACTCCCCGGGGCGCGACTATCCTTGGCGAGCCTCGGGAAATAGATAATAAACAGCTTAGGAAACAGCTCTAGAGCTTCACCAGGGTTCCTCGGTTGCTCTGCCGCATCCAGGCGCTAAGGGAATCCGATGCCGTCGTCCTAGAATTAGCATCCTTTGGCGCGCTTCTCTCACCTCGGCGCCAGTTAAAAAACTAGTAGATTATTGCGTTCTAATGAATTAAACGGACCACAGACGATAGAAGCATTCGAGGCTGTGAGAGAAAAATCTCCATCACTCAAAAAAGAACCTCTCCAACCTATTGGGCGTATCTGTGTGGAATGTGGATCGACAGAGTACCTATTCGTAAAAGAACGATTAATGTACGTCGAGAATGATCGAAAATGCATAGTTGGACGTTTCCGGTAGAACGTTTCCTTCGAAAATGTCTTCTTTGGTATTAGGTTAATCTAATAAAGAGTTAGTTCCGCTGGTGATATGAATACAATACTTGTTCACAATTATTCAGTAAGGTACGTAAGCAATTGGATCACACACTTGCCTAGTCGATTTCACAAGTTGAGTTTTGAGCCTAGTTGTTGCCAATATTCGCGGACCCTCACGGGGCTAACCCGCACAATATATTATGAAACTTTCATCAAATTTGGACCATAACTTCATATAGTTTTGCCTGGGACGAGGAATTGACTACAGACCGGCAGACTGACAGACATGGAACCAAAATCTTTCAGAAAGCTCTGAAAAGTTAAAAAGCACGTGGAAATTTCGATTTTGGAGGACACACATTTTTTATTTCTTGCACGAATACATAGCTTCCTACCTTCGGTAGGGAGAAAGCAAAATGTTGAAACCACGACTCAAACCAAGACCTATTAGCAAAATACTTATCAAACGTTTTCATGTTATAATGTTGAAGAATTTCTAAATATACTCGTATCTAAATAACTATTTTCTATTGTAAATTTCTTGTTGTGTATAACATAATACATTATATACTTGATCTGTTGACATAATTGTGAATTTTCTGAAGCATTCCGTATCATACTGGTTTTTTTAATATACATTTTTTTCTACTCTATTCTAAAGAATCATTATCCTTCTTCCTATCAGCCCGCATCCCGGCTGAGAGAGAAGGATCATCTTCAACATTGGAACGTATGGTGTATTCAGAATCAGTGCAAAGTTTCCTATAAGAATCACCTATCAAATCAGTTAAAATGATTCTTTGAAAATTCACTCATTTACTCATGCTGCATGAATGCTACTATTTATATTTCCTTGTTTTATACCAATGATTTGGTTCACATTTTTACTATTTCCACACTCCATCAGGTGTTTGGTTTAGTTCTGGTGAATGTGCGATTTAAACAAACCTATGTTGTGTGTGTACCAGATCCTCGCTCTCATTACCTTTTCCTCTCGGTGTGCCTCTTTTGAAAGAGCCGACAAGGATTTTGAGTGATTGTTTGCTCATTCCTTGTGTTTTCCCACACTCTACTCGAACAAACTTCTTGCGAAACTGTTTGACCCCCTTCCGCCTTCACACGTTTGAACCTCCTGTTGTCGAAAAATGAATTTCCTCTCCGTGAATAAATAGCCCCATCTCGTAAAAACGGGTCCTTCACAGGCTAACTGGGTAGTATCGCTCATCACGACGTGGGAAGAGGCAGGAAAAAACTTGAGAAGCGAAACTTTGCTGTTCCTAGACAGGAGACAGAGTGATGGATCACTATCTATCGCGGTCCTCGTTTCCGAACCACTCGACACTCTCCCTCTCTGGTATTCTGAGATGAAACCTTCCTCGTCTTGTTCTCTCCTTTTTTACATTCAGTCTTTTTTCTCTGACGGCGCCCTTTCTTTTTCTTCACAATTCACTCTTTTTATCTCGTTTCTTACCTCCTCCTTTGCTCATTTTTCTTCCACCCGTTCTCTCCTGGTTATTCATGTAATGACAGTCTTAAAAAGTAGAAAAAAATCGTGAGCATTAACTGACATTTCCTCCTTTTTCCACAAACTTGCTTCAAGTTCTGCAAATTCGGTGTAAATTCTGCTTCAGCAGCCAGACGTTCATTAATGTTCCCCTTGACTTTCATTATGATGTATAGAAGCACTTTCCTCTAAAAGCCTCGTAAACCGCCAACATTGTCGATCGTTATTTTAATAATTCTATAGTCGTTGCACCTATCTATTCCGATGGAGGCAAAATGTTTATCTCTCGGCTGTAAACGACCAGCGATATCTCCGTCATGCAATTTTCCATGAAAATATCACTCTCCAGGACCTTCGGTTTTTATTAGAGCCGACTGCGTGTTCAACCTCTTGGTGCACCCTAACATAACGTAATACTGAGGTTTCTGCTCTTCTTTATTGACCATATAAAGTAACCTCTCCTCCTTTAAATTCAAGTCCCTTACCTATTCAGGTAAAAATAAAAGTTCGCTATGTTCCGAATTTCAATTTAGGCCTTCATTCGCAACTAACGTGTTCTAAAATAGCATTTCGAACGGACTCTAATGAATTGTTTCACTAATAATTCTAATGAGCTACATAACCTCGCGTTAATTTCTCCTCATTTCTCAGCCTTTAGTTTTCTTTATTCCCGCTTTCATTTCTTTTTGGCATCAGTTTCAATTATTGTATTTCTTGAACTCATTCAAGGACCACTACAATCTCGAAGGTGAATCACACGCTCCAGTGGCATGACTCCAAGCTCTCCAGAGACTTTGTATTGCGTCGTAAATCAATCCTTAGCCTTGTATATGGATTTCCAGCTTCACTCTTTACACGAAAACCTGAAGTTTGTAGACTGCGATTAATTGAAGTGAAGGAAGTTGCAGCTGGGCCCTTGACAGGAACTTGGTAAAATATGCATTAAACTTCCCGTTGAAATGTTGGAGGAAGAAGAACAGCCGTGTTTACCAGTGAAATAGATGGTAATGGAGGGAGAGCTGTTGGGTCGAGGGTTGTGAGCGACCCAGTAAGTTCAAAAGCTCGGGAAATCCCGATTTGATTTCCCGTCTCATCCGTTTTGTTGTCACTTTGCGTTTCATTAATATTTTTCCGTGTGAAGTTCAGTTTTTCGTGGTGTGTGTCCATGTTTAATTGGTAGTACTCCTTGTTTCTTGTTGCGTTGAATAGAATATATTGTAGAGAATAGTAAGTATCTTGTAATGAATTGGGAAGTAGGTTACAATTCTAGTGGTTGTGAATAAGATGTTGTCAACTAGGATCGGGAATGGGATCGACTGAAAACTTCACCTTTTTTGCAACGTGTTTTTTCTGGGTCGATATTCATTAATCGCGGATATACAATGTTCCACCATTATTATTTTCAGATGTTCCTGAATATTCAATACCTAATATATATTCAATACCTAATATAAATTGATACAACACATCGGTGTTAATAGACAGATAACCAAGAAACATGCTTCTACTAGCCTGCATCATATTATGGTGTGAAAGTAGGTGCCTATCACAATGCCAAATTGAAAACTCCAACCAACTTTGTTTGTATACCTACATACGTACCAGTACTTCGCAGGAGGGTTACTACAATGAGATTTGGTGGGATGTGTAATAAATTCATAGCTTTCCAACGAGTAGTGAACGATTTTTGTGGGTTGGAAAATAAGGAAGTCATATTTTCCCTAGCAACGATTGGTTGTACGTGAAAAGCATTAGAAAACGTTATTGGTGTCGAACGTTGGGACAAATTCCAGTGAATAGCCAGCTTATAGTCATTGAGAATAATAAAAACTAGAATACCACGAAAATGCATGCGTGATCCTCACGCTCCACTATTATAGGAATGCTACCATCGGGTGCGGCCTTTGAAGCTAGACCCGGAGATTCTTTCGAAAATGGGCTTGATTGATCCTGTGAAAACTGAGCCCCATCTGGGGGTTGACTGATTGATCCTGAGAATACTGAACCCCATCTGGAGTGTCGGTAAAGTTGGATTCCGCACTGGAGTACCTCAGTGTTTCTAGAGGATCAAAACTTTTAAGAGCTAAGTCTATTTGTCGCGTCCCGCTTAAGAGATTTAGTGCGAATGTTTGGCACCCATGTCACGTCAAGGGAGGTGGATGCCGTGCTTCATCTTGTTGAATAAAGTTTCCCGAGTGCTATCCCCACTAAAACCGCTCCCAGTGGAGCTTTGCTATGCAGGCGGCGTGTTTAATGAAGATGTCGCGGAACTCTTGTGGTGTTAACTCTTCCCCTAAGTGGGTTAAGGACCATTTGGCGGCAAGAACCTGTAGGGGCAGCTAAAGGATTTGGAAGTGGATTAAGATTAACCTGATGGATTTCAGGTGTTGTAAATACATCCGATCTAGAAGTCAGGTCGGCTGGAATACTCACCTGTTAGTGGAAACTAAGAACTAACCAACTCTTCTGCAAAGAGAATCTATATGTGATCCACCATTCAAGTTGGAATCATTCAGTTTTCTGTCGTAATAAGTTCGAAACATGTCATGTAGAGCTGTTGTTTTATATATTTCTCAAACGTCCTAGTCATTATGCTGTTGTGTAGTTAGAACGTTTTTTGACAGCTCACTTCCTAACAGTGATTCAAGTATATCAAGTTTTTGTCCATCTTGTATTTTTGCAAAATAAGAGGAAGCCTTGAAATACTTCTGGGACACATGACGAATGTTTTCCCCTCCCAATTTAAATTTTCACCCTCATTTCGCGTTTTCGATCATTTGAAACATTTGATCAAATTCAACAACAGATGGTAGGCATGGTGGAGGACTGGCTCACAGTAGAAATATTATGTAGTTATAAAGTAGGTATTCCGATTTGTTTGTTATATACCTAGGAATCAATGATATACTTATATCAGATTACTAAAACTCCCTTGTTCAGCGTATGGGGGTTCATGGGTTCTTCATAATTCGTTCCGATTCACTGAATTATCTAAATTATCAATTTGTATCTTTGTTTCAGGTGAGATGGCGAACTTGGTTGCATGCTTAAAATGGTATCTGATTGGTAAGTTTGATATATACATTTTGGAAAATGTTATACTGTTTGATCATGTATTTTCCTTCGTAATTTCCAATTATTAGTAATTCTTCATTCTCCTCTTAATTACGAGTTGGTTATTAATGCCACACTACCTAGATGTTCTTGGGATGAGAATGTGGGTATATTGGTGGGAGGTTTCACTCCACAGCATCCAAGAAAAAGTGTATGAACCCAATGCGACATCAATCTTCCTCCCCCCAAAAAAATAATTATAATATCATCTTATACCGTCATCACAAGTCTTTCAGTTTGGTTTCACACATAATAATAATTATTACTCAATTACCCTTAAGAATTACGACTACTTACCACAAATTAGAACTGAAATCAATTAATTCCATAATCCATACAATTTGACCTCTAAATTGATACAATAGCTGGTTCTCACAGTAGTTAGGTACCTTTCTACTTTTTTTTTTAATAACTTCCTCGCAACACACACATACGAGTTTGATAATGGGGTTGGAGCGTGGTTAGGGATTTTCCACTCCCAAACTCGAATTCGGGTTTAGCACCCTCAAAGACCTCTATGTGGGAAGAAGACTTCTGACGTAGTGAATTCTAGGTGCTCCGCAATGTGGAACAAGTCGTATCCTTCAGTCTCGTAGCTCTCGAGTTAACCTAATTCCGTCAGTTACAAGAAAGAGAAGAATTACTGAAGCGGACTAAGACAGTTAGAAACGAGGTCCCTTCTGTATTCCATGTCGCCCGAGACGACAACATATTGCTGTTGTCAACTTGGTTGTTTCATACGACATCTGCACATACACGTGTCAGCTATTGTCATTGTAGTCGCGTCTCGGGAAACTCTTCTGGGATTCGTTCTGTACAACTAATCAACCGTTTCATAAGCCATACGATCCCATCATATTTCTATACACGAGAATCCTGTTTTACTTCGAACGACTAACTCTCACCGCCACGTCTAAATAGTGTCTAAATATGAGCTATTTATAATAGCTAAATTTTTTAGCTATGTATAATTTATCAGAACCTGCTCAACTACTGAGGACCCAGATAACAAACAAAATCAAAAAACTAAACAAATGAAAAACACTGGAGACCCTGTAGTCATATAGCTGTTACGTATATACCACTAACATGTAAACCACGATCCACGAACAAATTACGCCATAACCGAATCACCCGAATCATTACAGACGAGAAGGCTTACCACCTCCTCATTACCAACGAAGCTCTGAAGAGGACACTCATGGTGTCGAATGCGCTCGGTAAGAAATAGAACCAAAAACGAAGCTCGCCGCGTATGATTTCACCCTCAAAATCACCCTAACTGACCATATATTAAAATTCGTATTTTGTTCCCTTTACATTGAACTGCATGTGTAGTACAAGGGCGTAGGAAGATCCTAGATACCCAGGTGAGCCGAGTTGAAAAGGTTCAGAATTAATTCTAAAAAGAAACCCCCCAGGGACAAGAGGCTGGCCGCCGCTGAAGTGCCTCCCGCTCCACCGCCCCCTGTCGGAAGCTTCCCATAATTTATTCCCAGTAGCGAAGAATGCCGAGGAAGCGATGTGGGTCAGAGTTTCGCAGCCGCGGCACGTAATCACTTAGAACCGCCGGGAAACTCGTCGGCAGGAAGTGGGAAATAAGGGAAGAAGTGTTTGGGAAAGAACGGCGACCCCCGGGGGGTGTTAATGCTCCAGGAGGGGATGTTTTCATCACTTATCACGGCCAAACTGTTGTTGAACAAGGGGTGAAGTGTGAAGTATGATCAAACAGAGGTTTCCCTGGTGAGCGCCGGAGAACTTGATTTGTTCGGCTCGAGGTCGTTGAAAAGGAAAAATTGTCTTGGTGAAAAATGAGAGTTTTTTCCACAGACAAGAGTTTCTGAATCGGATTGCATGCGCAGCAATAGTACAATGGTGCTTGAACACCCAAATCAATTGTTTGACTGCTATCTTGAAGTAGAATTCCTGTTGTTTTCGTCTTTTCTTCAATAGAAAACTGATACTGGAGTTAATAGTTCAGTTTGGGGTCGTTGAAAAGTAAAAGTTGTCTTCGAGATCAGTGAGCGTTTTTTCCCAGATAGGAAGGTTTTTCTGAATTGGATTGCGTAGCATTGGTACAATAACGTTCCTATCCTGCTCATTGAACACTCAAATCAACCGTTCGACCACAAGGGATCTGTCCGGTTT
This sequence comes from Lygus lineolaris, assembly GCA_030264115.1. Lineage (NCBI taxonomy): Eukaryota > Metazoa > Arthropoda > Insecta > Hemiptera > Miridae > Lygus > Lygus lineolaris. The sequence goes on along the minus strand of JAEMON010000002.1, from coordinate 6,295,742 downwards.
TAGGGCAAAGTGTCCGCCTTGCTGAATAGGCCCTTATCCGAACACTAAATGTCCGGTTTTGTGGATCAAGGGGAAAAGATTGATTAATTATTCCCACCACAGGATTCACAACAACGAATAATATTTCGTAATAATGCTCATACAATAACATAATAATAACGCATAACAATGAATGAACGGTAATGAGGAAACAATGTTCCAGTCATGCAGCATGAGTTAAATTAGCAATGTCAACCAATTCTGATTTCTTTTCGGTATTTGATAAAAAATGAAATCCACCAATCTGATTTTTTTTTTTTTTTTTTTTTTTTGATGAGAAATATTGCGTTGATTTTCCGAATATACCATAAATATTTATATTCCATCAAGATAGCAAATTTACCCCAAAACCTCTTGTTTTTTAAAATAATTTTTGAGCCTCAAATTTCAACATTTGGCCCATAAGTGTTTCAACAGTTATGGCCAACATCCTTTCCTTATCCATGGTTGAACATGTGAAAAGTTTATCCAAGAAAATGTATCTATTTTGGAACATTTCGAATCGAGTCGAAAGATTTGGCACGTTCGTGTAGTTCCTGAAAATAGATAAATTCCAAAATGGAGCCAAAATGTCCATAGTTGAAGGTGGCTTGGGAAGCATCTCAACCACAGCTCGACGCAGCGCAAAATCCTTTTTATTATTTTTCACGTTTGTGATTTTGAAAATTCCTCGATTCATACGTATGTTATACAATCATAATTACATACTTTACGATGTGAATCACACGTTTAAGTTCATTCCATCCTGAGAAAACTGGAGAAAAAACTAGGTTTTCATCGGTTTCTTTCTGTTTTCTCTGGATGTAGTAAACTTAAAATCATGATTCACACCGTAATTTATGTAATTACATTATTTTATAACGTAGGTACATGCATCAAGGAATTTTTAACATCACAAACGTGATGAATAACACATGGGATTTTGAGAAGCCTCGAGCATGGTTGGGGAACGTTCCAAAATGGATACATTTCCTTGGAAAAACTTTTCACGTGTTCAACCATTTAATTCTGGGCTGATTGCATAGTTTCATTTTTGTCCTTTCTAGCCATTTTGTTGAGTGAAATGTTCGTTTAATGCGCAGCATTGGTACAATAACGTTCCCATATCTTGCTGGTTTGCGAAATGGGTTGGAGGAGGACTGTCCTGACAAAGGTCATATTCCTCGTCATATATACCTACATACAGCGTTATGGTGTCTATAAGATGCCCCATAGTATTAGTGTGTACACAGCAAAACATCGCAGCGGTGAATTATGACGCTTGTTTGTAATAACTTCGATCAGACTTTACCTGATTCAGTGTCGCGTCCATTTCAGATTAAATAGGTGTCGCCTCAAGCCACTCCCAGCATTGGCTTTACTGGGCCAATGATCGCTGAATCGTGACCAGTGCATGCGCGGAGCTCACGAGACATCGCGTGCATTTGTATTTCTATGGAAGCTACTAACAAAGCGATGGAGGATTGCGTGACTCCCAACACTCCGCGAGGATAAATTTATGGTAGAGCCTCTCATGCAGCCGTTGAAGTCGTCCTCTTACAGTACAGTCTTCACTTATAGAACGAAGGTTGTCCAATGTACTGTAATCGCACTGATACTTTCCTTTATTTAAAATGATTGAATATCATTTTTAAGGTCTACAGTTCCATCAGGAAAGGCTGTTCTTAGGAAAGCAGGATTAAATTAATGAAAAGGCTGTGTTCGAGCAATAAGTTGAAAAAAAAACGTTGCCAGATTTCCAGATAAATCGAATGTTAAGTATTTCGTGTGCTCCAGAACTTCATTCTCATGCGCAGTTTGTTATGTGAAATAATATCAAATAGTATCGGTATCGGCATGCAAGGAGTAGTAAGTCGGTGATGACCAGGAATTGCTGACGTCACCGCAACTCATTCCAATACTATCCAATTAATTTAAGATAATTGCTTCCTTCCGATTATAACTACGTAGTATTTAATCGAAAATTGAATTTCTACGTACTTCCGCCCCATGAATCATCAACACTGTGACAAGTCACCAGTTTGTTTCTCGATGGTACCTGTTCCATCAAGAAGCAACCTAGACACAGACACCTCTCGTTATAGTAAGCCATCACCTCTCGAGCTGTGAGTACCTCTCTGATACATAAAAATAACTTTTTTTCACCCTCGTGGTAAGTATGTGAAAAATTGGAGATGTGAATATTATGGGAGGAACGTTATCCCAATTTGTCGAACCATGAGAAATGTAAACAGGGAAGTATGCTTCAGAGATTTACTAATAGGGTCCCACGGGAAAACGTCCGGGGAAGAGTCAGGACAGCGAAAGTGGAAGACAGAAATGAGTTGACCGAAGGAAGCAACCCAGAATGTAAGCCCGACAACTTGGATCCAAGACAAACACCCGAGGATAAGTCAACATTCGCCCCTTGAACCCTGAAAGGCTGGATAAGGAGTCTAGAGGGTGGGGGTAAGTCAAGATTAATTCTACACTCATATTAACTTGGATAACAACTCAGCCCTCCGAGCATGGTCGCCTCTCAAACAGCCACTCCATCTTGAGCAAACTGCTATCTTCCTCCCCTCCACTTCCTTCGAATTATGAGAAACCAGGGGCGTAATTCAGTTGGAATCCACGAAAGCACGCCTTGTCATTTCATTCTCTTCAACCAATATCTCACGATTCGGTAATTACTGACAAAACCAACCTCAATTAATTCGTACCTGTATAATTCGGAACAGATTTTGTAGTTTGTTGATTAGGTCAAATTTGATTGATTAAGTATCTTATTGAACGGTGAAAAAGTATTGTGTTTATGAGCGATGGTTTGACGAGTTTTGTGTTCTTCAAAATTAAATGAAAGAACTCCCTGGCACCGAAATTCAGAATATTTTAATTGAAGGTTTCATTTTCCTCAAATTTTGAGCGTTTGTACGGAAAGGTCATGTCGTCACCTTCCTACACTTTCTAGCCATCGGGGCTCACAGAGTTTCTGAATATGACTGGAGAAGGAGAGGCACCGTGAGTATGTAGTCGGAAAAAATACGTAAATTGGAACTGGGGTTCGTCCTGGAGAGCTGTGGATAGATGCATATTCATTATATACCCCGCATATGACAAAGTCAGACTTGAAAGTGCCTTGTGCCGCTTGAATGGCTCGTGTGCGGATAATGTTTTTCGTCCTATCTTCCTTCGGTAGAGAGAATCAATATAGTGGGTGCCGTACGACGGACAACCACGTGGGCGTTGGGTGTGGCTCATGCCGCAGGATAAGGGTTTCTGATCTGATATGATCCTCTTATTCCGGCCACGTCTTCAGACCACCCTCCCGTCTCCATCAGGGTCTCTCCGAGGAACCTCTGAAAAAAGGTATAAAAATGAGAATTCCTCTTTCAGTTGGTGGATCCTTCGGAAAACATTATGTAAGATTCAGGTACACTATATAAGGTCGGACCCAAAGGTTTTTCCCTCGAGTGTCCGAAGAAAACCTGGTTGGTAGTGAGTAGGGTAGAAGGCCGATGAGGGTCGAGGAGTAGACTGCATAGTACGAGGGAAGAGTAAAGCCCATATCA
>JAEMON010000002.1:6266716-6287130 GCA_030264115.1 Lygus lineolaris | reverse complement strand
CCCTGTCATACGACACAGGTTTTATTAAGTCACGCCAAAATACCTTCGAATAGATGAAGAACGTCCTAGGAGGTACATGGTTCTATTCATGGGAACCAGTATAATAAATCGAATATGAACTAGGGAACCTCCCATATTATTCCTCAACAGAGACGGAGAATATTATCCACATGGCGGGAAAGGGATATTGGCAAAAAAAAGAGAAAAAACGAGTGGTTTCCGAGGATAGATGTGGGAGGGTTCGGACCCCTTAGCCATTATTACGTTGGAGTAGGATATGAGTTTCCGTGGATAACATAAAAACGAGGAGAATGCATGGCGTTCATTTTTATTCCTCAAGAGGATGGCAACAAAAAATCAAGTTTTTTTTTAACTTCATTCATTGTAGAAACGGCTTATTTTTTGGGGGCCGAAAGGTTCGTAATAATAATGGCCTCAAACTTTCTCTAGAATTCACTAACATTTTTATATCCTGACTCTTAATTATACCAATATCCAGTGTTTTTTTGAGTGGGTGTATAGTAATAATTTACTCAGCAAGTGCAATCGTACAGGATTATATTTTACCCATCTGAAATTTTCTTCATTGTGTAGGTGTTAGGGACGATAAATAATTAGACTCATGATTAGTCTTTTCCTGCCGTCACTAGCTGAAAAGTTTTCCGTATTTTATTCGTAGGAACGTAAGTCATCATCCTCCTTAATATCATCGACGATCGAACGTATTGCAACGTATTGCAATGAGAGTGTTGATCTAGGGAGTATAATCAAAGTAGAAATAGTTTAGGTAGGTGTTTTAAGTGAAAATCTACGTATAGTAAGGGATTTGTATCGTTGATATGGTAATATTCTTTAGAGGGCAGCAAATCAGTACATAACTACATGCTGCAACCAGGTCTTATAGGTATGTAGTCATAAATGAAAAATGCAATGTCAGTTGTGGCTGATGTAGATTGACTCTCCGACATTATGAACAACGATATTTCCAAGTGAACACTCCATCTCGTTCGTTTTCTACCATATCCATGTCACAACAAACTTCTATAGATTTGATTGACATGTCGATTGATTTCTTGCATGACAGGAGAACTGGGTGAAACGCGATACTCGAGCTCTCTATTTTGTTTTTTACTCGCCTTTATATTCTCTTTTTTATGCACAGAGACGCTCCAGCAACCTCCCTCCGTTACATTATTCATCTTTCGCAGAATGATGGTGTCATTTACACCTCTTTTCGACCATCTTTCCCTCCATCATAATCCATTGTTTTTCCTCCTGCTTTCTGAAACATTTACTGAAGATGCATATTTAAAACCCCCACAGAAAGACTTCTCAACTTGCCTACCTGACGGGAGTCTCTCAAGCAGCGTGACTAATTCAGGAATTCGGTTAGTCTCGAGGACGGTGGAGTTGACAAGACGAGAAAAACATCAGGGAACCCAGTTCACAAGATGTTGAGTGAACGAAACCACAAGCGTTTAGCATACAAAATACTAGAACAAGCCTCTGCTCTCCGCACAATCTACGTTCTAGTCGTATTACAGACTAAGGAAATACAATTGGATTGGAAAATCAATGAGGTGAAATTTTGCATAAATATGATAAAGAGTAGTTTACAATCGCTGTAAAATAATGGAAGAACAATGGATTTGTGTGATATTACGAGTATTTTATTGAAGTAGGTGCCTGAAAGGTACTCAGCTCATAAAACCGCCATACGGTCTTTCACCTTGACAGGCCTGACAATTTCGAGTGTCGGGAGCATAACGTAAAAAATATACCTTAACAATGACATCACCCCCTCTTTCTTAAGACGATGAAACTTCTCACTAACATAACAAAAGAGGGTTTCGAATAGACCAAGGATCCAGTGTAGGTTTTTTGTTCGGGAGAAGAACAGGATGAATTGGGCAAGGTGTGGAAGTAGATGGGAAGGGCCAGTGAAGTCACAAGTGGCTCCAGACCACAAACAGCGTAAGGGACGAGAGCTTCTAAGTGCACTCCTTGGCACATTCACTCCAAGGAAAAGCACCCCTGCCTCCAACCCTGAGTGGCCTTAGCCCAACAATAACCACTTACGGTCCCATTGTTCGAGTCCATTCTTCTCAAATGCCTCAGCTCCCGGGTGGAAAAGAGTGGAGGGCATGTAAATGTGGCTCTTTGCTGAGATTCTGATCCTAAATGGAGATCCTTCCGTGATAGCCAATTGTAACCAAACGTAGCCGGGGACACGAGTAAAATGGATATAAAGATCCCAAACATCTTTCTTATATGCTATCAGGTCGTGGATTCTACGACGGAAAATTTGTATTGCTGGAATAATGACACTCTGGATAATTCAATAATTAATTTAGATTACACAGAATGAAAAAAAATCGGTCTGCGTCGGACCAGACGGTGGAAGTTATACTTCTTTGGCCATTCTTATACACCCACTCACGCACACAAACAGACAGGATATATAAATATATATATCCCTACAAGCCCCCCCCCCTATAAGCCTGAACGTACAGAAAGGCACACAAAAACGTACAATCGTCGATTGTTCTTAAAAAAAAGTTCTTAAAAATTTGTTCTTCCTTTTGAGCGTGACGCGGTTTCTCGACCAACATCCCATCCCAATGTGTCTAACGGGCGCAAAGAAGTATAACTTCAAAAACATTTGTCGCTGAATACTTGGTTGAATATGAAACTGAAGTACCATTCTGAAGGAAGAAAAAGGAAATGAACATGTAAGTGGGATCTTCCCCTTTCTCAAACTAATAGCTAGCAAAAGTCCGTCTCAAATGACACTTGTCGGAGATAATAAAGGACACCAGAGGTTTACTGGCATTGTTGCTCTGTCAATACTGAAACGTGAGGGGTCGCCCAATGGACAGAAGGGACGGTCAGGAAGGGGAGTCAATAGGGGGCGGCGATACAGCCAGGCGGAGAGTGACAACAATAGCCAGGCGAGCAGTGTATGGCAGAGAACTCACCAACCTTGGAGGAAAGAGTTCGTTCCGCGGCCAACCCCTTTCCGTTCGTTACGTTACTTATTATGTGGGGCGAGGAGACCTGGAGGCGTTCTGAAATACTGAGCAATAGCGTCTGGTCAATAGCGTTGGTTTATTGGAAGCGACCAACCTACTTCCGCTACCGGAAATGGAGAATATTATACCGTCCAAGGCCATTTCGTGACTTTAGGGAGGATGAGGATTTGACCCGTGAGGGAACTTGATGAACGATGGTTTTGACATCTGTAACGTCGATCTTTTAGTTCGACAAAGTTCTATCTATATTTACAAAATATTTTCGTATACCGACTCATATCGTATATCAATGTTATTCCTACCAGGGGATCTGCATATTCCCAACACCGTAAACTATTACTTCCATCGGGGGTATATGCCTCAGTCTTACAAGGTTCCAACTGAAGGCTAGATTCGGCTCATCATCTTATAGGTACTCGTAACTCCAGCCCCGACCTTAGTGTGGTCGGGAAAGATGCCCATAGCTTATTAGGACATTGGTCGAGATGATCCTATATTATGTAATATGGGTGAGTGTGGGTGTGTGTATGTCTGTGTGTGTGACGATATCTGACCCTGGAATCTATCTAAAAAATCAAAAAAAAAAAAATCACAAAATGTCAATAATAACAAAAGAAAGGATGAGTCCTTTGGCCCGAATTTTTGGAGTGGGTACTCCAAGGAGTCAAATTTTGTAAAAATTGAGGGGCAAAAAATGTTATTTTGAGGTTTTTGGTGTAAATTACCATCTTTAACATAGAAATATATGGTATATTCGGAATCAGCGCCAAATTTCCTATAAGTATCACCCACAAAATCGGTCAACATGAATCTCTGAAAATTCGCTCACCAACTCATACTGCATGAATGGAGCTTTTTGTTTCTGTTTGCTACCGTGCCTTTTATACGTAGATTGTACGTTGATACATTGTGGTACCGAGTATAGAGTCTCTTGTATAGAGAAATGCCCTCATATCAAGTGCTCGTGAAAATGTATACGGGCTCGCACTCAGCATCAGAGCTGGTAACGAGGCCAGCATTAGAGAGATTCATTGTTCGTGATTTGTCAGAAAGACAGGGAGAGATAAACCGAAAATCGCCCCTTCTTAAGACTCATCCTTTTCATCCGCTCCGTTTACCTACGTTATATCTTCAAGTTATTCCTCAGGATTTTTCTCAGGAAAAATAAACTTTCTTATCCACGCAGGTGTCAGCTGTAATGGCAGCAGTGATCATTATGACAGATGGCAGTGACGGACTGAATTGTTGACTTGAATTAAAGATGATGGCGTATTGATTATATACTTTTTAGATTAGGGATATTGTTTACGATCTAAAGTGCTTCCTCCTCTAAATGTAAACAGTTTTCCCCTTAGAGTATTCCAAAAATTCCGGCCAACACTCATCCATCATTGACATTTTGAATTTTGATTTGATTTTTTAGATCGATAGTAGGATCAGATATCACCTGGTGACATAGTACATAATATGAAAAGTATGATACTTCAGGAATCGTTTTAGAATTTTTCTTAAACGGATTTTCATGGAGAAGCTTTTCAAAAATTTGCGAACCAAAAATTTTGGAACCATTGCAATAGAGTTTCTTTGAAAATTTGCTATAACCCTTGAACGAAGACGATATCAGCTCGTACCTACCTACTCTGGGTGAACAGATTCTCTGGGTTTCATGGTTTCAATCACCCGTATCTGTATCTGTGGGTATGAAGGTACTCTGAATATCAAAAATTAGCTGCATCGATTTTTTGAAATGATTGTTGGATGATCTTCGTCCCCGAAAACTCGAATTTACTGGCTGACAGATGAAATATTTAGCTTGAAATATTTGGATAATATCCAAATGTCTGCCAAATAGTGCCTAGTGTCGTCAATCACTGTCATAAATAGGAAGAGATACTTCCTTTCATTCATTCATTATTCTGATTTTACTCGTATTTATAGATCGGCACTAACTGCTCACGGTATGGATATCATTCACTAAATCACATTCTTGTGTGTGCTTGCGAACTTGTGACAGGAAGATGTGTTGACTTGAGACGTATAGGGACCAATGAAAGGCCTCCATGTCTCACGTTTAGGCTGGACACCGAGGGTGGCAATAAAGCGGCGGCCAAGAAAAGAGCTCTCTGCCTCTGAAAGAATAAGTGTTTGTGAGGTGTTTGGGGCTGGCAGTGACTTATAGGCCTAGAGCTTGGGTGGACCCCGTTTATTAACCTCTTATCAAGAGTAAAGTGTGGGGATGACACTGGACAGTATCATAATAGCGAAAGACTTGAGAGACCTCGATGTCACCTCAATTACACCAAACCAACATAATTTATGCCCTGGACTGAAAGGATGTTGGCGGATTCGATTATATTATCTTCGTGTTGAATCAGTGTTGGGCAAATGCTGATTGGTGCCTTGTTTCGTTTAATCACTGCCCCTTTTATATGTTAAAATAACTATTCAGTTTTTCTTCTTTCTCCATGTTTTCAATGATTTCGGTGAAAAAAGTAGGTACGTAGGTTCGATTCTTCAAATGGCGATCTCTTTTGGTGACTGCTTCTTTCTTCGAGTCTTCTTGTACAACATACTGCGTCCTTATTCACATCCCAATCTCAAATGTTATTATTAATCTTCCTCAACAGGACTGAGAGGTTAATCTGCACAATACAGCAGGGCTATCACAATTTTTAACGTGCTACCTGCACTCATCTGCCTTCTGTATATCTGTCGAAATAATTGGACTCTACAATACATTGTAATATGGTATTATGCTGTTCCCTCAATGTGCATGTCAGGCCTCCTTTCATATTGGCTACTGTCTTTATCAATTATTAAAACTAGCTAGTGGTAGTTCTAGGCAGGCTCCCTTCGCCAAGGCTATTTATGGAACTGGCAATAGCCCGAGTAGGGCGTTAATAGATTAAAATGCAGTAATCGATTACTTTTGTAATCCACTGCAAAATTAATCGATGGCATTTAAGAATACTTGTGTTATCGTGGAATATTAATATTTATATTATTTATTCATCGTGGATTACTCTAGTTTAATCTCCTGTCGTCCTACTCTGGCAATAGCAGAGGAGAAGTAGATGGTCAATTTACTATGATGGTGATAGGACAGGCGGTATTAAGGCATGCTGGGAAGCTGTCTCGTTTTTCGTGCTCCTACCATATCGTGCCCGAGGACCTCGATTGTGGCGGATAACATCAGACGGAGATGAGTGGATAGAATTGAAACAATGCATTGTGGAAGTCCGAACAAGGACGAGGGGAGACAAAACAATTCATTACCGCCCGTTCCCAAATGGCGACGATAAAGCTCGCCGGTCAAGAAAAGCGAGGGAACTAGTTTGAAAGAAGCATCTGGAAGGATGGAGAGCATCGTGGGGTTGTGGGTTCTGTCAGTGACATATAGGCTTTGTGCCATGGAACCCCGTTTATTAGAGCTCTTATTCAAAAGAGTGTGGGATGCTGACCCCGAAAAAGTTGGCGTTGGCTCGGCGGAACACATAAGTTTCCTTTCCATGTGGTGGGGGTGGATATTAAAAGGAAAGGACGGGAGAAGGTCACAGGGTCAAACGGAGGACGTCGTACCGACTTGAGTCGGGGAGACCACTCCAACATAAATTATGAATAACGCTGAAGATATAAATTGGATTCACGTTGGAAATGGGAAAACATTTTGAACAGAAAGCGTAGTGGATCCTTTTATCGAATAAATCTTTGAGGGGTTCCTATGGAATTCTTATTCTTGATCGATTTCCTCCTCGCTATTGGATCGAACTCAGGAGTTCGATACAAGATTAGTCACTTGTATGACGACAATGAAAGTATGTACAAAACCACGTTAGTATGTACCTTTTTTTCGATAATATTGTTGAGTTAGTTACCACAATCTCACATGTTGGTTGTTGACAGTTAGTTTCGTTGTTTTGTGTGAAAAATTCGGTTGATTTTCAGAATGGGGAATTTGCATGGTTAGGAATATTGAATTTGAACCTCAAATTCTGATTCAGTGCCCTTAAAAACCTACTGTTGCCAATTTCCAGCTTGAAGTGACTGCTAGTTTGCCCAGAAATTAGTTGAAAGGGAGCGCCTGTCGTCATTAAGGTTCCGAAAAGGGGGCCCGCCCAGGCAGGTGTGGGGTCGGTATCGTCAGTTAGGTTCAAATTCGTGACCCATTTCCGGTAACTTTCAATCGTCAGATACCCCTGACATAGCACCTTTTTGGAACGCCTTCATCAAGATCTCTCATATTACAAAATAATATATAACCATGCAAGTTCCCCCATTATTATTGTTGGGGATAATAGAGTTTGGTCAAGATTGTTGTCGTTGTTTTCTCCAACATTCTCTGCCCGGCGGGCGGATGTAATTGAGCCTATCTCGTTACTTTTGTCAAGTCTTATTCGATTTGTTGGACATTGTTAAGAGTTGATTAGCGATGATAGAGATGTTTAAGAGATGGTTGGTTATGGATGGAGGTTCAAAAGCGGGCTGGTGACGAATAAAGTCTATTTGCTATAAATTAGGTAGTCGTATTTTAGTTTCAGATGTGATGAGGAAGCATTTTCTCCTGGGTCATGAAACAGAATAGAGCGTGGATTTCACATTGTCTCCTCGGTACCTCCACTGAATCAACTCAAGAAAACGACTGTGCAGTCCTGAAGTTGATAGCACGAAGTATTTTAGTTTAGCTCTAATGCCAAAGACGACAGTCTGCCTTCCTCACTTAGTCTTATTAGCTTGTTTCGAATCAATTTCCTCCTCAGTTAGAGGGCTCCTGTAATGAGAAACGGAATGGTTGGCCCCGGCTGAAGGCATCTCGTAATTACGATCGAGCTTGGAGACGCTTCAAGATGGTGGAATGAACTTCTATTGCCAGCTTGCACTCAGAAGCTTCGGGTATATTGAATGGTTGGTTCCTCGAAATTGAGTCTAATTTTTTCGAAACGCTTCACTTGGTTTAACTGTTTTCCGGTCCATATACCTACTAATTGCACCAGCCTGCGAATAAGACCAGATCCGAATGAATTCGTAATTGTTCCTAAGAAACGATAATGACGTCTGGTAAAATTGACTAATCCCTAATCGCTGAAATCTCATCTCTGGCCGACTACGAAACTGTCCCGGAAACTACAGCTTTATATTGATGTTTAAATTTGATTGACGATTGGGCATCTTCTCTCATATTTAGGTACTTATTCCAAATTTTTTCTGTAAGTTCACGAGTCCAGCTCGAACAGCTGAATCAATTTTGACGAAGGTTAATTTATTACATGATCAGCAAGTCGTTGATTGCATCTGGGGCTACCACGGAACTCATAAAACCTTTCCCCACTTCGAGATCCACAACACTGATTTGACACAGTGAAGAAATTCATAGTTTTGCTGTCGAACTTGTATTTTTTCGTGGATTTCATTAAATTAAAAACGCAGTTTCGCAATTGTCGCCACCACGTCGCGCTACAAAATGGAAGACAATTAATTTTCGTTTTTCATTCGAATGGCTTGACCAATTCTGATTCTATAACGTCTTCTGGGAGTGTTGACATCAAACTTAAGTTTTTGATAGGTAATAGGGTTCAAATCAATTCTCATTTATAAAACTGCATTAATTGATCGAACGGCCTATAGGAAATACGAAGTACAATAGGTGATTCCTAATCTCTTATAGAAGAGGTAGAAGGCAACCCCACACCATGGAAAACATTTTCCCACCGTGGAAGATAATTTGAAAATAATCAAAATTGAATTTACAAACCTAAAAGTAAACGTTTGATGAGAACACCCAAACAAATTTTGCAGAATGAAAATTGGTCGAGCCATTCCAGAGAAAAACGGAAAAATTGTACCCCCAAAGTGCAGCCATCTAGCGAGAAAATTTCCCTCTAACATCCGGGTATGGATGTTCGATATCGATACGATGTATCGGGATGTGGATAATCTCTCCGATATTTTTATATCGATACCACAATTATTCCGACATGCCGATTTATCGATATTTTCGGCCGATATATTGGAACTGCGCGTGCGGGCACTGAAAAGCGTAATCGTTGTTACTGCTTGCCGCCTTGGTCTCAGATTACAATATTTTTTTGTAACATTTATTATAGCAGTAACTGAACAATCACACACCAGACCACGTCGAGCGTGTTCCGACCTATTCTCTTGTTCATTACTAAAGTGATTTACTGTTTGGGTTCTATTTTCTACGTTATGTTCCTTTTTTTTTTGGAAAAACGGGACCTAACTGGATCGTATAAAAATATTGTATCTATCCATTTCGTTGGCGAGTTCAGTATGGTGTTCATTTCAAAATACGTCGATAGCAAAGTCTCTCAATTTAATTAAAATATTTAATTAAAAACGGTATCTGTTCATTTCATTCAAAATCCCCGATATCAACCTCCGCTCTTGATGATCCCATTATAATTACGTTTATATTGTTGTTTTGTGAGGAATATTATTCTAAGAATAATTTAAATTTCATTAAAACTTATAATTTGTGGTAAGTACATACTAAAGCATTTTCATTACTCCTTACTTTCAATCAATATACCCACTAAAACCGCAATTATCGTTCGATTGATAAATTTTTTGGCGATATATCGATATTAAAATATTGAAAGTTTCCGATACCTACTGTCGATACAGAAATATCGATAATTTTCTTTTGATACACATCCCTAAATCCGGGTCTGAAATGAACCGAATCCAAGTATGAATAGAGCAACACCCCCCATTAGTTAAACGCGGATTCAAAATATTCAATAAGTCTAATAATATTTTTGCATCTACAACAGTTGCTGTTCTGCACTTCACGAAAAATAATTATTTTCATTTCATGGAATGCCCATTGCAATACTGTATCAAGCATATAATAAATTATGATGTAGGTACACCTTGCATGAAACAATGCAATTGAGTTCAAATAATTTCCCATACCCTTTGCATAAACGAGTAGGTAGAGCAAAGGTTGGAATACTGAAGTTGCCTGGAGCAGAAATCAATAAGCGACCTGGAAGCGCCAGAGATGAATAACATGTTTTGTACGTATGTTTTCGTGAATTGCGTAAAAGACGTATTAGAAGGCCTCGAGCTAAATTATTTCCGTATGGAAATACCACGAGTAGTTCATTTCCATGGAATAATTGCTTCAATAAATAGATCTGGATACCGCGTCCGTTAGATTCTTCTCAGTGAGGGAGTCAAGAGAGAGTTGGCATGATCGTTAGAGAACCGGATTGAGTTTTTTCGAGCTTGTTTTATTTTATTGTCATTTATTTATTTATTTTTTCAACACAGAAAAACAAGCTCCAGGGAAAGGGTTACCTTCGTATGTATATTTGGAGGAAGATGTCAACTCGTTGTGTAATAATTTGTAGCTATGTTTTACTGAACTCCGTTGAGATGTAATCAGACACATTTTCGCACTAATGTCTACATCTAGGAGATAAAAGATAGAGATTCTTTGTTGAGTGGATCCCGGAACCTGGGTTGAAATTGAAGATGCGTGGTTCTTCATATATTTTTTCCTTAGCTTCATTTAGTGTGTTTAGTAATTTGCTAACCCTCCACTTTTTGATTTATTTTAGCTACCACAACATCTATGCACTCGCAAGAGAGAGCAAGAGATAGAGAGAAAATACGGAATTGAAAAGATGCTTTCTTTCTGAATATACTCGTAGGTTGTTGCTGCCTGAGTGCCTAACCACTCTTGCTCTACGAGTATACTTCTAGAGGCTTCCTCTTTATTAGGGAGATATTTCAACAGAGCAATAACTTCAAGAGAAGAGGCAAGGAAGATGGAAAAGATGAGGTAGAGAACGGAATCCAGTCGGCTGCGAACCGTGGGTGGAGAGGTTGGGGAGCACTAGGACATAAATCCATCAACTGAGACAGGCGAGGACAAATCCTTGCAAGAACCCTTCACAAGAAAACTTTTGAAAACGGCTTCTTCACTCCCCACTCCTGCTTTTCTCGCTATTACTTTTTGCAGTCTTAATGAAAGCTTTATTAAGATGGAAGAGGAAGGGAGGGGTTGGAGTTACGCCCGAGTGTTCTGCGAACTTAATACCAAACTTCTGGCGGTTGCAGCGCTTCCTAAGGGGGGGCTTACCCGGACTTCCCAGGAACCCTTACTCGCGGGCTGGAGTTTCCTCTTCCAGAAGCAGAGACTGTTCATGAATGAGACCCGGGTCATGAAGGAGGTACTTTTTTGAGGCGAGTGAAGAGTTGACGCTAATTGCTTGAGAAAATGGGGACGTTGACGGTTAAACCGCATTCGTCTTACTTAGTGTTTGGGTTCGCGGAGTGTTGTCATTAATCAAGCATCGATCATAACTGTCAGGGTATTCAACAAGAGCCTCAACGATTTCCTCCTCTCAGATAATCCCTGACGTCAGCCAAGTTTTTGGTTGGCTGTATGAATGAATGCCTCGACGACCCAATTCGAAATACCGTGATAGAATGTCAAAGTATTGAGTCGATTGGTTCCCTCCATACCATAACTCCCCTTGGTGTGTCATATTTAGTAACTTAAGTTTGAAGAGTTAGTAATCATTCCCAACATCAATTTCACAAACTCAGAGAATCTCCTTTCTTTCGGGAACAAAGACCCATCGATTCGCATTTCAGTTCATACACGTAGGTAATATAATTAAATGGGAATCATCTGCCTTGTCAGAAATACGTATCCATCAGATATTAATCACGAAATTCAGCAAAATTTTAATAAAACCTTTCCAAAACCTGAACATTTTGCCAATGATGATCAAGAATAACTGTGGTGTTCATTGTTGGTATATTATTGCATACACCAATTCGGAATTCCTAATGTTGGTTTTTGCAGTGGGACTATAATGTACGCTATTATAGCTGTTGCTGTTTTGAACATGAATGTGTCGATTTTGCTACCTGTGCGTCAGGTTGTTCAGTTTGGTGATGGATTTTGACAAATTATTATTTGGTTTCATTAGATTCCTTTTAATAACAACAACACGCTAGTGCATATTATGCATTCCTCCTTGGACGTGTATAGAACTATGATAATCTGGAATGTGTCCACCACAATAATGTCAGGAAGTTCGACAAAATTCGACCCGTTTTATTTTGGATATGGCGGCTCACCCCCTTTAAAACATAGATTAATCAGAAATAACCCTGCTTCCATCTCCGAGTATGGAGATTCCCTTATATTTCGTGTTTTTGAGAAATTTTTGTAACATTTGATTTTTCTTATTCACTATAGAGAGGCAAAAATCCATTTGTCTCAAGGCTTTCGATTTTTTGCATTGATTTATGACATTATGACTCACGGTACCTACTATTTCTCCCCTAAGTAGCTACTTAGGTGTGTCGCTTGTATTTCACCCCAAGTTGAAGATCGAGTGTTGTTGATTCCAGAAACTATCCTCTTGATAAGACTAGCATCCTAGAACTAGCCCCTATCATATGTCTTGAAGGCGGTAAGGTGACCGAATTACGTATTGCGGCGTGAACGGAAGGAAAAGAGCAATGGAAAGCGGTGTAAATCTAAAAGTCGCTTCGGAGAAGCCTCGAATGGGTCCCAGAGGTGATATCAAGGGTAGTAACATTACCATAATGGCCGCCCTCTCAGTTCGGTAGAGGTCGCGACAACTTACCTGCACTGACATAAGGACGATTTCATCGGGAATGGGCCATTGCGGAATCATGGTACCCACCTACCTCGGGAGAATAAAATTCAACTAATCTCGTGAATGGGATTTACTGACAAATACCTATTGGGAATGAATTAGACTATAGATATCAGATTTGAGTAAAGATTCGCTTTGACCAAGGGTGTTGTGACCAGGTCAGTGTTCACCGAAGGCTCCCGAGTCTGAAACTTAAGAGACTTGTAAACTTTTCCTTCTCGATATCTATGACTCTTTTATGTTATTGACTTGTGTAAACATTTTGTAAATAGATTGAACAGCGGGCAGACACTTACATTAAATTTATACATAGGTAGGTACATATAATTATAATCTAATATTAATATTTCGTAACATTTCATAAATATTTTCATTCTCGAGTATACCAAGGTATTGCAGTGTCCTTTTTGCCTACTTATTCATAAGGATGTTGATGTGTCGTTAACTCGCTAAAAGAAGAACGGTCGTATTTCGGTTTTCCGAGTAAGGAATTCATGAGAAAACCTCAAGCCCCTTCCACAAGAAGACTATATAGTACTGCTGTAGTAGTTGAGAAACCCACCGCTAACGGCTTATAGCCAATTAGAAGCGATCCAGTGGGGGATTATGAGTTTGAACAAGTTTCAGCAGTTCATTCCCATTAAGCGGTTAGGACCAATACCTCAGACATCCTTAACAAAATCGGTTTCATCTCTAGGTAGAATTCCTTTTTCGTCTCTCAACTAGTACGCTAATAGGCATGTCTATCTGTTCGTTACTCGAACGGCTTACGCTTTGATTCCCGCCATGTTTTCTGCAAAATTATACACGAGTTCCTAGATAGATGGATATAGTTAATGAACGTCATACACCACCTTCCTTCATCGTGAAATCGGCCTTCCTATTGATGGAGACATTGATTGAGTAAACACATGCGTTACTGGGCATCTTTCACCCCTTTTCACGTAAAATCGGGACATGATGGAATGTATTGTGCGATACACACCATATCATACCTTTATGCAGGTTTATTTAAATGACACACGTTTTAAAATTCACAAAAAACCGATACGAGAAACATGGCTGAACGCACGGTTAAGACTGGGTAAGTTTAGAATGCGTATATACATATATATTTATAGAAATAAGTTCTTATGCATATACAGTTTTCGTTTAGGTGGTGGGGATGTTGGTGACAACAAAGACCGGATGAAAAAGTTACCCCTGATGCTTTTCACTTTGTCAACGAACTCTCCTACTGGTCTAAACCGTGAAGCCGCAGTGGCCTAAATCGCTCTTGGGATGGGAGATTGTTTGAAATCAATCCCGTCTTGCTAAATCACTCCTGTCATCGGCAGGACTCCATAACGGTGAACGGGTCGTGGCGTACCATTCGGAATTACTGATAATAATCTATGGACGAACGGGGAGCGTTTAGGTTGGCCGGTAGCCTGTCGTTACTGTAGATACGTCAGCTTGACGTCGAGCTTCGCACCCTATCTGAACTTCAGTTAGGTTTTAAAGGCATCTAGATACGTAGAATCCTTTGGGCGGTTTTATAGAGAAACTAAGTGAGAATACACTGCGGTGGAATACTAATTTTGAGCGAAAGGCCATTTAGCAACTGCTTTTGTTGTTCAAGGCTCGGGTCACCCTATAACAAGCATGTTCAACCTAGAATGCAATCTGATAGAATTCTGTTGATGGAATTCTATCAAACCATAACTACATAAACCTGACTACTTATCAACTACTTAGTTGTGACGTTTCCTGCAACGTTTTCCGGTGTAGTGGTGCCACTGCAGTCTGGTGGCTGTCTTACGAACTACCCCGGTATGCTACCCAACGTCGAGTGTAGGCATTTCAAAACATAACGTAACGTTAAATCTTAGTTGCTATTTACTTAGTGCTGTACTGTAATTGCATAAAAGTAGATATATCTATTCTAGTCTGTTCTATTTCTATCATCTTCTGGTGACTCGAACGTTATGCCTGAACTTCTCTACGGATAGGATTAGAGACTTTTTTTTAACGAACAACGAAAGTAGTTGCCAACTGGAAGCGCTACTATTAGGTAGGTGGTAGGTACTTCATTGCTAAATGATGATATATCAATAATTTTCATTTATCGAGTCTCTATGAAAGTTTATTATTAAAATTTCGGAAATTTAGACAAACTGTGATTCAGGCCTAGTTTAGTAATTTAACTTTTTTAAGCTAATTTTACGGGGGTGTGATAATAATGTATACAATACCTACTTTGAAAATAAGAAGAGGACTGTGGTTTCAGCGCACTTGAATACATGTGATGCGGGAAACTGTTCGATAACCCTATGACTCCAGTCCTGTTGCAATGAAGCCACACTTTATCAACCACACAAACCTGAATCCGCTGTCTTCGACGACCAGCACAAACAACTGTTTCCTCTGGGTTACTACGGCATCGCAACACAAAACTTTGATTCGCATTAAACGAAGTAGCCTATCTATGAGCAGAAAGGAACGAAACGCGGGTCGGCAGACGTAAAAGATTTATAACGCAAGATAGAAAAGAGGCATTCTACCTACTTGTAACAAAGAAGAAACAGAAACTCCGCTGCCCCCCGATTCAAGGTTTAGTCGGCACTTTCCTTTTAGAGCAAGATAAGAAAAATCCTATACATCTAAAGTCTTTGCGAGCTTGTTTTCTCGGTATTTACGATAACAAAACCCGTCGAGGATGTTACTACAAAGAACCTGACCTTTCGTGTGAAAAGGGTTGAATTTGATGAATTGCTTCCAAAACCTGCACTCTCAGGCGAATGAATTCAGAAAAAAATCGAATTCAGGCATATCAAGTAAATAGGTAAGTTTAGGTTTAACGATAACCGTATTCTATTCACGTTTGTCACACATTATTTTTTAATGCCTTACCTGAAAGACTCTGAATAATAGAAGGTATTCCACCTCCTTTACGTAGGTGCCCTACCTCTCAATTATTGTATTATTTGTTACACAAACTCATCACCATGAATCGCAGTGTGTGTAATTCTACCGAGCCTGGAGATGCGTATAGGTTCTTTATTAAAATGTACCTACAATAAGGCCGAAAAAAAACTTAATCAAGTAGTGTAACTAGAATTAGGAATACTCGGTAATATGCATCGAGATAAATGTAGAACTACTACTCCTATCTCGATGGTAATAGGCGGTCACAGTGGAATTGGGGTGGCACATGGTTCATGGAATGACCATGCGTGCGTGGAATGTTAGCTCAACATCCTTTCATAAGCAAGCGATGGCTGAAACGACTTGCCCAGCGAGATAAACTGCGGATGGTGAACGGATTAAAGGCGCCCACCCCGCTTTTACCCGCAAAATTCCTGAATTTCCTCCCTTCTCGTTTTCATATGAGAGGGTTTTGAGTGAAAATGGTACCAGAGGGGTGCGCTATCGGATATTATCCTAGCAAGCGCATCGGGCAAAAGCCGAGAGGGTCCCTTCCTGCCGTCATTATCTGCGAACTGAACTATTATCCCTTCCGGGAAACGGACACTATAATGTACTCCCGGGGACCCCTCTCAGTGCCTGAGTCATGCTAGTTTAAAAGGAATTCGAACGTCGTGAATGGGACAGCGGTCGCCGCAGGGCTATTTGGGTTGATGCTGCTGGATTCTACATTCCATAATGAGAGAATTTCTCCGCTTCTAAACACCGATGATGATTATGACTAGGATTATTATATACGTAAGAGTAGTAATAAAGTTCCATTCATGCAGCATGAGTTGATGAGCGAATTTTCAAAGAATGATTTTTACCGATTTGGTGGGTGATTCTTATAGGAAATTTCACGCTGATTCCGTTTATATGTTCACATTTTTAAGATGGTAATTTACACCAAAAACCTCAAAAAACGCGTTTTTTAGCGATTTTTGACTTTTAACTTTTCAAAATTTGAACCCTTGGAGTACTCCAAAAATTCTGGCCTACGAACTTGACCTTTCTTTTGATATTATTGACATTTAAAAAATTTTTTGATTTCTTATCTCGATACCTCGGGCAGATATCGTCTGGTATGACATATAATATATACCTATATAAAATGTCAAATTTCAGGAATCGTTTTAGAATGGTCTGAAACGGATTTCCACGAAGAAAAATGTCAAAAATTTGCATTACAAAAATTTTGAAGTCATTGCAATAGCTGCATTTTCTTCGAAAATTCGCTAAAAAGGGCTCAAAAGACAGCCTAGTGCAGTGATGATTACATTCATATTATCGGGTTAATTCTTCAGTGTAATAATCATAATACTGAATACATGAATGTGTAGTTGATAAGTTGATATATAGGTAAAGTTAGGTACAAGAAAAACTGTGTGATTGAATAAGTAGGTATGAATTTTACATTTTTTTGTATAACTTCGTATTAAGAATGGACATGGGTCGGACTCGGAATTTGCTATTTTTGATCTTAGAATCGGATTCAGCACCCTCGCAACCCCTGTACCCCGAAATTCAAGTAGTTTGGCTGGAATAAGCAAAAGGAAAAACGCGTGACGTCATTCGGAATGTATCTCCCTTTCACGTGGTTCCCACGTGAGGGAGCGGGAAGGCAATACATACCAAATGACTTCACACGCTTTTCCCTTCCCCCTTTTCGCCCTGTTCCATTCATTTCCGACCCATCTTATTGCTCCTCTTTGGAAAGCTCTCCTCTAGACTTACAATTCTAAAGAACTCAAAAAAGAAGAAAAGACGTCCATTCCTCATTAACGGTTGCAAATTTCTCACCGATGATCTTATCGGATGGCTTGAGGTGAGCCCCCGTGGTTCGAAGCAGATAGGTGCGTCCGATATATCGATAGCTCGTGAATATCGATAACTACTTAGCACATGATCGATAGCGCCAGAACCGACCACAGAACTGAGGAAGGCTCATACACAACATAATGGGACCCTGTAAATAAACTCGGTTTTAGATACTAGGGACATTTTGTGGCAGTTAGCATCTCCGATTCAGTGTGCTGTGCACTTTTGTGCTATCCTTCCACATGTTTCGGCATGGCAATTCTTTCTTCCTATTTCTCTCCTTCTCATTGGAACGGTGAAAACCGCCATTTTATTTGAAGAGAACTGTCTCGAGAAATCGACGGCGAAATGACCTGGCGAAAAGATATAACAAAACGAAACGAGAAAATATCGAAAATAAACTTATAACAGCGGGAAAAGGATATGAAGTGGAAATGGGCTGACGGCGTAGGTAAATAGAAAGAAAGAGGCAACAACGTAGACTGTTCAGCCACTCGAAAAACCGGACTGGGGACCGGGATTCTACCATCCTCAAGGGAAAAAATCCTTTCAACGCAGTTTTCTTACTCTCCCGCTCCCCATCACTGCGTAATATGAGAGCAACGAACATTCCATTACCTGCCACGTCCTTCGTTCACCTCTGCATTACCAGCGAAGATTTCTTCAGTCTTCACATTGGTCTTATGTCTGGCCTAAGACCTAAGACCCGTACGACACGGTATCACGCATTTGATGTATAAAATTCCGTGAGACAGGAGAAGTTTAAAAGAAGTGATAGTAGCGAGGAATCCCAGACAGGAAGAGCTGTTACAATGGTGATATAGGTACGTAATAAGTGGCCCTTTGACTCAAGGACTCGCAATTATATCTTTGAGATTGGATTCAGGCGGAGTAAAAGGGGTCTATGTCCCCCTTTGAGGTGGGCCTTTTACAATTACCTGACCTCGTTATCAGAGGCCGCGCCGCGGTGCTCCAATTTATCAGCAGTGGCTTTTCCAGGGTGAGCGGAACTAGCCTGGATAACGACCGCTTGCTTCAGACAACTTTGATGTGAAAGCAGTGATCATCGTATTAGCGCTAAGTTGGGACAAACTTTAGGGATCGATTCTACAGATCATTTCCAAAAAAAAAAAAAAAAAATGTATCATATAATTTTTTTAACTCCTTATTTCACGAGTTATTTTTTCATTTTAGGATTCGGTTTTTTCTCTCGACCTTACAACATAAAACATCCATAACTCCCTTAATTTACCGTGTAAAATAAAAAACGAATTAGCCGTTGGAAAGAGCGTCAAATTTCATATGAGAGGGGGCAACTAACTACCTCCATCAGTAGATTTTCACGACTCAAAAATTCATCCCAAAGTTTCAATAATTTTCTAAAATTTGACTTTTTCACGCATCGTTTCGATTTTAAACCAGAGGCTGCTGTGCTGGGCAGTCAACGGAAAAAACTTCCACAGGATCTCAGATGTTCAACGGTTTAGTACATCCAACTCATATTTGGTTCATCTGTGTGTGTTTATTGAATTTTTCGTAATAATAATGGCTCATATTCACCTCAAATGTTCACTAGCTCAGCAAAATATGAGTTAGATGTGCTGGTATGTCCAAAAATGCATTATTTTTATCGAAAAATCAATGCTTTATCAGTCAAAATGAATCGGGAGTGTCACTAATAGAGTTTTGGCTGTTTCAGTGATTTAAGGTTAGAAGACATAACAAAATCTTAACATTGAAAAAACTCGAAAGATAAAGGGTTGAAAAAAACTCCTAGAGAGACATTTTTTGTTGGAAATGACCTGTAGAATCGATCCCCGAAGCTTGTCCCAACTTAATGGTAGACACCAAGTATATATCAAGAGTATGTATTCGACAAGTAATTAGTCTGGTGACTATTAATAAATCTATTTGAAAGAAGATAACTAAAGCCATTTGAATATATTGTATATTGATATAGTTGTGTTTATATGGTTGTGTATTATATCGGTGTGTGATTTGGGACGGAATCGTTTCCAACGGAAATTGTAGACTCGGGAATAAACTCAGCCAAAGAATTCATCCGATGTCCACTCGAGTTTCGAATTCTATCAGCTTCTAGCTTCGTGTAAAAACATTGCGTCAATCATATTATGTTTGAGTCACGGATATCTTTCTGCGTTTTCTTCTTCTTTTTTTTCTTTCTTTGTCGTCATTTCAAGTGAAGATGTTGTGTTAGAAGAAACATTAGTAGCTTTTTCAACACCTTCATCCCTTGACCAAACGGACAAACCCCCGGCGCAATTCCTGAGGTACCTAGGTAGCAAATCGATTCCTATTTCGTCATGTAAACGCAAAAGCAAAACAAACAAAAACGGTTCAAGACAGCGCTTAGTTCAGTGTACGTAGCATTAGTTTATCTTGAAGAGCCGTTTTTGCTGGAAAGCTCTCTGAAAGGTAAACCTTCTTTCCTCGACCTTCTCAAGTTCTTATCCCAACAGCTCTCACGATGTTTCTATGAGAATGGTTTGAGAACCTTCCAACAAAAAGGTTACCACTATAGAAACCTCGAGCTACTCCGGTTCAGAGCCTCGTATCGTGAGTGTAAAAAAAAAAAGTGAGCTTTGAAGTCAGATGCACAAAGTAGTGGCGTGAAATTACAGGGGATCTCGAAGGTTTCCAGTGTCGGAGGTTGAATCTTGTGATATTCTGACGGTATTAGATAGAGATATTATAACAGACATCCGATATGGAGCTTCTCACTACTTCCCTCACCCAAAAAGGTTGTTTTCAGATGTTAGCGATTTATCGAACTCCAGGTAATCTTTTTTGGTAATAAAAGTTGCACACCTTGTTTTTCACTAAATTTTCAAAAATACAACCAAGAATAATAATTACCGTAATTTATCTTTTTTTGTTATTTTTCTATTTTTTTCTCTACACCTATATCACGCGAGTGTCTTGAATCTTC
>JAEMON010000002.1:6197929-6221632 GCA_030264115.1 Lygus lineolaris | reverse complement strand
AACAATGCTTCCTCTACCTTGGTAGACTCGGAAGCAAAATAACCATACAAGTTGACATTAGTTAGGTGTTGATTGTAACATTACTTCACGAGACGTCGTCGGTGTGGTGAAATTCACGTTTGTCCGTGGTTAGAGGCTGCGATCGATCCGACAATGGTGAAATGTATAGAAGACCATCTCCAAGGGCCAACCTCACCCTGGAAAATTCGTCTGAATCGGATGAAAGCCGTGGAAGGTAATGCGTCTTGGAAGGATTCGCGAATGCGCACTCGGACAGACACGGAGTCGCATTTTGTCTGAAAAGTCTGAAATAGGGTGTTCGTGAATGGAAAATTCTAGTTTCGGAGGGAAAAAAACAGTTTTTTCTTGGATCCGCTGAAAAAAATCCGAACCTCTCAAAAAAACACAATTTGTGAGCACAATTTCAATCTACAACATTGAAAAAGGTATCACTTCGACACCTATCATTTGTGATTTCTGAGAATACGGGCATTTCTAAGAGTTACGAACGCCCTCAAAAAGAGGAAGGGTCGATACTCAACGATATTGTTTGACTTAAGGTATTTTTCGCTTGCATATTATTCAATTGTTATTCTTGGTCGAGATTCAGACAGATGAAACACTTGTGTTTTTTACATTATTTTATTCATTCAACATTTCTCGCTTTCTAGTGGCCTGTCTTGCATTATCTCTCAAATAAAGACTTCAAGAGGTTTTTCCATAATGGACGCGTCAAAGAGTCAAAAAAAATGGTGCCAGGATACAACGTTGTTCCTCTAAATTTAAAATTGTGCAAGCTCATCGAACAAACCCTTAAATGTTTTATAGTTTCACTTCTCAATTTGTAAAACTCCATTAGGTACATGTAGATGTTAGAAATTAGACTTATAGTTCCAACGCTGGTTTTTTTCATACGATATATTTCACCTTCTTTATAGGCAACCTCAGGTACTAACTACTTTATTTTTACATTTTCGTTGAGGCAGGCTTACCAACATCATCAGGCCTTTACTCTCATCAAAGGAACACCAAAAACAAATTGACCCCTGACTAACCAAACCAACAAAAACAACTTGACAAATAAACAAAAACAGCTTGAATTCACAATTAAAGGGTTAGGGAAAAGAACGTGTTAAGTCACTTTTTTCACAAAATGGAGTTAGCGGTACCGTTGGATTCAGAATAAAAAAAACTACATCTTTTAAGGGGGTCAGAACTGGGAAAAAACCAGGTAAGACAGAAGAAAGTTATTCGCCTTCAAAGTTTTGCCGTAAGGGGAAAGAACCAAGTAAATCCGAGAGTAAGGGGAAAGAAACGGGTAAGTAATTGATTCCTGCCCAGCCCACAGCGGTCAGGTGAGTTCTATTCTCCTCTATCAGATAGTTACTGTGATTCTCATTACCCAAAATCCAAAAGTATGACGACATAGAAAGTCTGAGGAAAATCTGTGGTCCTGAGGCTATCAGATTTTACAGAAACCTCAAATTAATATACGTGAGTTTACATAAAATATAACCAAAATATAGATATCATGCTGATACAAGTCCTAATTTCACGTAACTGATACGCTTGGTTTCCTTCGTTTTAGCTGACTTACATGGTTTCTTCCCCTTTCGAAGGGAGGTTTGGAGCATTTCATTCAAATTTCCTCTACTTAGGCCGTCAGCAATATGCTTATAGCTCTAATTTTCCTTTTTCATATAGAACTATTACAGTTAATTCAAAAACCTCATTTTTAAACATAGAACAATAGTTACTATAAAGTTTCAAACAGTAAGTTGCGTTTTTCTCAGTTTTACAAAATAGTGACTTACCACGTTCTTTCCCTTCAACTGACCTCGTCAGTCAAACCCTTAATAACAACAAGCCAGTTGTAAAATGGTATAGGCAACGGTTGTCTAACCACCGATTTGATAAAAGGAACACGAAAAGTGTATGAATTCCTACCAAGGACAAAAAGGGGCTTCAGTTATCACTTCTGAAATTAATTAAATAATAATAATTTGAAAAACGTGCACGTTTCATTGGCTGAATCCCAGGATCCAGTCGGATTTAGTGGAATTAGAAGTGTGTGAATGAAAATCCTTCATTGATAATCCGATATCGGCTGTTGGTGTCCGAAACCTTGTAGCCCTGAATCTACGACGAATCGCTGAGGGTTATTATATCTGGAGCAGGCTGTTAGCGGCTGTGGATGTGGTCACACGGTCGCGCCGCAGACGTGGGTGCTGGTGCGGAGTGTGTGAAGGGCGGTGAACCGTGGGGCTTTGGAAACGAGCCTTGCAGCTGGGACCTTGTTCCACCGTGCAAGCCAGGGTCACTCCAGCCCGCTGCGGCTCCAACTCATGACCATGAGTGAAACTTTCTGTAGCTGTTGATATTTTGATATGAGAGTTCCTATTTTTGTCGTTGACTCTTATTGTTGCTCGTATAATTATAACGATAAGATGATTTTTTCAAAGGGGAATGAAGGTATGTTCCAATGGGCGGCTGCGAAAAAATTGCCATTTCACTCCCATCAGTGCCACGGGCGGTGTTGCATTTCACTCACGTCACCTACTCAGCAGTTTGACGTTTCATTCCCTTAAGGAGAACCATATTTCGAGAAATTTTAAGCGATATTGAATGAGATGATTTATTGTGCAAGCACTGTATGACTTACTGAACAGGTTGCGTTATAAAATATGTCATTCGACGGCCTCATCGTCCCTTTTGAGTGGCCGTCAATCGCACGTTTTACCCAGCGTTGCTACCATCTGGTGTGCATCCACAAGTTTGTGGATGGAATCTGCGTTAATTGAAAAGAATTCCAAATTATTGGTTTTCATATTCATGGACTAAAGAGCAGGGAAAAATTCGGCTATGCACTTCGGTAGTTTTGTTGAATTTCGATGTATTTCGATTACTCCTATAAATCATGTGACGCAAATTTTGTTGATGCCGAACGGTAATGTTAGCTTCTGCTTCCTACCTCACATAGGGCCTCCCTTATCCCCCACAACGAAGTCATCATCATACAAGCATACAACCAGCCACCTGGCTGGGAGTTATGGAACAAGACGGGAGTGAAAGGTAAATTGTAAGGTTCCTGCAGAGGAGAGAAATGGCAACATGACAAGCCGGGAGTGAAATGACTTGTCACCCATTCCAATTATTCGAATAGTTGGAATAGACCTTGAGATAGATTCATTGATCAAATGCCAGACAAAGGATGTCATCAGACGATGAGAGTTGAACGAAATATCTGGTGCAGAGCTTTCCACCACTTTCCTTACTAGTTTAGATTCGGAAAAGTGCTGAAAACGAGTATTCCTTTTAGCATGTTACCTAAAATTGACCGTAACCTGCAGCTGAAATGTTTGCAGTAACTTCCTCCTGTGTAGAAAAAAAATCGAGGCTCAAAATCGGATTTTTTGCCTCGCAAGTTGAGGTCCTTGTCAAGGACATTTTACATACAAAAATAAGGAAATAGGACAATCGAGATTTCCACAGTAAGAACTATCCTTCTTTTGGGCGTAATTTTTGCAGAAATGCAGTAGGTATTGTTTGATTCTAATCCACCATATTTTCAACGATTTCAAGAGCAGTACTGGTCGGCTTACCCACTCGTCTCATATTAAACTGTAACCTAATAGGAATCCACAAGGTATCTCCATATATTAATATTTGATATTTTCTTGATTTGATGGAAGCCACTTAAAAATGTTGTTTTGTAATTTCAGGGCATCACGCTCAAAATGAATGAGGACGGTAAGTGCATTGTGGCGCGGATCATGCACGGCGGTATGATCCACCGCCAGGCCACCCTCCACGTCGGCGACGAAATCCGAGAAATTAATGGGATCCCCGTCGCCAACCAATCCGTCTCTGCTCTCCAGAAAATACTGGTAATTTGCTTCCTCATATTGACGGATTTGCGAAAAACTGACCAACGCACACACTTTCTCTGATTACAGAGGAAACCATTTATGATGAACTATACTCATATGACGTACTACATCGACAGACTAATTAATTAGTGTTTTTGAGGTTTGCATAGGATGTATCGCTAGTAGTGAACGTGTCGGCATCAGTTGCATTTGACACGTTTTTAAATCCTTCGAGTAGCAATGTCTCTTTAAACAGGCAGTTCGTGTCATTTTTTTATTTACGTAACAGATTCAAAGTAACATTGCCTTTCTTCTGTCTCTGAATATTGATAGGGGCACTACCCATCCAAACTTGAACGTAGGATTATGTTGATAATTCGTGGGGGTGCCCAATGTTAACAGTACCAGCTAACTACATGGAAGCTTTAGATCCATGCTTTAGAAACACAAAACTTATGTAAAAACCTACATAATTCGGAACTAAGGACTTATTTAACGTGAAATAAATAAATGCGGGTATTACGCTCCAGTAGAGAGTTCAATCATTATATGCTTTTGAAACTTCAAGGCTTGTTACAAAAACAATGTTACATAGTGACAGACTCGTATTAACCTGGGTGTGGGTGACAAAGGAGCGTATTCCTATGGATGAAAAAGATAGATTAGATTATTCTCCTGTATTCTCTCGTATACTTTTCCCAAACAAATTCAACGTTTTTGCATCAGTCAAATTCAACATTTCCCCAATCAATTTGAGTGGGAAAATGTTGAATTCGATGAAAAAAAAACGTTGAATTTGATTGCGAAAAGCTGTATAGCCTATAACCAGGCCATGAACATAGCCATTGTATTGGAAAAAGAACCTCACAAACAGCCAGACTTGCTTTTCTTCGTCTCTTCGGGTTGGGTGAACAAATTGAGAACGTCTATTTATCTGGAGTTCATTATAAACGGTTTCTGCTGCAATTTCTATTCTAAAGCCTCAATCAAGGGTTGTTGAGTGTGTTGGCGAAGAGGAGAAAAAACTGGCCATTGATAGAACTCGATTATTCCATAAAGATGTATTTTGAGAGTTTGCCTTGGGGCATTTGTATCTTTGAAAACGTACACAAACACAATGATAATTGAGTTAAGTTTTCCCTTCGTTCTTCGTTTTGGTTATTATCAAAAAAATTCTATATGGAACGACGATTTTCGGAAGTTTTTGTTTTCTAACTTAGTACGTGGTCTTCGTTTTTACATGAAAAAGGGTCGTGGTGTTTTTGTCGATTTTATTGTAAGTAAATAAACATCAATATTGGGCAATCGCCGAAATATTTAGAAAATAGTTATAATTGTATGCGACAACAGGTGCATATTTTCCGTTATTCTGCTTGTTTCGTGGTCAAAAATTTACAATTTCCCCCCACCGAATCAACATGAGCCACAATCATTAGAATCCAATCACATATAATATCATATTTTGATAGGCGAATTCATTAATGTATGCTGAAGGATTGGTCTGTCATTCCGATGAGAGACATCTAACACTGTCCTGTCTCATTTCATTCGAAGAAGTATTCTTAGAAAATTCGTATTCTTTGAAGCGGATTTTAATTTGATTAGTTTCCCCTTTTCTCAGCTCTCTTATTACGTTCAGAACTCTCGTTCGAGAGAAATGAGGATAAATCAGGAAAATATCCCCCGAATAGTTCCCACTGAACGAACCATTGCCCCAGGTGACGTTTTGAGTGCTGGTTAAGTTCTATCGTCGATAACAGTGGTACAATAAAACTTGTGTACCATATTCTTTCTATCCTCATGCTCCTTTTTATTCAATTTTTTTTTTTTTTTTTTACAGCCGTATTGTATAACAGCTTTATCTGATGGAAAAAAGGGGTTGGTCGCTGGAGTAAAAAGGATGCGAAGCTCCATTTTTCGTTTTTATAGCTTTCCCGGTTCTTCGCCTCCGTTCTCCTTTTTCCGGAGTCTTCGGTAATCCATTTACAAACGGAATTTGTCTTTCAACTTTTTTCTGGTCCTTCAACATCCTTCCTCCCGTTCCGGAGAACTTCGGAGGAAACTAAAAGCGAAAAACTATTTTGCATCTGTCAAGCGAGAAGTAAAACACTTTCCTTGCCAGAGCTTTTAAAGAAAAGTGGGGAATGCGATTCGGTCAAAAGTTTTGTCAGGTCTTTGAAATCTGATTAATAAATCATTCCAAGCATTTATGGGGTAATAGGGAGGTTAGGTCATACTGGTTTTGAACACAACTGCGCTTTAGCTATGATTAAGTATTGCATCCTCATTACCAAAGAAATCCCCAAAGATATGTGCCTTCTTCAATTGCATGTTCAGGAATAAGAAATATTGGAGAAAAGAAAAACGAGAAGATGGGAACAAGCTCGTGAGAGACGGCCTTCAGGTATTCTAGTCTCTTGTGTCTTTCAGAGTTCAAACAACCCCCTTGTCATCTAGATGTTCACTAGAATTACTAGAATTGATTCTAGTGTCTCTAGTTGGACGGTAAAATCTTATACCACCTTGGTTAAAGTCAGTTTTCTCTTGAGACTAGAATTATTGAATCTCCGTAGTTATTTCATTCAAGCAAATGAGGAGCTTACTTCTTCCCCTCGGAAATCGGTATGAGTTTAACTACATCCGATTTCCCCCTTTACTTCCCATCATGGACCCTCGAAATTAATTTCCCCAAGTATTATTAATTTTATCCAGTAGGTACTAGCTTTCAAGTTGAAGACCATCGATTTTCATAACAGCCCTAAGTCTTCGAAGAATTCGCTTTTCACGATTTCAAGAATGTTCGTTTCGCAGATTGCTTTTCGTATGAAACGAGGCCGTAGATTCTCTATTCGAATGAAAATTGTTAAGATCTGCAGGTTTGCCATACTGATAATAGTTCTCTTGAATGCTCCACCTTCATCGTCGTCAATAGCGAATCGCATGGATAGGAATTTTGCATTTTCGACCTCGAAATCTGATTCAATTAATTGAAAACCTTTTAAACCCTGCCTTGTAAACCTTTTATTTTGATCTTGAAATTTCGTGTCGTTTTACTAGAAAACGGGTTGAAAAAGAGCTCGTAACGTTGTTTGGATTTCACAGCCAGTTTATGATGTTTAGGCTTGTTGGCTACAATGTGGCACCTTTTTGAGTAGCTCTCACTGAGATCTTTCAAATGGGAAAATAACCTTGCCAGTTGACCAATGTAGCCTCTGCTCGTAGAATGCTAGTTTCAGTATTGAAATTATTTCATAGAATTCGTTGCTCAAACTATGATCCCAAGTAGGTAAGGGACAAATTTGATTAGATAAACTTTCATATGATTTCTATAGATTTCGTCCACAATTTCTATGGATTTCTTTACCAGGGAAATCGACCTTTTGTTCTACGCACACACACAAAATCTGTTCAGATACACAAACTGACTGACCTAACACAATCTATCCCGTCCATACTTCTCGTGAACTCGTAACACCGGCAATATAATTCCTTATAAACACCGTACCTCATCATCATTTCATGATTTCAGAGAGAAGCGAGAGGGTCTGTTACGTTCAAGATCGTGCCGTCGTACAGAAGCGCACCTCCCCCTTGCGAGGTACAAGTAAGACCTAGTACTCTATACCCTTGCCTTAAGGTACATAAAACTTTGGATCCTTTGGACTAAATTGCTCTTCCTCTGTTCGATTCTGTTAAAATCACCGTATCGAATCATCCTCGTTAAATTGGAACTTCATTTCGTAGGTATTTTATGAATATTCCTTATAATCACGCTTAAAGGCTATTGAATTTTTTTTCTTTTTCAGTATTTATTCAATTTGAATATTTTCTCAACCCATTTGATGTTATACTGTAAAATTATATTATGTAGGAACCTTCAATTTTGTTCTCCCATTTTCCTCAGATATATTTTTTATCGGATATAGGAAGAGCAAAGTTTGTCCTCGGTTCTTAATCACTAACTAGAAATACTATTAATATAACGTTATTAAGTAATACCGAATAATTGGGTGATTTATACCTAATTAACCACAAAATTACTACCACTAACATGTACAACAATTTAATGATTACAACTCTTCACAATGGTCCAATTGATGCTTCCAGCAAAACAGTTTCTCGTAAAGTTTTTATTAATCGTACTTTTACTAAGAGGAAAGCCTTGCTCATAACATAGAGTGCTATTGAAATAATATCATAGTTTCGTTGTCGCCGCTTATATTTAATGCATTTTTTATGTTATAGCTTTGTTTTTTGATTATTAGGAAGCAGGATACATTTAATAATTACTTATAATCATTGTTAGAATTATATTGTTTATTCCTTATAGAGTCAGATGCGTCATTTTCAATTACGTACATTTCTCACTATTGTACGCTTAACCGTGTATTGATGTTATAATTTTGCTAATGGATCTATCCGAAAGGTGTAGGATATCAATGAAACAAAATTCAAGTAATGAATTTTCTTTTTACATAATTATGTCCAGGAATATTGTTTCCAACTACTATTTACTTGTTGGCATCTTTTTAATCTATGTTTTCACTGTTTCGTTTATTTTGTTCCTTTCGATGATTTGGGTTCACATTGGACATTTTTTCTCATTTCATACGTTTTTTGTGCTGTCTCAACGATTTATTAATGAAGTTCTATCTGTTCTTACAGGTTTTTCTATTTTCATTTTCTAAAAGTTCAATTAGTTTTGCAATATTTTTCGAATGCTTTTTTTTTGTATTTCTTCCCTTTGAAAGATTTATAGTTTA
This sequence comes from Lygus lineolaris, assembly GCA_030264115.1. Taxonomy (NCBI): domain Eukaryota; kingdom Metazoa; phylum Arthropoda; class Insecta; order Hemiptera; family Miridae; genus Lygus; species Lygus lineolaris. The sequence continues at coordinate 6,213,000 of JAEMON010000002.1, read as the reverse complement.
GTTCCGAGAACCATGATTCTGTGTGTAGATTCATTGTTGGCTTTGTGTTGGCATGAGTAGTAATTGTCTAGAATGACCATACTTGTATGTTCTGTGACAATAAAGATTAGATGAGTAGTTTATTTCGCTACGGCCTTGTTATGCTCGTCCCACTTTAGTTCTGTTTCGCTTGCTGTGAGTCGATGTGAGAGTTTGATTGAATGGTCATATATGTGATTGATGATCGATTTAAGTAGCTAGTTGAATGTCGTACAGTTGCTGTTGATTTGATGATAATATTCGGAGATAATTCCTTACTTTTCAGCTAAGAGTTTCCAATCCACTCACTTTGTTGTTGGTTTGATTGAGTTCTATTGTCACTTTTGTTGGCACAACGTTCTCAAAAAACGTCCCATTTACTGTCACCAGCAAATTGGAACGTGTTTCGTTGACATTTGAAAACGCCATGCTATTACCAAGTTTTTGTTTCATGTCACAACGTTGTGTCCCGCACCGCTCGGAGATTTGAATCAGACGTGCAATATCCATCACGACGAAGAATGAAACGCACTTTGTTAAGGGAATTAACATTCTATCTATGGGAGACAACTTCCAAGAGTGTCTGTTGAAATGAGAGAATTCGCTCTACATTATTCTGAGTCATGACTTTTGAACATTGTACCTACTTAGATACCGAATTTCGAAATTTTTCTCTCTTCGCGTTTCTCCTGATCCCCGAAACGTAACTCAAGTCAAATGATTATTTTTATCGCAACTCACTTTGAGTGAAAAAGATGTTTTGGGAACAAACATTTTTTCAATTTTTTTTTTCTCAATAAATTAACGTTCTTGGAGTAAGAATTATTTCATTCAGAGGAGTCTTTGGAGTCAGAGTATTTTAGGCCTGAATTTTTTTCAATTTATTATTGATCATGATGATTTATAGTTAAATGGTTGGGACGTTAGTTTTGTCGTAACCGAAGGTCTCTTTGTTCGATTCTCGTGCCCTCAATTTTAATATCCTCTCTATTTTCTTCATTTTCATATCACTATTTGATTGTCTGATGCTTCTACAATCTGCTTACTTCGTCCCAACTTCTAAACCATACTCAAATCCACGGCATAATACCTCAGAGAACAAAACGTTATTGCCCACATTGAAGCTGTGGGGTTCTTTCTCTTATCCCCTGAAATAACTTGAAAACTAGGTTGCTCCGGAATAGGTAAAAAAGAATGAAGCCATTCATCTCTTTTTTAATCGTTATAACTTCTTCCTCCTCTTGCCCCCTTTGGTTTCTTGGGAGATCTGGCCTGAATGAAAAATTTGCTGCATCTATTTCAGTGAAGGAGTAATTAAGGAGGTGGTACGTGAACTGAGATGAATTATTTTTCTTTAAAAAAAGAGTTCCTCCTTACTCCATTAATGAGCAAAAACAAAAGTAAAAGAAACAAAAAGAAAAAGAACAAAATAGTTTATTTCAGCGTTTAATAAGTTCAATAAGTAACTAGCTTTTTTACCTTGACTTTCATTTTTACCATTCATAGTGGTTAGTATGACTTTCATTTAGTTCATAACAAAGATATTGAAGAATTAGTTGTTCCACATCATCTTATCAACATTACCCACAAACATAAGGCTATGCAATTTTAAGGAGCGTCCCCATAGAGCGTTATAATTCCTCTATTGATTGGTCCTTCTCGATTTCTTTATTGATATCATGATCAATAGAGACATGGATGTCCAGATAAAATTTCTGCTTGAAGACCCACCACAATACATTGAACCTACAAACAGTCGAACCTGGTTTACTCTATATAAGAAAACCTCTATATAGGAAAGCTTTTTTTGCGCTTGCATTATAGGGGCAAAACCCTGGATATGAGAAAAATGTATTTACCTCTGTACAAGAAAAGTTTTTTTGTCGCGTTCTCCTGCATTTACCTCTGCATAAGGAAGAATAAGTTAAGCGATGTCTATCGAAGAAAAGTGCTAGACTGTAACAGATCTACGAAACTCAAGAATCGGAAAATCGTGTTGTTCATAGACAATTTCTCGGCTCGTACCAAGTTACCAGAACTACAGTACCTATGTCAAAGTAATATTTCTTCCTGCCAATACCACCAGCAAACTCCTACCTTTGGACCAGAGCATTATCCAAAAGTTTAAGATTTTGTACAGGAAAAAGGTGGTTAGCCACATTCTGAAGAAACTGGGGGAGAAATCGGAGAAAAGCTTGATTCGATGTCAAAGCCATGCCATGAATTCCATACACATCGCACGTTTCTTTCTCTGACCTAAAACCTCCATATAAGAATGTTGATTGAGAGAAACTTGGTTTAAGAAATTCCTCTATTTAAGAAATAACAACACGTTCCCCTTCAACTTTCTTCTTACCAGGTTCGACTATAGATAGATTGGTTAGAAATATGGAAGAGACTCACTCAGACTGAATCAAACTTCAATCAATCATTGTCTCGTGGAACCCACTGTTTCAACACTACCTCATGAACACGATATTAATCAATGATGGGTTTAGAACGTAGGTACTAAGCGAATTTCAAAAATCGTTGAGACAGGTCATATACGAACTAAATCACTCGCAATGAAGTTCTCGAAACCCATTTCAATCAAAGAAACTGGAGTTAATGGAAACGTTGTCTATTTCAAGAAAGTAATGAGTTACATTGTTAGGGATGAGTTGACTTCGTAACTCATCATTTTCGTGAAAATAGACTACGTTTTCATTAACACGCAGGGGCGCACCCACCGGGGCTAAATATGGCTTGACCAACAATGTAATAGAATATTCTAAATTGAATTATTATTAGATGTGGATTGCGTGATACAAGTCTCGCGTGATACTAACCTCTAACCTCGCTTGTTTATACATTTTTAACCTTGTACCAAAGTGATCTTTGGTGTGGACATACACATATTTTCCAATGAGATCTCTTCTGACCTTAACAAGCCATACAGTCAGGGCCAAGAGGATGGACAGGAAGGATGAATATCCTTCTCGAAGAAACATAATAATCTATCAACGCCTATATACACATGTTTCCATATTAAAATAATGTGTTTTACGTACATTTTTAAGAGACCAAATAAGATAAAAAAGCAATTTTAAACACAAAATTAAAAAAAAAATGGGGTGCGCCCCTGTTATCACAGGACATATTAGGATCTCCAACATCGTGAAATCATGCTTTCGTCACTCCCGTAGATTCAGCCAGTGGAAGACAAATATAAATAGTTCGCCGATTATAGTGTGCAATTTCGTTTATGATTCAATTATTCGATTGTTCGTTCCAATCAAATAAGTTAAGGAACAGTGTCAAATTCAATTTGAAAAATTTTGAGAAACATGGTTACATCGAAAGTGTTAAAATCCCATTAATCGGCGAAGAACCAGGAAACTTTATTTTCCCACTGTTTCTCTTTCCCGAATGTTTTAAAACATCAGCTTTATCGTGAGCGGTCTGAAATGTTGTTACCGAAAATGCTTCATGATCACAGTGACGTCGAAAAAGTTAATTTTGGAACTTGGCTGCGTTGGGATCTTTGTGTTTATCTCCTGCCTTTGAACGGGCGCTCGACAAGAAAACGACTTTTCCGCAAGTTTTTGTGCTCCGTTCGATGAAGGTGATCGCTCAGCTTTTTGGGTGAGTACAACTTTATACTTTTTCCTTCCCCCTCCACCCATTTTTTTTTTTTTTTTTTTTTTTCTCAGCCCATCCCCAACCCCCAGCTTCCAGTTTTTATATATTTCCTACCCGTTATCGTTTCAATATCCGTATTATCGAGCTTGAGTGGATGCCATTTAATTTGTAAATCTTCAAAACTGACGGAGGACTTATCAGTTAGGGGTTTACACGTTTTCTTAGTTTCCCATATTCTCGTTGCATGTCTGTCGCTTCAGCTTCTTCCCTACTCTCAAAAAATACAAATAAATTGCGAATAAATCCTTTTAAATTATTTTTTTTTAACTTTTGCCCACATCCACACGCTCAAAAATGCGGTGGAAAATATGCAGACGAAAAATAGAGCCCAGACTTGGTAGGAATCCGTTTTGAGGGGTTTTGAGTTGTTCGCAACTATTTAAACGCAATTTAATTTCACATATTTTTGCATATTTGGGACTGAAATTCATATATTCAGGTTTTCGGATATTTCTCAAATATTTGGATAGTTTTAGAATATTTTTCAAATATTTGGATAGTTTCAAGGAAAAAAAATCGTCGGGAAATTGTTTTTGTGAAACTGCTGGATGCTTCCTGTTTAACTAATAATAGCTTTGCATTGCATACCTAAGACCTAATTTACCTGAATATCAATCAGACCCCTCGTACCATCTAAATCTCGCCTGTTTCAACCATTAGCAAATTCTGGGTCTCTAAGTAGTCTAAGCTCCGTTTTTTAAGTCGATTATTATGAAACTTGGGGAGGCGCGAGTTTTGATATTTTACTAAAACTCGTCGAAAATAAGTTGTGACTGTCTGGTTTTGGCGTGGTTGATACACAGGGTGTATCAGTTGCTAGTACAGACCCTTCGGATTCGGGTTCTTCAAGTAATTTCCAACAAAAAATGTCTCTTAGTTTTTTTTAACCCCTTACTTTGTGAATTGTTTCACTTTCGAGATTTTTTGTCATGTGTTTGACCTTATTTCATTATAACAGCTATAACCCCCTTAATTTCCCAAGTAAATTCAAATTTAAGGATACCATTGGAAAGAGCGTTAAATGTCCTATCAGCTGGATGGGTTCACTTGTATTTTTAAGTTGATGTAGATGTCAAAACGGGAGCATGTACTGTGATTTCCCTTAATTCCCCTTAATTTTTAAACGGCTTTAAGTCCGAAAAATGTCCAAAATGTGGGGGTGCCAATGTCAGGAAAAACAGGCTCAGAGAGAACAAAACAATTATTTGCATTATGATAAAAAAATAGAATATTTTCACCCTTGAAAAGAATATTATTATTATATATTGGCATAGAAAGAATATATTGAAGAATATATTGGCCTTAGAAAACGCATAAATGAATGCATAAACTGGCTCGCATGTTAGTATATCGATCTCGTCTCTAGTCATAATACTGACAATAAATGAAAATTTGTGATGATAAAAGAACAGTGATTACTCAGAAGGGTTACCTTTCTATTATCGAAAATAATAAACCACTGTGTAATAAAGGTTATTGTTTTGACTTTTTACTTAACATTTTTATGTTGAGAACTCCTGTTACCTTCACTGGCATTGTTCTACAGTTTGATTCCAGGTTTCGTTCTCGAAATATTGCTTAAATATCATGGGCCTGAATGATACATTATCCCAAGTTTATAACTCGGCCAGGAAGCATTATTTATTAACGCGATCGCCCTCTTCGTTCTTGATTTGTGCGACAAGTTCTGGAATGCTGCCAATTTTATTGAATTAAAACATTCAGTAGGCTGAAAAATATTGGGTCAATTTACAAACGAAAACCTTTACGTTTGTTATTCAACCATATTTGTTCTTCTCTTTCATATATTTTCTCTTCGTTACCCCCTATCTTTTTTTTCGTCTGTTTTTTGTTCAACAATGGGCTCCATTAGGTCCATTCGTTACTCGTTCCATGCTTGAAATACTCTCAGACGATTGGGGGATGGTCCGTTTGAATTGTTCCGATGGAATTTGCGTTTCCATCCCACGCCATTCGTTTTATATATATAGTGGGGAACCGAGTGTTTTAGAGTTTCCAACGTTTTCTCAATATTCCCCGTTCGTGACCCTTCGCGATTTATCTGTCGGTTTCCATTGTGTGCCAGTTTTAGTTTATGAAGTACCTACTCGTATTTATGGTCCACGGCCCTCCTCTTCTGGGTCGGTAAATAATTAACGAAACATTTAAAATAATCAGCCTATTAGGATAATTTCGCATGGTGTTTTAATTGTTAGGTGTGTTGGATTACTTCTTCTGTATGCAGGTATGTATTCCAAAAAGACCTCTCCCTCTCTCTCTCTTCAAACTGCTAAAAAAAACAATGTCATGAAAGTTATTTGATAATTACCCGTAGTATAGGCGCTATGAGAATTCAGTTACGTGACGGCCTGGCGGGTCTGTTGAAAAATTTGAAAATGTGATTTTCCTCCAAATAAACGCACTTTGAGCAATCTTAAAACAAATTACAATGACAACTTTTATTTTTTCAACAGCGGGCTTCTTTTGTCAGCAGACTATTATTGGGATCTTGATTTTGGTCGCCTCTTTTTTCTATTCAAAATTTCCTGTACTACTTCTATTTTGAATTATTTTTTGGCTCATATTCGAATGCAGTGACATTTGTGCCCTTTGTGGTTATTCATACGACTCATAGAGATTTTCAATTACAGATTTCCAGCAAGGTGGTTCTTGTTCGCTATTCAAAATTAATCATTATGATTTTAGTTGTCTGAACTACTTAATTAATATTTATAGTTGATATTAATAGTTGTCTGAACTACTCAATCTCGTTAGATAAATCATTTTCATCCTCATTTCTATCTATGTGCTGGCGCATGAGCTTTCTTAGCTTCTATCAGTTTTGGGCTAAAACTTGGTGAACTTCTAGGTGTTAGAAATAATAATAGAGTTACCGATCAACTGTCACTTCTCTATGTATGACGTTCTACCTTTTCTTTGGTAACATTTCGTGTACGAATTGAATCTATTACCTTCTTTAAGCTTTTTTCTTAAGTGGAACTTCGGTTCAGTAGCGTTTCAAAAGTAGAAAGATTATCACTATGTCAATAGGGAGTTCTCAAAAGACATCGTAGGTTGTGATCAGCTTTAGCATGGCTTTTAAGGCAAATGTTGTTTGTGAAATAAAAAATGTTGCCCCAACTTTGATTAAGTACCAATACATTATTGAAGGCTTTCTGCCAATGTCCAGCATCTGCTCTATATGTCAAATCCCTATGTAGGCCCCGATGGGAGCAATAAATGCCTGTCCACAGTACAGCTTTCATAGAAATGGGTTGGCTTGCTTCGAGACAGTGGCATGCTTTCTTGAAGTACGCTAAACGCTAGAGCGAACTACTTATTCTTGCTTCATGTTGCCCAATATTTAATATTTACCTGATAGTTATAGGCATGATGTGGCATGTGTTTAGAGAGTGATAACTATTCACAATAATAGAGAGTTTTACAGTAGCTGAGATACAAATTTATTTTAGGAAGTTTCAATATAATAGGAAGTATTATTCTAATGAGTCATTTACAAGGCATGCCATGTTTTGTTCTTTCTTGACCATTTTGGTGAATCGTAGGTCAAAACTCTGCATTGTACTGCTGTGCAAGATCGGTTACTCCAAATTCTTCTGTTGGAGTCCACATCGCTTAGTCATTGAGGGCGGGATTTATAGACGGTCCTCGAGTTTCAAGGAGACCTTGAAATGGTCTCCTCGAAATTTTGAATACGGATTCGGCTTAAGGAATCCTTGAAGACCATCTTATTGTCTCCTTGAAACTCGAGGACCGTCTATGAATCCCTAAGTCTCGACTCCACAAAGCGTACATATATATTATATTATTGTATACCTACTATGTATACATTAATATTGATTTGATAAGTGTATAAACAATAATTTCAACCATCAATTTTACGTCAAGTAGGTACTTAGTTATTACTGAGTAAACAGTTTCAAACATTTCTATACTAGTTTACCCAACGAAAGGGTGGGGTTTCCTAACAGCTAAATCAAAACAAAATTAATTTTTTACAAAACCACCTCCTAATTTGTATTCGAAATTATTTTAGGCGCCAACTCCAAAATGTGGAACGACAAAAGTTAAACTTAACTGCTTAATACATAAATAATCGTATTTCTGTAGAATATAAACCCTTCTGTCCAGATAACCACTGGTCAATCGAAGTACCACCTATTGCTAAATTCTTTTAAGAACACTCTCAACAACAATTTCTCAACATTTAGTTGAAAAGACGTTTGTTAGGTTCCTACCAACTACTGTTGGGCAATCGCCATTTTGCTTCGGGATTGAAAAAATGTTTGTCCTTCAAAATTGAAATGTCCACTCGCGTTTTTCGATTCAGAACTTCCTGGACAAATAATTTGGTTGCGTGTCTGTTAGTCTGTCCGCATTTCCTTGTTACAGCCATAACTTTAAGAGATTTCATGCGATTTTGTTCAAATTTTCTGGGATTATTTGGGTAGAACTCCTTGTGTTCCCCTATAAATTTCATCATGATCGAATCAACGGTATACGTTAAACAGGCACAACTTAGAAGTTTTTGATTCAATTTTGCTCAAATTTTTAGGGAATATGCGGGCAAGGCCCCTTGAGGTCCCATATGAATTGCATCATGGTTGAATCAGCGGCAGCCTCTGCGCATGTGCCAACGAAGAATTCACCAAATTTCGTTGTTGCAGCCCTAATAACCACAGTTTTCTTCCGATTTCGTTCAAATTTTCTTGTTTGCGATGAAGCTATGAGCCGTTTTCACTTGGTAGAGTATCGTTTTTATATGTTGATATGGCTGTAATCACTTAGGACCCGTGTTATACTATACTGTTAAAACCGCCTGAGTCTTTAGAATCCAATAGAACCATTGGGAATTGATGACATGTGTAATTTGCGTGAATAACTCTTAACTAGAAAATAATTAGTTATGGCCATAAACTAAATTTTTAGTTGTTTAGTTTTAATTACGTACTTGAGATTGCTGGGTTGTTGAACCAATTCCCGTTGGTTCAATAAGGGTTCTAGAGACTCAGGCGGTTTCAACGGTATAGTAGAACAAGGGTGTTAAGTGGTTACAGCCTTATTAATAAACAAAAACAAAGTTAGTTTCAAATGGCGTTTGCCCAACACTGCTATCTATTTTACTACATTCAGGTGTAGCCAGGGTCAACAGTTATGTCGGTAATATTTTTGTCGATTTGCCTGTAAATAAATTTCAAGAATGATTCTCCGGAATTGATCATGGAAGTAAACTAATCCCTCTCGACATTTGATGTCTAGCTACGTTTCCAAAAGTTCCTAGGTGGAATACAAAAATCAAATTAGAAAAAAATGATCTTCACCCCGGCGTGCGAGGCACTTTGTTCACTTCCTAACTTTGGCAAAAATTTAGCCGTACCTATTCAACGATTGGAAAATAGGGGGGACTATATTTTCAAAACGCCGTAAATTAAAAAATTTGTGATCTACCAATCGATCTTAGGGAGTTTGTCACATTAGAAACCTCAGAAAGTAAGGGTTGTCCATACATGCAATGAAATTCAGTCAGGACCTAGCAGGATACGGTATTATGATGGATCCTTTTTCTGGCTTATGGGTTACGGTGTGCTCCGTGATCATCATTGAACTGAGACTAAAGAAACTAAACTATAAAGTAGTTTCCTCCTGATAACTAGTTGCAGAAGTATTTCCCCACGAGTCGTCGCTGTGAGTTTAGGGGAAAGAAGAGGATTCGGGGTTTCTCCTACAGAATATAATCTGACCAGGAACTAAGCCAACGTTCTACCATAAATCTCAATAGAATCGAGCATGAAAGCAACATATTTATACAGACATTGACTTGATCTCTGAGTGTTTTATCCACGCTCGAGCAGCTACACCGTTTTCTGGATGTTTTTTTGCTGACTACCTCTAAGTTCCTAGTCAGGTCATAGGCTATAGGAGAATAATCATATACTTCTTTGTAAGAGTTGAGGGTCAAAAAATAAATGGTGTGGCCTCTTCAGTTATGCTGTCCGACTAGTTTCGCCTGCATTTCGGCCCATCAGGGACTCTAACTAGTCGGACAGCATAATTGAAGAGGCCACACCATTTATTTCTTCACCCTCAACCCTTACAAATATGTCTACTACGGCACCACTCACCAATATATCCACTTCTCACACGTAGAATCAACTGTCCTGAGCTATGACACTCGGATAACGTGCCTCAATAGGGACTAGGTGTTTGTTTCACCACTATTTAAACTTTCACTCAAAAAACATGGAGAAGCTTTTAACCCTAAAACTATCGGTTAGTTTTTCAATATCACCTCCTAGTCCCTGATTTTTCGTTCAGGAATAATTAATTTTTTCTTTAATAACAAACGGACTACTATTGAAGAATTATCCACCTACAGTTTGCCTTGTTTCTGTATTGATGAAGATCAGTTGATGAATCGAAACCACCACCAGAGCAGCACATTCATCACGAGTCTGTGGTTCTACAACTACTGACTCGTTAGGAACCTTTGCTGGAAAGCCTTCCACTAATTCCCAATCAAATGTCTTAAATTTGAAGAAAAAAAACGATTAATCAGTACCATCCAGTCACCTCTGCTCTGGGAAAAAGAAAGCGGAGTTGATGAGTTGCAATTTCAAATTGATTTCGACGGTTAAGTCATCATCAGTACCTAACAAACAAGGAGTGTTTAGTTCGTATCAGCTTTGGGTTTCCGACCTGTTGCGTCATACTGAAGAATGAAAATCTCAAAACATGGGCGGGAAGCAATTTTCAGAAGGAAAAACTCCAAGAGTTCCAAAGCTATAAACCCTCATTACTCGAAGGTTAATGTGGGTTCTTAGAGGACGGGCGTGGCAGCAGTATAATGCAGAGTTGGTAGTAGTAAACTTTCTAGAAATACGGTTTGTATATTATATTTCTTGGATACGGTTTATAGACTTAAGTTATTATTTTTGCGCAGTAAAATAACTAATTTGTAAGTAAACAATTAGAAAATGATTAATTTCCTTCATCAAAGGAGCGGCATGTTTTTTATCGCCTAAGACTTTACAAGACACGACTTTGCTGTACGGCAGATGGACCATTGGATAGAGAGTTGCTAAACACCTATTCTAATTGAAATAAAACCCTCCGTTTAAACATCAAAAGGAAAATCATGATACAGAACCATGATTTGTTGTCTAGACACTGCTTCTTAGATCTTGAGGTAGATTATATTTTTCATAGACCCTTACTTACCCACACAACACCCAGGTTCTTCAGTAGAAGGCATGTTAAAGCTGTTTCGTTACAGGAACCTTTAACCATTTTGATAGACGCTTTGTATTTTGGTACATTCGCTTTTCTCCTCTAAAGGCTGATTCACTGACGAGATTTTTTGATACTACACTATCAAACCAAGTTTCCACAACCTTGAACTTCAAGATTTCATTACTAATCCAGGATTAGACACGCTTTCATGCACACTAAATATGCACATTACTTGGCTTCAATATTATAGAACACTTATGTACTGCTACAATAGAAGATTCATTTTTCGATAATGAGGTTTCAATCTGGAAAAAATTGTTCCTATCTAAAAATATTCTGAATTGTTGATTGGAACTTTGAACAACATGTCGTGTTCATCCTATTAAGTAATATAATATGGGTAAGTCATTGATTTAGCGGTAGATATCTCAATCAGCAAACGATCATATTTAAATCACTAATTACAATATGGTGAATCCATAGGTGGTTTGATGCTACATTAATACATGAGAAAATGAAATTAGTAGGTACCTTCACATAGTGTACGACACTGACATTAAATTAAATTCTTACTGAGAAATTGCATTCTGTAATCTGTCTGAATTCTGAAAAAAGGTCATCTGAATTATTTTGTGCTCGTCTAAGATCTTTAATCAGACTGACTAATAAATGGTTAACATAAAATTACACTAGTTACGTATATAACCGAAGTTAAATTGAGAAGTTACATCGTATGAATTCTGAAAAAAGGTTATATATAACCGGAACGTACACAACCGAAAATAAACTGAGAAATTACTTTGTCTGAATTCTGAAAATCATCTGAATTATTTTGTATTCGTCTGAGATCTTTACCCAGACTGACTAATAAATGGTTAACATAAAATGACAGTAGGTACGTATACAACCGAAATTGAATTCGAATTATGATTTAGTTTGAATCAGACCTCGACAACATCCCTGGAGTTTAGCGGTTTCTTTGTTAGGTAGTACTGGTGAAAATTTATCCAGAGCGTTTCAGCACTGGCCTTGCACTAATCCATGTGAATCAGACCGATTAGCGTTGATTTTAGGTCGTACCAAGCTGTGGTTTCAACGCTACTATTAGGAACAATATAGTTTGTTCATCCCTTGACATTATGCATAGTTATAAAACCATAGAAAATTACTCTGATTTTCCGCTTGGATTGCTGAATTTTCGCCGAAGCACAAAACGATTTGGACTTGTGGGTAGTGCGGGTCCATTCACCGGAAAACGGCTCGAGTCCTCGCCAGCTTTGAATCCCCGGAATTTTATTTTCGCTATAAAACGCGAGTAGAGAAGACTTCATTGAATTTATGCGGTCGTTTTTAGAAACGGAAATCCCCCGCCAAAAGAGAGAAAATTTTCCGCTGAATCAGGCGTTCCGATGAATATTCAAACCGCATTAACTTTAACAAGGGGAGGAAGTTGCCTGAAACAAATGTCATCATGAGGTAGCTGGATGTTTAACGTTACCATCCCTGTATGAATAAGGTATAGAAAAAAGGTGTTTTGCATTAAATATTCAAGGAATAATCCCATTGTTATTTCAAGAGTCCGACCTGCACCTTTTTTCTCTGGGAGTGTGAAATTTCGGAGTGAGGATTGCACAAGTATTCTCTAATGTATGAGGAAATATGACGGTTTGGGAGTTGGAAGCTACTTCATCGAAACTCCCATAAAACAAAACTGACAAAACAATGAGTATCCCTTGACAGAGAAGTTTCTCGCCGTATCTCGTCATTATAAAAACGTGAAAGTAATATCGACGTAACACACTGGTCTGCGACAAAAGTGGCCTGCGAGTTGCAGGCTTATTTTTGTGTTTACATGTTTTTGAGGGTGCTAGTCCACAAATTATGGTTGTTATCTTTGGTTGTTTCGAAAAATACATTTTAGCGAATTTTCTAAAAAAAAAAAAAAAAAAGCTTCAAAATGTTTATACCTAATGCAAAATTTAAAAAAATTCATCCATTTGAATTCGTTTTAGACCATTTCAAAACGATTCCTGAATTTTAACATTTTTCGTATAGGTACATATATGACGTATGTAAGTATGTGTCACTCCAGACGATATCTGGCCCTTAATATATCTTTAAAAAATCCGAAAAATTGTAGAAATGTCAATAATAACAAAAGAAAGGCTGAGTTCGTTGGTCAGAATTTTTGGAGTACTCCAAGGGGTAAAATGTTAAAAAATAAGGGTCTAAAAACATGTTTTTGAGGTGTGAATTACCATCTTAACATAGGAACATTTTATAGTATATTCGGAATCAGGGCAGAATTTCCTATAAGAATCACCTATCAAATCGGTTGAAATGATTCTTGAAAATTCGCTCATTAATTCATGCTGCATAAATGGTACTTGTTTTTGGCACTTTTCAATGTTTCAAATTTGATCTTCCAGTAATGATCAACGTTTTTGTATAGAATTCCTGCTGTTTAAATAATTGATTCCTATGTTTTCATCTTTAGTAAGCACAGCCACTGGTGTGAAAATCCATAGTGACTATGAGAAAGCTTGGACACCATTGTGCCTCAAATTCGACCAACCCACAAAACTCAGAAATATGGAATAATACTCGTATTTGAAAGTATGGTGAAACGATTTGCCTTTTTGGAGAGTAAGTTTGGAGTCTTCATAGAGTATCATTACTCTTGGTACATTGGCTCAGCCACTTTCTTCAGCCTTATAATCTTGTTTTATGTTTGGTTGTATAATGAGGCTTTTCCCTTTAGTCCTTATTTTGAACCCTGTTTTATCGTCTTATTTAGTTTTTGTCTACTCTCAATATGGATAGGTACTTCTAGGCTTGATTCTCTAGTCTTCTGCATACTTCAAGCAACCAACACAAATAGATCAAACGAAGATGCAGGTTTGAAATTTGCAGGCCCGTAAGAAACAAGCCTAGAAAAGTAGCCCCCCCCCCCCCCCCCCCCCCTGTAGGGGGTCCCCCATTGAGAAGAGACAAAAACTAAATAGCTCGATAACACAGTGTTCAATACCAAAGTACGAGCAGGGAAGAAGTGAAATGAGTAAACTAAACAAATGCAGCAGCTTCATTGCGAAAAGAACTAAGAGCTGGATCATCTGGAATTTTATTAGGAAAATGCCTACCTATAACAATAATGGACTAGTGGAAGAAATGCACAACCGAACTAAAGTATGAGACTGAAGGGAGTGGTTGAGACCCACAAGAACATGTTCCAAGATGAATAAAACTCAATCTAGACTCCGAAAATAAGGAAGCGAACCGATCAGTTTCGGCAAAATTTGGTCAGGGGGGTACCTCTCACTCAAAATGGCAATGTCCAATAATCGTCTCTTAAAAAACGTTCCACATCGACTAAACGTTTAGAAAGAGGGGATAGTTGTAACGAGCCCACACCTGTAATACTTTACTAGATCCCCTCTTGAGCCACTTCTGTAATATTTTGCTAGATCCCATGTTTTACGTACTATAAAAATCGTAGTTTCCTAATTTTTGAGTTTTGAGAGTCGCGGTTGGTCTCATCCAGCGTAGAATTCTCTAATCTTTCGCATTGTTGCCTTGGATGTTTTCTCCAGGGCCTGAGGAACTTTCTAGATATATGATATGACAACATTGGCTAAAAATGATTAAACACGCGAATCCCACAACTTTTTTGGCAGTAATTTGGAAAATATTGAGGGGTCACAGTTCAAAGTCACGGTATATTCGGATTTCGCGTTTTTTTTTCTATAAAACTAGACCACTTTGGGGGTCCATCTTCAAAGTTTGTGGTGATTGTTGGAAAATCAAACAAAACAGTAGCAAAAAAAAGTCCCATTCATGCAGCATGAGTTGATGAGCGAATTTTCAAAGAATAATTTTAACCGATTTGGTGGGTGATTCTTATAGGAAATTTCACGCTGATTCCGAATATACCATACGTTCCTGATGGTAATTTACACCAAAAACCTCAAAAACACGGTTTTTTAGCGATTTTTTACTCTAAATTTGACCCCTTGGAGTACTCCAAAAATTCTGGCCAAAGAACTCATTCTTTTGTTTTAGCGAATTTTCGAAGAACATGGAGCTATTGCAATGGCTTCAAAATTTCAATAATGCAAAATTTT
>JAEMON010000002.1:6159392-6183280 GCA_030264115.1 Lygus lineolaris | reverse complement strand
ATAAACCACTGGCGGCTAGACACCCCCAACGGCAACGTTTTTGTCGACTAATTTCAGCAGTTCAGCATCCGCAGTTTAGCCATATTGTCAGTCGATGGTTCGGTTAATTGTGTGAGGGAACAAATCGCCCCAAAAACCTCGGTTAATTGGGTACCGATTTATCCCCGAAATTACCTTGGTTAATCGAGTTTTCGGATAATCAGACCTCGGTTAATCGAGTTTCTACTGTGATAAAATGAATAAACAGTTGTTGATCCGCTCGTTCCTCTCGCGTAGCTGACCCTCCCTCAACAACACATCATTATATTTTTAACCTTAATCCATTGGTTTTTCTCTGCGTTAGCTCTGATGTTTTAGTTGTGACAATACTCAATAGTAGAATCTTTTTGTCATAGTTTTTTGTAGTTAGAGGTTTCCCCTCCTTCCTTTTTTGAACTAAGCTCATCGCTAAACATTGATAGGAGAGCAACATGTGTTAATAGCATTCGAGTCATCGCAACGATGTTCTCACATAAATTGAAAGCAGTGCGAGAGCAGGCCCCATTTCACTGTTACGTACCCAAATTGTAATATAATAGACGTCATTGTTATGATAAATTAAAGGTCAAACAATAGCAATACGATAAAATAACGATATAACAGAGAAACACTCAAGAAGCAACCAATATATTAACATATACAGGGTGTCTCTTAAGTGGTGGACCACCCTTTCTATTTCTGTTGTTTCGAGGTGTAGAAAAGAACTTCAAATGGTACCCCCCTTAATTTTTCACGAGGAATTCAACCATTACATTTCGCTCGCGTAAATGCGCGTGGCGCGCATTAACTTCGTTTTGTCGAATGAGAACCCCATTTTTTTATTCCAGATTTGGATTCTACGCAGAATTTCTTGAGAAAATTACCCCTCACTCGAAAATTTGAGTGAGCAAAAACGTGCGCAATAACGCTCTAAATATGCCCTAAAAACAAGAAATTGAGTTTTTAGGTGTAGTAAACTGACAAGTATGATACATGGTTTGAATGTGTTTTTTCACGCTGAATAACGTGGTGATGTTGATTTTCTGATTCAACCCTTGAAGTGTCAAATTTTCAAGAAAAACAAAAATGCATTCTGGATTGCTCAATTTTTTGACAAATCAAAGAATGTATTTTTGTTTTTCATGAAAATCTGACATTTCAAGGCTTGAATAAAAAAATTCAACATAACCACGTTATTCAGCGTGAAAAAACACATTCAAATCATGTATCATACTTGTCATTTCACTACACCTAAAAACTCAATTTCTTGTTTTTAGGGCATATCTAGAGCGTTATTGCGCACGTTTTTGCGCACTCAAATTTTCGAGTGAGGGGTAATTTTTCCATGAAATTTTGCGTAGAATCCGAATCTGGAATAAAAAAAGAGGGTTCTCATTCGACAAAACGAAGTTAATGCGCGCTATGCGAGGTGCGCGAAAATGTGATGGTTGAATTCCTTGTGAAAAATTAAGGAGGGTTACCATTTAAAGTTCTTTTCTACACCTCGAAACAACGGAAATAGAAAGGGTGGTCCACCACTTAAGAGACACCCTGTATACAAGTTACCCAAAGGTCCATCCTTCCAATATGAGTGGCTGCTGATATAAGCACCCCCAACCTTACCCAGCTCCCTCAGAGAGTCAGTCTTCAGTTGCCGCTCTTCGCCAATTCGTTTAAATACTCCTTGTAAAGTCTTAAAAGTTGTAAAGTCGCCGTGTAAAGTCTTAGTTGTACTAAGTTCGGATACCCGGAACATCGCTAATACATATTAGGCTGGTATCTCAGTTTGGATCACAGAATAATTCTCTGTCAATTAGGAAGGATTTTATTAGATTCTTATCATGAAAATGTTTTATTATTATTAAAATTATGAGTGATGGATTCTTAAGTATCGCGCAGGACTCCACGCAAGTGCACCTGCAGGGTGTCATCGATTTTACAGCAATAATGCTACATTCATATTCCTTGCATAACATACTTTTAATTCTAAGTGATGTACCTACTCCTCAAAATCACTGAAAGGGTTTTTCGATTTGAAGGAAAACTGTGAGTGGAACAGAGTTATGTAACAGGGAACGAGACTGCGTGATTGGCTGAATATCAGTGTTCCATTTGAACAGGGTGGGCTGATGCAAAAATAATGACACTGGAATGCTTTCCTGGTGTCTTTATGCAGAAATATAGAATTATATTGGTATTCCACAAAATCAAACTTCATTCAATTTTCTCTTCATCTGAATTTGATTCAATCTGAAATCGTGTTTTTCTCCATTTGCATGTCAGCGCTTTCCTGATTTTCCATCTTCCCTTCCTTCGCTTTCACGAATTCCTTCCACGGTCGTTCTACGGAATCCCATCAGGGTCAGACCTATATCGGCTACGAAATCTCGATTGTCTTCCCTTTCAATTTTCTTTGTTTTCAAATCAAAAAATTCAAGAAAAAAATAACACCAACTGACTGGTTGTGAATCAAACCCTTTGGTCCTCCTTCTTGATTAAAGATCCAAACGATCCTATACCTAACATACTTCAATGTTATTCAGTTGTTCAGGATAAACAAGCCGCCAGTGTTAGTAAGTACTTAATATACCCAATATAACTTTGTTTGGGTGATCTGTTGTAATAATTGTCGTTGTACAACAATTGTGCATGATGTCGCTGTTGTGGACACCACTTTTGTATCGCTTGCTCCATCGTGGCATTGATAATTGCATGTGTTTCATCTGTGCCTGCATTTATTGACAGCATGTTTACGAAGAATGATGCGTTGTGACATGGCACAGACCTTTCTAAATAATGAACTGCATAATTTTAAATTTAACTCAGCGAAAAAAATTCATTATTAATTGTTTGAATAAGAAAATGTTCTTAAAAAGGTTAAAGTGTACGACTTTTGCTGGAAGCATCATAACACCGTTTCTAATTTATTTATTGATACTTTATGATAATTTTTGTGTACATTTATTATTATTTCGTTGTACATTTTTCATTCCCAACGTTGTTCCCTCAACCCTTTCAGTTTGTAAATTTGTTCGTAGTTCATCATTCATTCAACACAATCACCAATATTACAGCTGTAACTTTAAATCAACAATATTTGCATCGGTAGGTATGTTATGTACTTGGATTGGATATGGTATTTGATTATCTAACCTACCTATTATGCAGCTATATTATTATTGTAAAGTCCGATTAGTAAATTCTCTATGTTCATCGCAGGTGGTTTAGAAGATTGAACTTTTGATCGCTTTCCCCATATTAAATAGTAGAATTTGTATTTATGATATTCGCAAACCACCTTTTTAACGGTGGGTTAGTGTCCCCTTATTATTACTATTTCAAGTTGGATCAAATTTTTATATTTATGTTGTGTTTATCATAAGTGGCTGCATTATATTACATTATATGTTAGTCCTCGGTATTATTGTATTTTACACTTAGCGAATCAATGTTGCTATTTAATGAAACGGATTTCTGCATTCAGTTGTGTAGGTTTTAATGGTCTCGTTCATTGCAGATTTTCGTACGTGCTCAATTCGACTACGATCCTCTTGAAGATGATCTCATCCCTTGTGCTCAAGCAGGAATCGCTTTCAAAGTTGGTGATATACTTCAGGTGAGCTTTATCAACAACAATTACTACCATAATAGTCCCACCAGCCTAGTAGATAGACAGTAACTGTTATAGGTGCTACCACTAGGAACGCATTGATAGACACGAGTTCAAAGTAAGATTTTTACAGAGTTCCCCATATTACCTGAAGGTCGTCAATTTCAGTACCTAATTTTTTTGCAGGAAGTCAGCAATATGCTAAATTTTACAATCGAAAAATCTCGAAACTTTGTTTTTTTTCAGTTTTTTATCTTAAAAAATCACTGCCGGAAGCTTCTTAACTCATTGCAAAATTAGGTCGCAATATTTTCTAAATCAAATGATTACTGGCAATTAGAATGATGATCCAACCGAGGGATAAAATGTTGGAAGCGGGTTTGTACGGTGAAATATTACGTCCAAAACGGTGGCATTTTTTGCAACTTTAAAAGAAATTCTAATGAAAAATGTTAAATGTAGTGACTCGTTGTGGAGTTGAGTGTTGTTTATTGTAGTGACTCGTTAAATAGGCTTCGAAAAAGATTTAAAAAATGGCAAACCTCGGATCTTTCAGTCTAAATTTTTCCAATTTGTTCAAGTGTGCAAGTGTAACTTGAATTTTCAATCTTATATTCTACGCTCCGCAAGGAGTTAGTCTGTATTCGTTCTTCTCCAGTGCTCAATAGTTATTAACTTAAAACTGGGTCCCTGTTAATACTCACGCACAGAGCAGTCGTGTATTTTTCAGCAATAAAATATTTTAATTTAGAAGGTTGCCGAGTGAATGCACTGAAACCATCATTGTGTTTGTATTTTTCACCTATATGATATGATTTTTCAAAAGTAACTTGAGGTCTGTTCTAACTAGCGGCAGTGCAGGTGCAATTCGAATATTCTAAATAGTCGGAAAGAGTGTAAGCAGATGATTCTGCTTAGCTAAAATATTCGCATTGCATGTAACCCCTTCTTTTTGCCTCCCTCCTCGATCATGTTGTATTGGTTCAAATTTTAATTTGTGGGAAGTCATTCGAAAGAGATTTTGAATGCAATTTTTATAGGGTGCTTCCTTTTTTATTGTTTAAGGTGAAATACTGGAGGGGTTCCCAAAATAGTGAGGTTTTTGGACTCCAAAAGTCCTGACGTATACTTGATGATCCAAACTTGGATTAATTCAAATAAATGTCATACAATTGAGAGCTCGTCTTTCATTTTTCATTCCGAAAATCAATTACTGAGGTAATATTTTGTGATTCGCAGATTATTAGTAAGGACGACCATAATTGGTGGCAAGCGCGCAAGGACAACGCGGGCGGTTCAGCTGGTCTGATCCCCTCGCCAGAACTCCAAGAATGGAGAACGGCTTGCGTGGCCCTCGAGAAGAGCAAGCACGAGCAAGGTAAACCATCTCGAAATATCAAAATGAATTCATCCTCAAAAGACAATCCAATGATATCCGTATATCCCTGTAATTGACGTAAAAAAACACCCTCTCTGTGCCCCCCCATATTAGTTTTTCCCTCAACAGCAGTGATGTAGAGGTGTCAGGAGTTGAGTAGAAAGTCTCTTGTATTTCTAAGCTCCAGCTAACTTCGATGACCGCCATCACGCCTCGGAGATATTTCTCAAAGACTGTCAAGTTTGAATATATGTTTTGCACTTATGATGGTTATCAGATCATAGAACAAGTATTCATCATCATTCCTTCAGGACGTAAAGTACGCTTGTGAAGTAATCATCATGTCCTCTATTCCATGTTGTCTTGTAATTCTGTCCTTCTTCATCATAGTCCTAGAATGTAAGACGAAAATTCCTCAAGTAAGTACTAGGTAGGTACCTACTGAACAACCTTTAACGTTACGCCCCAAACTAGTTATAAATAAAATAGCTCCCCCGCTACTCGTATCCAATGTTTTGCTTAGCGGCTGATTTACTGGAACACCATTCATTTTTAGGTAGGGTCAGAGGATGAAAGTGTAAAAACGGGGTATTTGGGATCAACTATATCAGACTAAAGATGACGAAAGATGAGGTCAAACGAAAGATTAGATAAATTTCCTAGGTAAAAGTACTAAAAAAAGGGACTACAAAAGGATGTTACACGATATATGAGATAAATTCCCAAGTTTCCAAAAGCACTCCCGCCATTTCCCCCCTCCACTTCTTTATCTAAGCTGATAATAATATTTATGTCATAAAAAAAACAGTGAGTTCCAGTATTCCAATTATGTAGTTATTTTTACTCATTCTGCTCGTCCTAATGAAATTGAAACATTTTTCTTGTCGATATTGTTTCTTGTTTTCTATTCTCAGCTGTCAGAAACACTCATGTTTTTGACTGTATAATGTTTTGTCGAAATATAGGTTCTTCACTATACCCCAGAATATTAGGTCAATTGTAAATTGAAATATTGTAAAAACAAAATGTCCCTAATATAACTTCATTTTTTCCAGTAGGACAAAACGTTTGATTTGGTGGGGAATTTTCGTAGTACCGAAATCTTTGTTCACAACTACCCCATTTTCAGGGGGGAAATGTGAAAATAAGAGTAGATAATAACACTTAATTTTAACAGTTATGGGCGGAATCAAAAATAGCATAAACAGGAGAAAAAACCAGTTAGGAATTTTTATTTTTTGGGGAAAATGTCCATCTCTATACAACATTGAAGTTGTATACAGATAAATGTTCACAATTAGCCTGACCTTAAATATTATTCATAATTTTTTTTATACCAACAAATAACGAATAGTTGGTACATAAATATACTACCGTCCTTAGGAGGAACGTCCCAATTCAATTTTTCCATTTGTCCATTCTTCAAGTTTTGAGTAAAATATTTTTTAAAGAAATCATCTGTTCAGTCCATGTAGGTCAATTTAGAAATATCCTCCTTTTACCGGCATCTCTCAAATCCATTCCCCTGTTTTATTCTTTCATAACCATCCCTTAGAAATATTTTTTGTGGTCGATAATTGATCATTTTAGGCAGTTAGATGGACATAGGACTTTTTTGCCTTGTAACCCAGCACTGCCTGAAGGATGCACCTGATGGAGATCCACAAAATCATGTTAACTAAAAAAAACGCAAAAATGGACTTAGTTCTTCTTCCTTAGGACGGCAGTATATGTATAAATCCTTCTTTTTTTATCCTTTTTTGTATTGACTGCTGATGGGAATGAAATTTGCAAATCACTTCAATATAACTGCAATATAAGTATAGTTAAGTCTTGATACTTCAACTATGGCATGATATTGTTTTTCCATAATGTCCCTTTTTCCTGTCAGTAAAATATCTCTTAAAATATGAGAAGGGGCGAGAGAGGGTAGCTACTTTGATTTGAAGGTTAGGAACGGTATTGCTCAAGACAACAATGTAGGTAGTACGGTTTTTGGCATGTTTCTTTCTTTTTTCCATTATAATTCCATGAATAATATTACGACTCTACATAAGTGAAAGCTTATCGAGCGCTCTGTACCTCATCGACTAGCTTTACAAGTATTGTTTTTATTGAATTTAAAGAAAAGTCGATCGAATCTGACATCGTACAACTCCTTTTTTACAACTTTTCGCTTTGTTGGACTCACCCTCGTTTTCCTCAATTACTCGTACCTGTGCTCATTCAAGTTGCCAAGCTACGATCGCAGCTTTTCGTTGATTGCGAGCCGTATTTTCCGTCTTTCCGAGAGCTCAGAGCTAAATCACTGAACTCTCCATCTACCATTGCATGCACGATTATAACATCTCGCGCTACCGTAGGTGCCAATCTACTCTTAGGTGCCACATAAGTTTGGCAAACCCCAATCCGCAATTACTTTTGTTGTCAATGAGCTGATAAGGCTCTAAGCGCAGCTCCATCTCCTCTCATCTTGATGGAACCGCTCTAGTCCCGAAAATGCAATAAACTCTACCAAAATCAGTTACATAGGATGTCTTTTTAATTACTTTGAATAAATGTTATTCAGGTAGGTATTATTGAAAAGCTAATACACAGCTTTCGAGTGGCCACGAACATTTCCTCTGGCCCTATACAAAACCAATATGAGTGTAGTCGAAACGTCATGTCAAAAGCTAAGACTATATTTATATAATATACATGCTATCGGAAAGGCATAGTATACCCTAATAACATAAATACCTAGTTATGTCTATTCATGTAGAAAGTACCTACTATTCCATCCTTCAACATTCCGTTTCTGTCTATATTTTCTGAAGTTCTATTTAAAAAAATTTGAAATAATGAGACTTTATAAAACTATTACATAAACTACTATTCACACACATGAAAATGAATGAACTAAAACGTTAAACACTATTCTCACCGTAAAACGTTAACCGACCGTTTAAACAAATCAATAATACAAAAGTTAAATAATACAATCGTAAAACTATCGAATTTAAATAAATTCGGTGGATAGTAGGGTCGTAGATGAAAAAGTGATTGATGGTTTTTTGAACCAACTTCTTGTTGTCTTGTGTGCAAAAGGTGATTCAGGCCCTGGTTGCTCCTCTCACACTGAGGGTTGCGATGGCTCTACAGGTAACCAAAGACATTATGAACGAAATTTGACTACGCATGCGTCCCCGGCTCCCTCCAATCTATTAAAGGAGACGTGTTGCCTTTTGATACTACCATGTTGACTGATAACCCTTTTTGGCCTTTGTTGATTATAAATCATATTTCTATTCATTTCCTTAGTTTCTCACTTATTTTCACTGTTTGATAATCATTTTTTCACTTTTTCCCACACATCTTCCACATTTCGATAAGTTCTTGCTGGTGCCTACATAATGCAAGGTAGAATACATGAAAAGTCCGAGTAGTAAAAGATGAGCTTATCAAACTTGAACAAAAAAATGTATGCCATACAGTGTTGGTATGAAAAATAAAATTTCCCATCTAAGTACGAGGCTTGTCCCAAAAGTAAGGTCTCCAAGCTCCTAGCGGACAAGGGAATTATTTTTTTCAAAAGTTAGCAGCAGTGTCGTAAAGCTTATCTTCCCCCCTTTCAGGAGAAAAAAAAATCAACCAGATTGGACCATTAGTGCAGTTTTGACAAGCGAAAACAATGAACGAGTCGAGGCCGTCTCCGTCCGCCTCCCTTTCAGACCACGCTCCGTGCGAAGTCCGCTCGGTGATTCGTTTTCTTTATTCGCGTGGTGAGATGCCATCCGCCATCCATCGACAATTGTGTGGCTGTAATGGACCAATCCGTATGTCTATTAAGAATGTCAGAAAGTGGTGCAGAGAATTTTCAGAAGGGAGGACGAATATTCATGATGAACCCAGAAGCAGAAGGCCTTCTTTTTCTGCATGATGATCTCAAGGAGCACATAGAGTCTGCCAATCGTGAAGATCGACGATTGACTTTTCGAGAACTCGAAGAAAAGCTTGATATTCCCAAATCCTCGATTAACAGAATCCTGAATGAACTGGGATAACGAAAATTGAGTGCAAGATGGGTGCCAAAGATGCTCACGGAGGAGCATAAACGCCAACGCCTTGAGACGTCCCACGATGTTTTGGATCTCTTCGATTGGGACGTTCTCAACCATCCCCTTTACAGCCCAGACCTCACCCCATCCGACTACCACTTGTTCACTAACCTGAAGAGACATTTGAGTGGAGAAATGATGGAAACCGACGAAGGAGTGAAGGCTACAGTGAAGGAATAGTTCGCTAAAGAGGTGGACGGAAAGTTCTAGGACGCAGGGATAAAAAAGCTGCCAGAGCGACTCAAAAAGTGCATCGAAGTGAACGGCGACTACGTCGAAAAATAATGTATATATACTGAATGTAACCATGTAAAAAAAATTTCGTACAATTTTTTTTTCGATTTTTTAAAATTGTGGAGACCTTACTTTTGGGACAAGCCTCGTATCTATTGACTAAACTCTCTGCGGACTCCAATTTATAAGTCTTAAAATAAGAGTCGATTTACATAATTATGCTCACTGACTACTTATGTTGTTACATAGGTAACTGTCACATAATCAGTTGGCAAACACATTAATTTGAATTCGCTACCTACAAAAATACATAATTATTATCTTCTTGATGAAACTGCAGGGTAGTCCCAAATCAACCATGCAATCATTGAGGTCGCATAACATGAAATTTTGCGCCAATCACGAATATACCTACTTAATTTTTTTCGTTTTTTGGAGAATAAATAAATTTTTTAGGCTTTTTCTGCAAAACACAATAAGGACGCTCAAATTGAAAAACACTGCGAATTAATTGAATGAAATCTGTGAATTGAAGGAAAAATCAGCTTGGAATAACCCTAGTATGTCAGCGCCGCAGTATGAGACTTATGATGATTTGAATTTCAGTTACATAATTCTGTTCTTGAAGTGAAGAAATCATGGCCGGTGGTCTCGTTCCATTCAAAAATACATACAGATAGAAGATGAATAAACGAATGGTCCGATTTCGCTTAAATTGGGCTGGCCTGTACATGATTCCTTATGAATTTCCCACTCCAGGTGCGAAAACTTGATGGAATATCAATACATTTTGATGTTTGCATCAAATTAAAAAGAAAGATTAACAACACGATCGAAAAGTTTTTGTTCAGCCAAATTTATTTATCAAAAAATTTCAATAATGATGCTGTTATACGACGAATCTTCTTCGTGTATCCAATATACCAATATAATTTTTTAAAAATTCAGCCAAGTTAGGTGGGCAGTATAGATTCCTCACCTTTGTAACATGATTTTTTTTTCAGATTTTTCGGTCCATCAGGAACTGAGAAATGGTAGTTTCAGGAGTTTCTTGCACATGCGTACACTACACCGTTGGTCCGATGGCTATGAAATTATTAGGGGACTGTCTAGAAGCTACCCCGTACAATCTCAGAAACTTTCACCAAAATTGGTCGAGTAGTTTCGTAGTTATGGCAATGAAACACATTTCAAAATTGCGCGTGCGCAGTAGGTATTACTGATACAATAGGGTCTAAATGAGAAGGTAATTGTCAGCTCTCAACTACACACCGAATTTGAGCGTAATATGTCCATTAAAAATGACGTTCTATTTAATTAATCCAACGTTCAAAAAATAATGGTTCACAGAACGAAAATATACGTAAATAGACGTTCATAGAATAAAAATTCCACATAAAAAAGCCAAAAACGTCTGCCAAGTCGGGTGGGCAGTTTAGCTTCCTCACTTTTGTTACTTTTGTAATTCGAAGGTTATATTGGCAATCTCCAACTACCTTCCGAATTTAGGCGAAACCGGTCCATTAGGAAATGAGAAGTCGTAGTTTCAGGTACTTATTTCACGTTTGTGAAATACTAGTGGCCCGATGGCGATTAAATTCATAGGGGACCCTCTAGGGTCTAATCCGCGTAATCCCTGAAAATTTCACCGAAATTGTTCAAGTAGTTCCGGAGCTACGCCTAGGACATAGCTATTACTGTTCCAGTCGTGACGAAATTCATTTGTCATTGTCTTTGAGTCAGCCCCCAACTACCCTCCAAATTTGAGCGAAATAAGTCCATTAGGAACTGAGATACCGGGGATTCAGGAAATTCACGCTAGCGCATGAGCTCACGATACTAGCGGTCCGTTTTCGATGAAATTGGTAAAGAACCGTCACGGGGCTAACCCCGAAAATGTCATCAAACTCGGACCATAACTTCATGTAGCTCTGCCTGGGACAAGGAATTGACCACTGACCGACAGACAAGCAGACAGACACGGAACCAAAATTGTTCATAAATCTCTGAAACATAAAAAGCATAAAAATTATGAATTTTGAGGACAACGATTTTTCTTCTTTTTTTCTACCTCCGTTAGTGAGGTAGCCCTGACCTAGATTATTCTATTAGAATAAAATCTATTCCTGAATAAAATCTTATTTTAAAAAATCACTGAATCTGATCTAATCCCTAAATAAAATCTAATTCAAAAAAATCGAGGTAGGTATATATTTTATTCATGATGAGGGGTGCAGCCCCCTCCGTCGCATTGAGACAGTGGCTTATCATGCGGAACATATATATCAGGAAGTATACAGTACGTCCAGTTTACTGCCCATTCACTTGACAAACTACTAAATTAAAAAAAAAATCAAAACAACAGTAATCCTGTTATTGAACATAACAGTAATCCCTACTTGGAGAGCTCCAGAGGTTTATGATTAGAATTTGATTTTCTGTGGCGTGTATTTAGATTTTCTCTCGAGTTGAGCGATGAAAACGTGTAGTAATCTATAATTCGTAATCGGCGTAAAATTTCATGTGAGGCTTTAAAGTTTGTACGTTTAATTTGTGATGCTTGTATGCATAATATAGTAGCTAGGTGGCATCACTAAGCTTCTGCTCAGCGTATTCACGTTGCGTCTTGGGGGCTACATAAAGCACTTGTAGTGTCTTTTAGGGAAAGCACATGTACCATACCATACCATACCATACCACACAACACATCATGGAATCGTTGTCCATTCTAGCGTATTTCAATGAAATGTCGACCTTTTGAATTATGCAACTTATGTAATGGACCAATTTAGCAGAAATGCCGTCACACCTTTAGTAAGCGCACTTCTGCGATGCCGTCAATGAAAACTGCAATCAGCGAATGGCCATTGCATTTTTACGTCAGCATTTGGGTTTAAAAGCTTCGAGCTATTCAGCTATAGCACAATGCACTGCATAAAACAATCAGAGTGACGTAGGTATTGCTTTGTATCACACATAGTTTGCATCTACGATGTTTTCAGCTTCGCGATCTGCAGCTTCAAATCGTCTTTTGCAGCGGTTTATTGGGAAATTTTTTCTCAGCGCCTAGCATGATTGCAAATACGATATAATAAATACCTACCATACATGAATATATCTTATATAAAATACATATATGTCAATACTTTAGAGGTCATCGTCCTGTTAGATTTATCAAGACATCTATTCAACAGTGTAATTTAACTCGGTTTAATTGGTTTTCAAACAGAAATAACATGAAGATTCTGGTTCTCATCGCCGTTTTTAGATTTTGAGCTCACACTATCTACGAGTATTTTGAAGAGCTATTCACTATCATCAACCTGATATTCTTCTCATCATGATCCATTCGTTCCTTCTCTATATTTTTCTTTGGTAACCAACTGTAGTTTCCCCCTTCAAAGCTCCTTAATAACTCGTGGTGAAGAAACTAGACTTGTCCATGTATTGCTGCCAAATGCACGGTCAGACGATGATTTGGCCTGCGTCAGATCTCAGCCCGTTTCAGAATAAGTAGTTGAATGAAGCGCCTGAAATGAATTGGATTCCTGACTTATTTTGTCGAGGATAATTATTATGGATTGTTCGTTGAATTAGGTACTCTGAATCTTGGAGCATCTGTATAGTTTTTGACTGAATCGATAATTTACCGAAAGTCTTTCTTTCAAACACTCGTTTAGCTATCGATTGAAAAAAAAAAACAATATTAATAATCAGACATTTAATGCATGTGGTTTAAAAATGTATAAATTGAAGGGTGCAGGGGGAAAACCACCTCATCGCCAAAAAGCGGATTTCGAGAAAAACGCAATTGAAAGTTTACAAACTGAGAAAGTAATGAACCATGGCCAAAATATGAAGGAAACAATGTTGCAATACTCTAACTGAAAAATCTAATTATTACTACTAACTGAAAAATTGCTGGTTGAAAAAAATATTTTTTCATCCTCAAATATCATCATATTGGAAGTAAGGATTATGATAAATATCTACCACAGAAATGTCAAAAACCCCAATTTATATTTCGGAGCTGAAAAAATCACAATTTATTTGGAAGGAAAAGTAGGTAACAGAATAATAAAAAAGTTCCATTCATGCAGCATGAGTTGGTGAGCGAATTTTCAAAGAATAATTTTAACCGATTTTGGGGGTTATAGGAAATTTCACTCTGATTCCCAATATACCATAATATATTCCTATGTTTAGGATGGTATTTCACACCAAAAACTACGTTTTTTAGCGATTTTCGACTCAAAATTTTCAAAATTTGACCCCTTGGATAGCTCCAAAAATTCTGGCCAACGAACTCATCCTTACTTTTGATATTATTGACATTTTAAAATTTTTTTGGATTTTTTATCTCGATCCCACGGGCAGAAATCGTCTGGAATGACATACATATAAATGACATACATATAAAAAAGTGTTAATTTTCAGGAATCGTTTTAGAATGGTCTGAAACGGATTTCCATGAAGAAAATTTTCAAAAATTTGCATTAAGTACAAAAATTTTTAAACCATTGCAATGGTTCTTCGAAAATTCGCTAAAACTCCGTCCAATTCAGAAAAGAGGACGTTTAAACCGCAATCATGGGGTTCTTCCACACAAACGCACTCAATGAAGTGATTTTTCCCCGGTATAGAGTAACTTCAACCTGCTTTAATTCATTTGTACTCTTTGAGATACTACAGATAGCGTTGTTAACTCATTTTCGACCAGAATGGCGATGAGGGGGTTTTTCCCCTGTACCCTTCAATTAATTGTTTCAATTAAACAAAACTGGAATTCAGGATGAAAATTTTTCAAAATATTTCTCCTTTTATATTGACGAATATCTTGTCGCTATTCGTAACTTCTACAAACTAAAATGTTCACTTACCAATTAGTTTTGTGGACATTCATTTATTCCATCCATCAGAGAAAGTATCTGTCTGTTTCAAATCTTTTATAAAGATGTATACCACTGTTTTTTACCTATTCTATCAGCATGCTTTATAGCATATTTTTGTAGGTACTGAGAGTATCAGCACTTTAATATACCTAATCACGCAGTACTCCTAGGTAATATTCGATCGGATAACGTTGCTTGGTTTTGAGGGAATGGAACGAAGCTAACCGTTCATCAATTTAGGAAAAATAAAATATACGAGTAAATAGGTACTTGTTTCCCAGTTTAGGTACCAGTTGCGCTCAAACACCAAAGCTCTATGTCAATTGATTCCATCTCAGTGATTATCGTGTAGTTTCATTCCACGCTTTAGTTTTGCTTTGTGCTGGGAAACTGCCTTCAATAGTTTTGAATTCTAACTGTACCGTTCCAGATGAACCCCGTCAGCATTCATTCGGTAAGTGGCGCTTATCACGCTGATTTCATAGGTGGATTATCATTAACGTGTTGATAAACTGTAGATCACTTTATAACCAGCCCTTCTCATCCGGCATGAACATTAACATACCTATTCGTAGAAGAAGCCTTCATATCATGTTGGGCGCGCTACTGGTAAAATGTAGGTTCGTATACGCGCCTACCGTATATAGATGATTATATGTCCTTAGTCAATAAAAAAAATGATCGTTATATTAATCCTACGTAGTTCAATAGGAAATAAGCCACATGTCGGGTTTATAGTGTGTTTCGTTAACTATGAAACAGTCAGTTTTCTCCTGTGTAAAATGAGTAAACGGAAACGTGTCTTGTGTAACTCTTATTGCGCAATTTTGTCGCACTACTTATTAATACTTACTGACAGAGCGCAACTGGGTAAAAGAAGAACCGATTAACTTTTTGATTTTAGTTTTGTATGGTTAGTTTGTTCTTTGCACACCCCAAAATTTAAATACACCTCATTTAGCTATAGGTATCGACCATTTTCAACACGCTCTTATTTGCGAATGAACAGCACACAAATTTTGAATTAGGTGCCTCGACAAATGATGGATTTTCTTAAAATTTATACGTCCTAGTGAAGAGTTCGATAAAGATTTCAGCTCTGCACGGGACGACGGGCTCGAGAAACGTCCCAGCCATGCCCCAACGCACCTCAATATCCCATTTATTATTTTTCGCGTTTGTGATTTTGAAAATTCATCGATTTACGTACGTTATACAATCATAATTACATACTTTACCATGTGTATCATGATTTTAAGTTTACTACATCCAGATAAAACTGGAAGAAACCAATGAAAACCAGGTTTTTCATGGGTTCCTTCCAGTTTACTCTGGGTGGAATAAACTTGACATTATGATTCACATCGTAAAGTAGGTTTTTATGGTTGTGGACCATACGTAAATCAAGGAATTTTCAAAATCCCAAATGTGAAAAATAATAAAAAATGATTTTGAGCTTCGTCGGGACATGGTTGAGGCGCTTCCCAAGCCGGGTGTCCCGCGCACCCTTAACACCTTCAGTGCGGGAGCCCAAATTGTGTCAACCCTACCACCCTGAACCAAAAAATGATTAAAATGTCTCACTCTAAAATACGCGTATTTTTTAGTTCACAATTTGGCGTGAGCTCTTGTGTATACTGGGTGACAGCCAGGGTCGTACTGAATAGATCCTGAAGAGAAACGGGGCTTCCAAGCAATCGGGTGGGGAACTTCGACTCCCTCCATGACAGGTGTGGGGAGGGAGACGGGCGCTTAAGTGCCCTCCCGCTTCGTGTGAAGACTCCGAGGGGCACTTAAGCGCCCCTTGGCACTGAATGTGTTAACACGTTATTCTTTGGCATTGGTTGATAGGATGTTAGGAACATGCTTAAAATCGAAAAACTGGTCTATAACTCTAGGAAGTATATTCTAAGAAATGTTCTAAGAAAAAAAAACTCAAAGATTGTGTGCCCATCCGCAAATGTGAGAGAGCGTTTTTCTGCGGGTGATCCTTGTCTATATACGAGTCTATTTATCTCTCATTGAACAATTATATTGAATAAATAGGTAACAGCTTTTCATTCAAAATCACTACATCATGAGTTACTCAACGGGTAGGTTCATTAATCCACACAATCGTGGAACCGCTTCTGGGAAATTGGCTCTTCTATTTTTTCCTGCCATTCTGCATAACTACTCGTTCGGATCATCGATGCAGACTGTTTGTTGGAAGTGACGAAATAGGATTGGGAACTCATTATAGTCTCATGAAACAAATTATCTAGGCCCTCACAGCTCTCGATTCGTCTCCTATACATACCTAATACAGGGTGGTCCTAAACCGTAGGTACCAAAAGAACTTGATGTCATATATAGGAAATTTCATGCTGATCACGAATATAGAAGGTCCCTGAATAGACTTAGACCACTTTGTATCGCATAAACCGATTTCGTTAAACGTTTTTATGAGTTTTTTTGCAAAAAAAAACACCTAAAACCATACTATATTTTTAAAAACACCCACCTCATAACAAACGTTGTAGGAAATTAAATTCTACGTCGATTGAGACCAACCAGCTCTTTAGGTATGTCTTTTCCAGTTTTAAATCAATTTCAAAGTTTAGTGAATTTCTGTACTATATTTCTCAAGGTCGACCAATCATAGATTGGCGATGGCCCATTTTAAGCTCAACTATCTTTTTCAACAAGTTGGAGATGAAAAGGTCAAATTACACCTAACTGGGTGCATTGATGTTTTGACTACGGAAAATAATGGACAAAAATTCACTAAACTTTGAAATTCATTTAAAAATCGAAGGGACACACCTTAGAGATGCGGTTGGTCTCATTCGACGCAACATTTAATTTCCTTACAAGTTCATTCGACGTGTTTGTTTCAGCAAAACACTCAAAAATCGTTAAAAATTCGGTTTTTGTGAGAAATAAAGTGGTTAAGGTCCATTCGGGGACCCCTGATATAATGTGGTATAATCGTAATTAGCGGGAAATGGCCTATACCTACCAGAGAATTCCACAACTAAAAAATGATTTCTTCACCAGCCGAGTTCCTTGGCTCCATCTCTATTCGAACATTTTCACCTCTCAACTAAGTCTTCATCCATAGAAAAATTCAAAAAACTGGCTCTAGAATGTTCAAAAATTGAAAATAATGACAACAAAATTGCAATCAAAGTGAAATTAGGATAAAAAATAATCGATATTATTAATAAGTTTCAATAGGTAGGTAGCTTTAGTAAGCTGAAATTTTTTATAATTAGGATGGTTATAATATGTTTACAATATGCCAATTTGTCAATATGTCATTTTAAAGAGCTACATTACGTAGTAATTGTTATGGAACATATAACAATAACATAACAGTGAAATTATCCCAAACAATTGAAAATGAAGGGCCTGGACAGGTCAGTAAGACCTTAGGCTCAAGGAATTCAAAATTAAGAAAATGAGAATAAATGTTCATTGTAAACTATTTTTGTTCTGCAATGTAAGAAGATTTATCTTAATAAATTTGAATTGATTCGAAAGTCCTCGAATTCTTTTGGTACGGTTTTGGACCACCCTGTACAAAGAAGTCCTTGAAGTTGAAATTCGTTCAATAACTTTCTGTTCATTAGAAGAATAGCTATTAAGTGCCCGTTTTAATGCCGTTATTTCTTGAATTCTGTTTCCTTGTAAACTTCCGACTCTCCGAATTTCGGCTTCCTCAAAAAATAATAATATAATTTATTCATGGCCCGTGCCCATGCCGGCCGTGTTATCATTTTCTTCTTCGAGAGTTTCTGAATGCGCTTCGTTCAAAAAACATGAACAATATTATGCTGGACCTTTGAAATGCCCATTTGTCTCTCCTGTACATATTTAGGGAGTCATTCTAATTTTTTTTGTTCTTAATTATTTCCAAAAGCTTTTTCTTTAATCAAAAAGTAATCTCTACTAACTTTCTTCAATTTTATTCCCGACTTTAGCTACGCCCATATTTATATAGATCGTTTTGAAAGAGTGTCTATAGTGTTTACTGGTTTGATTTAGAATTTAATTACTTACATTTTTTATGCATACCGCCTAATTTTCGTAGACACCTATAAATAGAACTCTGGAATGTTTCAAAACTCAACATCTGAACCACTGTGGTCGACTTTCCTACGCATAAAAACATGATTTTCTTGCACTTTACGTTGTAGTTTTAATAGAGCTCACTTTTTGGTAATATTTTATAACTAGCGTTGCATAAAGTAGGTTTGACCTTGGTAATCGGCCTCGAGATTTTGAGCGTAGTTTTTTCCCAAGTTTTGAGAATGCTATATTTTGAAAGCCCGCAATAAGTTTGCTATTTCCGCTTAGATGCGAATTTAGGTACCTACTAGGCGAA
The DNA here is from genome assembly GCA_030264115.1 of Lygus lineolaris. Lineage (NCBI taxonomy): Eukaryota > Metazoa > Arthropoda > Insecta > Hemiptera > Miridae > Lygus > Lygus lineolaris. The sequence continues at coordinate 6,164,679 of JAEMON010000002.1, read as the reverse complement.
TCGACGCAGTTTTACTGTGATCAATACATTCCCCGTTTATGTAAGATTTGTGAACTATACTATTTGCAGGATTAATGGAATTGGAATAGGTACGAGTACCTACACATAGTATTACATATTATATTATATTGAATACCATTATTCAACGACTCCATGCCTCCAACAATTTAGGTGGTATCCCGTATTTTCGTACGGACTACTAACTTCAAACCAATGAGCGATCTATTTGACCTGTTTAATAACGATTTTGTACAAAAATACAGTGAATATAACGTAAATCAGTCATCCTGTTCATCAGATTCAACTAGAGTTGTGATTGGATTAAAACCTCAGCTTACATTCTTCTGAGTACAGTGAAATAACCAAATTTAATCATGAGAACCTCTTTCTCAAAATTTTACTGTCGTTTTTCATAATTTTATGTTAGAATGATTGAAAAGTAATCCTCTCAAACCGCGTTCATCTCTGTTCGCATTCAATCATATTCATCAGTCCCAAATCATTTTTAAAGTCTAGTGGGTGAACAAAAGTTACTTTACCAACGGTGAAAAGCTATTTTTTTGTCAAATTGTAAATATTTACTACTTCATACCTACTATTACTAACAATGTATGTCTGTACCTACAATAATTCAAACCATTATTGTCTATTTTTTTACAGTGAATTGCTCAATTTTCGGCCGGAAAAAGAAGGCCTACAAAGATAAATATTTAGCCAAGAACAATGCAGTCTTCGACCAACTCGATTTGGTCACGTATGAAGAAGTTGTAAAATTACCCTGTGAGTATTTTTCCCTTCTAGTCACAGTGAGAGACGGGGAATAAATATACATTTTGAACACCATACTTGAGGTGACCAGACGTCCCGTTTTGAACATGTCCCGTTGTCCCGACATATCCACTCGGGACGCTTATTTGTCCCGTTTTACCAATATTCGGTCCCATATGCCCTTTTATGAATAGAATAGTTCTTAATAATTGAAATAGGTTGGCTATTTGACATTAACCTTCAAAATTCTTTACTTTTGACTTTTACAAAATATGAAAGATTGTAATAATTTTGACCGTTTGAGGATCGAGTTAGCTTCCCAATTTCCATGGTCTAACAAAGCCTCCCGCCATCTCAAATGAGAATGTCTACAAGCAATGCTGCTAGTGAAATATAAATTTGCAATGCGTTGTGAACAGTTTTTAGATTTCATCAAACGGAAGCCTGGTGCTTTGAAAAAGATTCATTTATCACAAAAGTATGAAAAATAAACAATGAAGTCCAGTTTTTACGACAATTTCTTATTTTAGGTCAAGTCTATGTCTAATTGTTGTGATAATATTAAGTTACTGAATAAAATATTATTTCATTGGTGTAAGCTGTCTGACAATGTTTTACTATAGTTTTTTTATATAGCTTTCTATCTCTATTACAAAGAAATGTATAGAATCACAGAAATAACCAACCCTTTTTAAAAGGGAAATAAAAAAATAAAAATCTTAATGGGCTTGAAGCTCAAAACTTCTCTTAAAGTTGCTAAAAATCGACAAATTTGCTATAATCTTAGAAAAAAAATCCAAGGAAAAAAATATGCCGACTCCCCTATATATGTATGGTCCCGTTTTGAGAATCCCAAAATCTGGTCACCTGAATAGACTATACCTACTTATAGGAAGGAATCATTGTCACGGCAGTGCCTATCCATGGTTGTCACGTTTCCATAGTAACCCAGATGTGTACCATTTCAAATAGCAGCCTCAACGGCTTCCTTCCCAACGGGTTGTCCGCAAGCTGTCATTGAAAAATGTTTCGTGAGGAATTTGACTTACGGTTACAGTCTGTTGTCAAGTGTAAACCAGAATAAATACAGGGTATCCCGGAAACAGCTAGATATGAGTGTTTATTGAATTTTTTAAATATTATTGCACAGATACACTCAATATCCATGTTGATCAGCAGGAAAAAAAAATAAAAAAAAGGTGTTGATACGTCGGAAAAATGCACTTTTTTTTGCAAAAAATCAATTTTTTATCAGACAAAATTAATTAAAAGTGCCACCATTTGATTCAGCATGAAAAAGTACGTGGAAAATCAAGTACCTTGATCTTCGGTCAATTCGTTAATACCCTAAAACACTTGATTTTACCTTGAAAAACCCCACGTTTTTTTTCTTTTTATTCAAACGCAATTTTCTCCCTTAATTACTGGTTCAAAATTGAAAAGTATTTCATCAAGAAAGCTGAAATCCAGAGGAAGTTTTTCCCGTCACCCGCAAGTGAAATTTGGGTATGTCCTGCTGAGCTAGAGCGCTGAAGTTTTTCGAATTTTCTGAGATTCGGGAAATGCCGATTTCCAAGCGGAAATTTTGGGAGTTCAAACCACTTGACAATTCTCCAAAATAGCATATTCTGAAAATGAATTTAACGAGCTTTCCAACGACACCCACCAATTGGTCGAAACTCTGATTGTAAACAAAATGTAAAAACAAAAACAATGTGTTTCTCATTTAAGGAATCCCTAACAAATTCAAAAAAATCATTACTTAGCAGCGTAGATGATCACTTATAATATGTTTTGAAAGCATACGCGGCTTGGCCTGTGAAAAACCACCATAAAGCCACCCTTGTATCAATTCCTTATTATTTGAATAAAGTTACTAACAAATTTGAAATTCGGCTAATTTATCAAAACATCAGTCGATTCAATTTGAATGGGAAACATATTTGTAGGTACAACTTATGATACTTTGAATTACTGTAGTTATGTTGTTATCTTTATTTTATGTTGTACGACATGCACTAAAATATGTTCACTCTTGTTTTTCACAGCTTTTTTAAGAAAAACGTTAGTTTTGTTAGGAGCACACGGCGTCGGACGACGGCATATTAAAAATACGTTAATAGCCCGGCACCCTGACAAATACGCCTACCCCATTCCTCGTGAGTGAATTTTTCTTTACTTAACCTACTATCAACCCTACCATGTGACATAATTATGATAATTATTTAAAAAATTGCTGTTAGTTTGCATCTGTGAAGGAAGCAAAGGGGGCTGGATGAAGAAGCGTTTCGCATGACATAGTAATTATTTTTATGTTTTTAACAAAATCATTTCTGTGATCATGTAAAAGACATTGTTAGTTTGTTACCTAGTAACTATCAATAAATTGATACTCGTACTACAGCCTACAGCATGTCCTCAAAATACCGACCTCGATTCCTGACGCATAACCGCTTCACCCGCAGGCCCCTCCGCTTCCTTCACTAATACCGTGTTTTTCAGCCCTATCTCCGAAATAATAGACCGAAGAAAACATCTATTATTGAAACTGATTATACCATTGGAAAGAGTGTTAGATGAAGCAATTTTTGTCAGATTTTTCAGTTCCTGGGATTTTTCTGGAAGAGAAGTCAAGTTTAAAGATTTTAAGAAATTTTATTTTTTTCAAAATCGTCTATGTTTGAGCTGATGTGAAGGTCTTTGGATGGCACTTTTTAAGAACCCAAATACACTATTCTTATATAAATTTAACGTTGATTCCGTAAATGAGGTCAAAAATTGAAATTAAATTAGGTAAAGCGGAGAAATTTGAGGTTAAAAGGAAAAAACACGGTTTTTCTGAAAAAACCTTTAAAAAATATCATAAATCATATCTCGAGTAGTTAGATAAAAAATTGAGATAAAAATATGCGGTTGGCGCCATTTTACTACATTTCTGATGCAGACTAACAGAAAAATTTGTTCGTCACTTATCCGCTTCCACGCTGAATACTTATAAATATCAAGAGGTTTATGAGTACCTACCAATATATTATCAACGATGATAAGTATCAACAGATTTATATTATAAGTTGATCAATTAGGAGTAGTTTAAAAACATTTTTAATAATTTTTTCCTTTGGTTCTTTTCATGTTATTTATATTCACCTTGGGTATCCACCCAATTCTCTTTACCTGATGGTGAAATAGGGCAAATTCGTCCAGTTCTAGTAAATGATATTTTTTGTCATTTTCAGACACTACGAGGCCGCCCAGGATGGACGAAGAGAACGGGAGAACATATTACTTCGTGTCAAATGATGAAATGATGGCCGATATTGCGGCTAACGAGTACCTGGAATACGGTCAGTGCACATTCTCTTTTCTTCTTATTTCATTTTTAGCGAATTTTCGAAGAAAATAAATGCAATGGCTTCAAAATTTTTGTATTGCAAATTTTTGACAATTTTCTCCATGGAAATCCGTTTCAGGCCATTCTAAAACGATTCCTGAAATTTAACACTTTTTCATATATATATTATTTATTTATATATGTGTCACTCCAGACGATATCTGCCCGTGGGATCGAGATAAAAAATCAAAAAAAATTTTAAAATGTGAAGAATATCAAAAGTAAGGATGAGTTCGTTGGCCAGAATTTTCGGAGTACTCCAAGGGGTCAAATTTTGAAAATTTAGTTTCAAAAATCGCTAAAAAAAAAAAACGTGGTTTTTGATGTGAAATACCATCCTAAACATAAGAACGTATGGTATATTCGGAATCAGCGTGAAATTCCCTATAAGAATCACCCAACGAATCGTTTAAATTTTAAAACAATTTAACTCATCTAGTCAAAACACCACCGACTATCGCACGACCAACGTAAATCCGACCAACTTGAATTGATCGGATGCATTTATCCAACTGCGGGTAGCACGACCGGCTGGGAGGCCAAAGCTGATAGGGACACGTACCATGCCGGAAGTGTGTTTGTTCTATGTACTCGTACGACTATCCGATCTACACGATGCGACCTAGAATCAAACTAATCCGACCGTTCATCCGCATCGCGCGATTGTCTTTCCGGCTCCATTAGGACACCTAGTAACTCCTCAATTATGTTTGATAAAACTTCATGCGACGTCGGATTATCGGACCGTCGCACAGTGGTCGGAAATAGCCGTTTTTGTGCAAAAACCTTAAAAGGTTCTAACTGGCAGCTACTCTTATGATCCAATACGTTTTTTGGTGTGCTGAAACCGAATCTGAAACCCGTTTTCCTCTATTCGCTCTGAACGTTTGGTTATTGTACATTATTAACATTTGTTTGCACATGAAAATTTGTTAAAATTTTACCTTTTTTAAAACAGACTTAACATACTTTTTCGCATTTTTTTTGGTGTGCGGAACATGAATCTGACATCGAAAAATACGTATCTCGCATCATTATCCTAAAATTCCAATGTAAATCCAAAAAAAAAACTGCAAAAAAATCACTTATGGTGCGATGTTGTGGTTTCCTCGGTACTTTTTCAAAGAT
>JAEMON010000002.1:6144122-6159187 GCA_030264115.1 Lygus lineolaris | reverse complement strand
TGCAGAGCGATTTTTTAACAAGTTAATTGTTGCGTAACCAACCGTTCCCGAAGCGGAGCTCGGTGGAGCTTCTTTTTTGAGGTCCTCAAAAAATTGTATTGAAGTAATGTTTTTCAATTTTTTCGGTGATCCTTGATAAAATGACCAAATAATTCAAATCTTACCGTTATTTATACCTACATAGGCCGAGAAACCGCACAGAAGTAACCAATCTCTATCAACAAGAGGCTACAACAACGAATTTCGCGAAATTAGGAACTTATTCGTTGATGAAACTACTATGATTTTTTGAGTTCATCATTCTCCGTACGCCATTGAATATTTTTTACGGGCAAAATCGTTAGAGAACTCTCATCTGTGGGTATTTGAGAGTGACTTACAATGCCCAGAACACCGATTTGACAACTTTCATTTTGGAGGGTTTTTTTCACACATCTGACCACTGTGAGTCGCATGGTCGTACGATGGAGGTCCTGCTAGGACGCAGTGTTACTCAACGATTTTATTATAAATCATTCAAAAATCCAACTAAACATACGGGCTACCAACTATAACAATAAATCACCGGGTGGTCCAATTCCCTAACAATATTGTTTAAATGTATTTGCTTGTTACTTGACTACTTCCTTTTTACGTACAGGTAGTCACGAAGATGCGATGTACGGCACCAAACTAGAAACAATACGGAAAATCCACGCTGAAGGAAAAGTAGCAATACTGGACGTTGAGCCTCAAGCACTCAAGATGCTGAGAACTGCAGAATTCGCCCCATACGTCGTCTTCATTGCTGCTCCCCACCTCAGTAATTTAGCAGATGTGAGTGGCTTTTTATTACCTATGTAAGCAAGATCCTCTCCGTTAAGTGAACCACTTTCTTCGCATACTTACTGGGGATACATTTAAAAAGAAAAGACTCACAAAAGACAGGGTTTTTAACCACATGTGGTTAAAATATACAGGGTGTATACAGGGCGGTGTATTTTTCAGGTTTGAGTAGAAAAAATTCAGGGATCGATTCTACAACTAATTTCCGACAAAAAGTGGCTCCTAGAGTTTTTTTGTGAACCCCCTATTTTCGTGAGTCTTTCAATTTTAAGATTTTTTCGTGTTTTCGACTTTAAGCCACTAAAATGGCCATAACTCCCTTAATTTATTATTAAAAATTGAAAATAAGGACCTCGTTGGAAAGAACGTTAAATTTCCTATAAGATAAAGTCATTTTTAAATCACTGAAACTGTATTCATTGAGCTCTTGTAGAGCCTAAACTTCAATTTTTGTCGTATTTCACATTTCATCATGGAGTTCATCAGTAGTTTTCAAGTAAACCTTTCCAATGAATTCCGTTACCAAGAACGGAAAAAACATCTCCGCTTTATCAGCTATCCAGCGGCGTTATTAGTTTCAATTTTACTGTCGAAATTAGGGGAGCAAATCACTTTTGAATGCAAAAAAACGTTTTTTTTTTTTTTTTTAATGAAATCGAGTGTTTGGGTGTTATACGTGGTGATTTTAACTAGAGGAGTTAGGTATCGTTTTCCTAGTAACTTTTCACGCTGACTCGAATGGTGACACTCCTGATCAATTTTGACAAATAGAAAATGGATTTTTGATTTTTTTTTTTTAAAGTGAATTGGTGATAGGTATGTCTAAAAATGCACATTTTTTTCTCGACGACTTCATCATTGTTTCTTTGTAATACTCTCAGTTTCTTTGTAATACTCTTCTTTGTAATTATCTCTCAGAAAAAAATTTAAAAACATCGATGATAATAATTCCCCATTATAACAATGTTGACAGTTCGATGGGAGCCTCGAGCGACTGGCGAAAGAGTCGGAGCTTCTGCGGCAGGCGTACGGCCACTTCTTCGACCTGACGATCGTCAACAACGACATCGACGAGACGATAGCGAGTCTCGAACGGTCCATCGAGCGCGTCCACTCGACGGCCCAGTGGATCCCCGTGTCCTGGGTCTACTGACACGTAAATGGGGACCATATCCACCTCTCAACCAGTTTTACCTCATTATCCACAGAGTAGACATCCTCAAATCTCTTAAATATGAACTGTTTTCCCCTCGTTATCCTTCCTTCCTTCAAAAAAAAAATTCATTGTGAGTCTCTGAATTTCTTAAGGTGACTCTGGGGAATAAAACGCGAACTTCTTCGTGTTCTCCTCTACTCTATACCTAACAAACAATTACGTATCTACTATTACTTGCTATCATCTTTTTCTGTACATTCCTGTGTTTTTAGCTCAACCCTTAGCTACCTATTTCTTCATTATTGTTTTTTTTAAAATAGCCTTGTCGCCAGAGCATACAAACTCCAATTTTGGTCTCCCGTGTTTTTGTAATGGACATATTAACGAAGAGGAGGCCCTAAAAAACTACCGATACCTCGTTATCTTCCCTGCAGTCCAAATAATGCTGACTGATGCATCCGACAAGTTACAACAAGAAAGTATAATAAATTGTTCAATTTTTAAACCGATATTTTGTATTCATTAGGAATAACTGGTTATAGTGTACTTACATTCTACCTACCGTCGCTGAGTCATAGTGTTTCATTTTTTCACCTAGAAAAATACGTTCCTCTGTAGAGTACGTACCTAATCAGTTATTATTGGTCTGACGTCATTTTCTCATTTATTTATAATATTATTTATTGTCATCCTTGAATCGTTCTAATTTCGCTTTCTAAATGTTTGAACAAGAAAAAAATGTATAACGTTTCTATAATGAAAGGTCCGTGGACCTTTGGTTTTTGAAAAAAATCCTAGTTTAATCTTCGAATGGTTGTACTTACTGGTGAAAAGAAAAATTACAAATAAAAATGGAAATCTAATTCCAGAATAGAGCAATAATTCTAAACAGCTGACCTCCAGCTCGCCACTAGCTGCCTAATAATGGACACAAAACAATGTGGTGCGGAGGAAAGCTTCTTAATTGTATAAGTAACTCATTGTTGTCACTGTTAGCGCACGATAATACATCCATTTTTAATTGTTTATAATGTATGCGTTTTATGTGTTTTTTTTTTAGTTTAATAAAAGCGTTTTGGTGCTGAAATGACGTCAGCGTTGTATTGTAATATGTCAATTCAAAGCTCCTTGGACGAGGAAATCGAAAGTTTGCCGGTTTTCTGACTGGACCCAGGAGTTGAACAAGCGATTGTTTTGTTTACCGGGCCAAAACCAACTCGATGATGCCAAATCAAATCAACAATTAATTTATTAGGTGTAGAGACTTGGTAAAGAATTTAAAAAAAAAATGTAAATACTATTTGAATTGTCTTCACTGTATCGGATTTAATTTTTACATGAAAATTTCGGATGTGGTGTAGTCGATATTTTAGAATACCTACCCAATTTTAGGATGTATGATCTGTTGTGCAATGTTTAAACTAACATGACTGCTGCCAATGGATTTTCCAACCTTCGTTGTCCCTGAATGTCATTGATGAGATGGAGCTTGTGTATGTGATACATACGGTTTAAAAAAAAAAAAAGAGAAAGTTTTTTGGGTTAGTGTTTAAAAAAATAGGTATATATTTCAGGACTATTTAATATGTAACGAGAAAGTATTGTACCTAATTAAAATTTATGGCCTATTGATTTGTAGCTAAGCACAAATTAAATGTAATGCCGTACATAAACCGGAGGAAATCGTCAAGTGAGGAGTTTCTCGAAGGAAATAGAACAATGGTGCTGATCTACTTTTCTTGGGAGAATTTTTTCGACCACAAACTGTGATGATAGTGAAAAAAAAAAAAAATACTGTGGTAGATGATGCGAACGTCCGACCGTACTTGATAGGGCTCAAAAAGTGCGCTCGGTGCAGTTCATTCGAGGGTAATGTCGTTTTGAAAAACTTTCTCCACTTTAAAGGCCAAATATTATATTTGAAGAAAAAAAACGATTTGGGGGATACGGTCTTCAATGAAAAAAAATATAAATAAACAACCGATGAAATAACGCAAATTTCGAAAGGAATAACATTAGTCTTTAATCCTCAGAATAATTAAGCTCATTTGTAAAATATTTCACCACACATACCTAATTTAAAAAAATAATAATTAATGAAGAAAACCATTTTTTAGAGACTTAGATTGATTTAAAACAAAAAAATTAACGTAGTGCATTGAATTCAATAATGGATTCATCATTATCGTCACCCCCATCAGTTATTATCCATAATTCATGAGAATGACTAGACAATTCATCGTTCAATTCTTTTCAAATCGCCTTTGCTTGTATTTTCAAGTCGGTCGCGATCAATCGCCCGATGAAAGGTCACACGCTTATTTTCTTAGGTCAACCGTGCTCATCTCTTGGGCGTGCACCAATCATGTTGAAATCCAAACGCACCAAAAAAAAAAAAAAAACTTGACAAGTAACCAAAATGCATCAAAATTGAATTAATTGGTGCTCGATTTATGTGTTGTATTTGCGAAGAGTTTGGAAAGGATGACAGAGAGGGTTGCATCGAGGAAGGGGAAGAAGAGAGCTAAGACTCCTCCCCCCCAGGCTCCGCCTCTTCGGGGCGTGGACTCGATAGCCAATGGGATTGCGATGTCACACTATCGATTAATATCGATGTACACCTACTATCGATGGCGTATCGATAGACTTTATGGAAACCCCGACTCAAATCATTTTTAAAAAGTTTCACTGTGATTCCACTCGAATTCGAATATTTTCACAAATTAAAAATGCACTTACAGGGACCCCATCAGCATCGGAAAAGAAGTTTCTATATGATTTTTATAACAGTGTTGGATTTTGCCCTCTCCCGCCATGATACTAGGCTCTGCCTATTAGTGATTACTTCAAAATCTCTCATTGGCTGATGATGACGTGCCATCTCTATCCTTCTCGCTAAACTCTTTATGTTTTGCCTTTAATTTTACCTACTCATTTTTGTTGTTGAAGTTCTTTGCTTTAGATTTTATCATCCAACTTCTTGGTTACCTGACCGTATTTTGTATGGAAAATGAATCAAAAAAATCATTTCGTATCAATTTATTTTTAGCGTACTATAAAATACTTACGTTGATTGGGAAAGTGCAGAATAAAATTTTGCAATCAGCCCAGCACAGCTGGAAATACTACCAAATAAAAAAAACAAAAATTAGTCTCTCAAAACTAAGAACTCGTTAGTGTAATATTGCCCTTCAAGTATTTTAAGATAAAAGTAAATCTTTTAGTAATAATTATTTTCTGTTAAGATTTTTCTCTATTATTGTTGATTTAATTGTAATTTGGGAAAAGCGTTTTGGATTTTTTTTGTGTTGGGGTTTCGGGTTCCTACGCTTACACCGTTATTTAGTTTCTTTCATCGCGTAGGACGCAGTAGGTACTTGGATTTGGCTGATCAAACTATCCGGAATTTCAAAATGAGCAACTTGTACTTCCATTTCAATTTCTCGTTCAAAAATCGCGAGATGTGACATTGTGAACACTTAGGTGACGACCTGATTTTCCCAGCTTTTTTGACAATATTGTGTGCTTCTCCCGAACTACATACGTGTCATTCGTGTTATTTGTACTTGTTCATTTCGTTGCCTATTGTTACTTTTTCTGTCCATTTATTTTGAACTTTGCTTTTACTTAATTGTTTAATGTAATTTCGTGTTATGTGTTCGTAATCAACTCAAAAATACGTCAAATTTTTGGCTGCGATAAATTTTTTATAATTGTACCTATGTAAAAAGCATCCAAAATGAATGGGTGCCATGCGCAAAAATACCATGTACATAGTGAAACATAAACCATAATATTGAAGAAAAAAATTTGTAGAAATTTGGGACTATGTTCCATTGTTTAAGTGTAGGGGCCAATATTTTGAATCGATCCACATTTTTTTTTTTATTCCCTACATTTCAAAATTTACACACTTTTGTTTTTGATTGGATGCCGCCATAGTTTTGCGCTACGCATTGTCCGTTTACTCTGTAACAACAAATTGGTACCCAGTTTTTGGCTAAATACGTCCCGTGAAATTCATTCGAGACAACTCGGTCTCAATTTTTTGTCAAAGTTGGAAGATACCTACCCTACTATCCAGATCAACATAGGATGTTTATCCTCAGCACTTCAGCAGTGAATTACAATTCAATCAAATCATTTGACAATGTCTTCCTGCTTATCCAAAAAGAGCCAACCATTTTGGTTCTGTCCCATCCAATTTGATGTAGGTACGTATCTCATACCGCATTCTATTCAGGGTGTCTGTAAACATTCCCGCAAACGATGAGGCCGATTTTCGCTGGAAAAACTTGGAGATTTTTCTGCTGTATGGTTGACTTCAAGGTTTAAATCTATCACAGGGTGGCTGCCAGTCAGGGAAAACCTGAAGAGTCAGGGAATTTTCAGGGAAATGTCAGGAAATTCCGTAAAAACCGGTAGAAGTCAGAGATTCTACACCAAGTCATAGAATAGGACTTGACCTGTCAGGGATTCTACAGCAAGTCATAGAATAGGACTTGACCTGTCAGGGATTCTACAGCAAGTCATAGAATAGGACTTGACCTGTCAGGGATTCTACACCTTGTTATAGAATAGGACTTGACCTGTCAGGGATTCTGCACCAAGTCATAGAACAGGACTTGACCTGTCAGGGATTCTACAGCAAGTTATAGAATAGGACTTGACCTGTCAAGGATTCTACACCTTGTTATAGAATAGGACTTGACCTTTCAGGGATTCTACAGCAAGTCATAGAAGAGGACTTGACCTGTCAGGGATTCTGCACCAAGTCATAGAACAGGACTTGACCTGTCAGGGATTCTGCACCAAGTCATAGAATAGGACTTGACCTGTCAGGGATTCTACAGCAAGTTATAGAATAGGACTTGACCTGTCAGGGATTCTACACCAAGTCATACAATAGGACTTGACCTGTCAGGGATTCTACACCAAGTCATAGAATAGGACTTGACCTGTCAGGGATTCTGCATCAAGTCATAGAATAGGACTTGACCTGTCAGGGATTCCACACCAAGTCATAGAAAAGGACTTGACCTGTCAGGGATTCTACACCAAATCGTCGAACAGGACTTGAGCTCACACTAGAGCATAAAATTCCCTTTGTGCAACAACATTTTTCCACCTGTCAGGGATATTCTGGCTTAGATTCAGGTTAGAAGTCTTTTTACATTTCGTTCGTGGAACACTACTACAGCCATTGTTGTTTCAGTTACCCCCTCTGAGTTTGTATCAGTTTTGCCAATTTTCGAAACTGGTTCTGAACCTCTTATCCACGGTTACTGGAAGGCACCAACCGGACTCGTTACAGTTAATAACAGGACAAAATTAAATCAAATTCCTCATGAAGAAGTGTGAACATCCCTAGTGCGTTTATTGTAAGGTCAGAACATGGCACACCTGCCCATCAAATGCCAGAAAACCTGCCCTACCGTGAACACAACCCTTAGACTAGATGGATATGGAAATAGGGCAAAATTCAAATACAATCATATTGTACAACAGAAAAAGGATAATTGACCGACAATATTAGTAGCAAAATTGTATACAATCTACATGTTGCAGATTTTTGATTCCCGACATAATTTATTGGCATAATAAAGTTCGGTACCTGAATTGAATTGACAACTTAACATTAATGTTCACTGCTTGACATCTTTCCATCGCATCAATGTCTGTATAACAAAGTGAGGTGGCGCTATCCTGGTGGGTAACTGGTGGATACATCCATTAATCTTCAATCCAACCTGTGACGTCATCAGATAGAGGGGAAGTAACTTGATTCAGAATGCTATTGTCCTGGAGAAGAGTCAAATTGTCTTGGAAAAATTACCTCATAAACATGGTTGAAGCTTGAATCATAGTGATTCTATTCAAGAAGATTAGCTGCTGTATGAATAGCTGTTTGTAATCTGAACTTGCTCCTTTGACCTTCGTCCTCTTAACAAGGGCAAGCTAGGTTGATGATTGTGAGCATAGCTTGTGAATTGTTCGCGTTTGTAGAGGAAGTTTTTCCTTTCGTTGGTAGATCCTACAGTTCAAGAGTGTCTAGTTTCAGGTAGTCACCAGCTGAACCAGTTCAGCATGCGTGGATCCTATTTTTTCCAGGCGCCACTGAGGGGCAAATCTTATACCTAAGTCTGCTGCCATACCAAGCGGTGCTTCCCTGTTCCATTGAATTGATTGTGTGACTTCATTTGAACTGCAGGTTTTATGGTCCTCCCTACAAGGCCGTATCTCACAGTGCTGGTTTTAACCGTATGCGACAGAGAACGTTGGGTCATAAGCTGCATTTAGGGTTTTGCCAGAGGGAAAGGACGCTGATTTGGCTCAAGTATTGAAGAGTAAATCCATGGACAAAGAACTCCAGTTCTCCTTATTTATATATATTGGTTGATGATGCAAGTGATTGTATCCCCATTCATACCTTACACCAGACTAGAAACTTCTCCTTGCATTTGATTTCTCTATGAATCATAATAGAGGATACTGAACTTCAATAGAAACAATGAAATAGATACTCACCTACCTAGTTTGAATAATGGGATATTCCATTCAATTTTTTTCTTTAATTAAAAAAAATTTACTTATATTCCTTGAGGTTAACAAAAATTGGGTCTGTTTGTCAAAAAAATGTTAACATGAAATTTTTAGAAGCAAAAATAGAAATTTGGGATTGAGAAAAGGCTTGTGACGTAGAGTTAACTCTCTGCCTCCTATATCTTATTGAAGAGAGCAGTTCCTAGTATCTGTACTGGAGCTGATTGCAGAGAGGAGTTGAATCATTGATTCATCCCACTTTGTTGCTCTGAAAGAAGATGGATAATACACCGTGGATACTAAGTATATCTCACCACTTCTATGCATTGTATTTTTTTCATATTATTTTTTTGAAACAATCGTCCATTGCTAGGTGGGAACTCATGTTCCTTAACCCATTCTGTGCGGATGTGGTAATATTACCTCAAGTGGTTTCATCCCACTCACGGGTGTGGTAATATTACCTCAAGCCTCACCTGTATTACACTCTCCGTTTTTTGGTTCGTATGAGGGGATACTTCGACTTTGACGTCACGCACAGAATGAGTTAAAAGGAAATAAAGAGTTTATTATTATACTCCACAATTACCACCTTCTCCCACACTTCTCCAACACTAGGTAGGTATGTTACTTTCACAGTTAAGTACGTGAACTGAAATACTTCACAAATCATCTCATTTTTAGACTCACTGGAATACCCCATTGTACTACTTAATGCTTATTCTTTTGGCTTAATTAAATTGCACCATCCCTCCCTGACTCTGGCCAGGACCTTAGGTTGCTGTCACGTTCTTCCAGCACAACTTAATACTCCTCCTCGACAAAACGTCTCCAGCTGCTTCTTGGGCAACCTCGTCGACGAAACCCTTGAGGATTCCACTCCAGAGCCTGGCGCTCCACTGGGCCTTCCTCTGTTCTCAGTGTGAGGCCTGTCCATTTCCCTTTTATTTTACGTATATCCTCTGAGATAGGTTTCTGGTTCGTCTTTTCCCACAGCGTTTCATTCGAGATCACTTTGGCCCACCACACACCGAGGATTTCTCCGTAAACATCTGTTCACGAAGGCCTGCAGTTATCTGGTCAGGGCGTTTGTCACTTTTCACGTCTCACAGCCATAGAGGAGCACCTATTTTTGTCGTTCGTGTTGAAAAGGCGTAACTTGGGTCTGAGAATGTTCTTATTCTTCCAAATAGGGTATAACCCCACCATTTTCTTATTCTACTTTTAACGTCTTCATCGTAGCCCCTCGTCGTATCGACGTTACTACCCAGATATTGGTAACTGTCAACCCTTTCCAAGGGTTCTCCCTTCACGTTCAGGCCCTCCGTTGTCAAGACATTCACACGGATCTCCTTCGCATTCTTAACATTTATTTGGAGTCCGGCCATAGAGGAAAGTTCGCCAAGTCACAACGCCTCTGAGACAGCAACACGTCGTCTACGTAATCCAAATCCTCTAGACGGTCATGGAGACCACCGGATGCCTCTTTTTCTTCCATCCAAAGCTTTTCTCATCAACAGGTCGAGGACTACTAAGAACAGTGTCGGTGATAGGACACATCCCTGCCTAACTCCTGAATAGATGGGGAACGGGGAATGACATTGTCCGAGAACCTCTCATAAAACCTTCCGTTTCATCTTCCTCACCCTTTACAAATTTGATTTTCACGGGACTCGCGTAGGTACCTATCACCTACTCGAAGAAAAAAAAATCTACCTCCTCAAAACCACTGTAGGAGTTTCCGTTACCTTCAAAATTTTTCTTGACCCCCAGAATTTTTGACGGGGTTTATTTTGAAGAAAAAACCTAAGGGATACTTTTGAAATATCATAACCAAAAAATATTATAATAGCATCTTTTAGGAGAAAAAAATTGAAGTTCATAATATTGTTTAAAATCGAACAATTTAGACAAATTAGGCGACATTAGAGAATTTTCGGAATACTCAAGTGCATTTGTTAACATTTTACTAGTGTCAAAAATATTATCCCGTTTTTATTAGGATCCCTGAAAGCCCTGTCGTAGAGTTTTCATTGTACCTACCTGCCGTAATAACTATTAATAATAGAGAGTTTTCACAAGCCAATGGGTGACGTTAGTGAAGGAGGCCTGGGACAATACGCTAGAGCGAGCAAACGACGATGCTAACTGCCTCCTGGAGGGGGAGGGGGGGGGGGGGCTGATAAGGAGGTGGCCCGTCAGTGTACATGGAAAAGTGACCCCATGATCCGGGAGTCTCAAACGGGTGACTTTAAAAGAGCAATTTCATCGTCGCCCGTTACTACCGTCTTATCAAGGTCACGGGCTCTGTGAGGAGGTTCCACGTCACCCGTCAGTGGCATGCGAAAACTCTCTAGTATTACAAAGAAATTGATGTAGGTGCTACTCGTTGAGTACCAACGTAACTGGTAGTCCTGAAATTGGCAATTCCGGCTGTTCCATTTTATTCGTTAAACTGAAAGATTTCCGTGAGAGCCTTCCAAAAAGGTGCTATTTGAGGGGTATCCGATTATTGAAGCGCACCCTTCGCTCCTCAGAACAGATGAAGTCACGGGTGATCTTCTCACCCGTTTTACAGCCAACCTAATGAACATTTTGAGATGAAGATGTTTCCAAGGGTGCTAAATCCGAATTTGAAGCTGGAAATGCAAAATTCACGACACACCGGACACACAACGTCCCAATTGTTTACTTCATTTTGCTCTGTTTGTGTTGCCTACAGTTTTCTGTCAGTATTGGGTTCGGATTCCATCATGTTAATCATTGAGAAAGGTGAATGTATAACAGCTTAGAGCTCAAAAAATCATCGAAATTCTTTCCGTACTTTTGATTTTACAATAACTTTTTATTTAATAGGTTAGGCACCTGTAGGTCCCAATTTTCCAAAGTTATTGTACCTATTTATGAGGTAGGTACTTACGTAGGTAACTATTTTTAGTACTCTACCTACAATTTAAGGCACCTAATTATCCCTTCAATAATCCCGTCTTCAGTCCGAAAATTTTGGCATTCGAACACCAAAAGTTTCAATAATCCTTCTAGGTGCCAACTATTGGTACCATAAAACTGCTTTTTTTTCAAAACCTTGTTTTTTTAGAATTCTTTTAGTTTTGGTTTCCACCCAGAGTCTGATTTAGCCGTTCTAACCTAATACATTCTCCTGAGGGAGTCGAAATTCAACATTTGCATTTAAGTGTTTCAAAAATCCTTTAAAATTAACAATGTCTTCGTTTAAGTTGTCATATTGATAATGTTATAATTTTCAACATCAACATGATATATAATACGGAAAGTTATATATATGTACATTGTGTCTATTAAATAGAGCTCATATCTTGAAGGGAAATACCTAAATTGACTGTACAATCCACACTCAAATATAAATATATAAATGAAATATATATTAAGAAATTTTGAACATATTGTTATAGAAATTAAAATGAATTTATAACTTAATGTAACGAAAAGTTCTTGTTTTAATAGCAATAAAGTCAGATATGTAAAATAAAATTATTATTCCATATTAAAAGAAATCTTCTTATTCAATCTATGTTTTATTTTCTGCTGAGCATCAGATTGTTACCTTTTTCCTATTTTCCACAGTCGAAGGCCCCAATATTTTAGCACACAGTGATATAATATTGATAGTTTGGATATTTTATCAAAGAAAGCCACGGCAAGTCTTGATTCATTAAACTATTTTGTTGTTTTTTGAAGTAGATTGATACAAATTCTTTATGATGTTGGTACTTATGCACAGTTTTATGGGACAACATCGCATTTCGTCGTTAAGAAGCAACACGCCCTATCGACCATTTTCACGAAAATGAGGTTTTGACCACGGTAGGTAGTCTTTCTGAGGAGGTTTTGACCACGGTAGGGAGTCTTTCCTACCGTGAGTCTTTCTGTCATGTCATAACCTTATAATTGAGTCATGTCAGTAACGTCGTTTTTCAGCTTCACTCAAAACTATTTAGTATCCACGTATTCCACCACTTCTGAATGTGCTTCAAGAAGGTTATCAATGAAAAGGTTTTGTTTGCACCATGTAAGATTTCCGAAAAATCATAACTCCAGTTCTGGTCATCCGATTTTCATTTTGTTTTTACCAAACTTTCCGGAATGAAACTTAAAAACGAAAAATTCATTTTTTTGGACTACTTACTCCCCTTAAGCCAACTCTAAATACTACACTGTGTGGCTGGTATGCAAGAAACAACAGATCTGATCGTTTTGTGGTGACCCTGCCACATTCTTCTGTTACTCTGTAGTGTAGCAAGTTTTGGAGTGACAATTTCCTTAGATTATTCCTTCTATATTACCTTTAGATTATCACAGAATTAATTCTGTGATAATCTAAAGGTAATATTTTTTGTAAATCAAAAACCTACTTGATCAGCTTAAATCCGCCATTGGTGGTATTGAACATCTAAAGTACAGTGATGAGTAGGTGATAAAATGCTGAAGAAACAAGAAAAGTAAAACTTCAACTTTAAATAGTTTATTCAATAAAAATTATATAATTAAATCCATAAATTTTAATAGGTGGTAGCTTTAGAACGTATAAGTATATTGCATAATTTTTGTAAACCATAATACAATAAGAATAGGTTCTTGATTAGATCAAATATAAACAAAATCATCTACGATTATTTTTTTGGATGATAAACCTTTTTTTAACAGGACAACAAACCGCAATACATTCAACCGACTGGGATTTTAATAAAATATTTATTTACATTGCGACAATAATTTACATGTTCTAATCCATATTTTTATTGTTATACAACTAATTACAAGTACCTACGTTTTTCTTTTGGCAGAGTGAAAAGAGCAAGTCTTGTTTTCTAATTTTTCTCAGTCAAATTAGGAAAGGAACCTACTAGAACCATCAATTTTGATGTAAAAACAAAATTGTAACAGACAAATAAATAGAGTTGAATAAATCTAACGTCGTATGCTGCTGTGAATCCCACTGAATGGGCTAAAACTATAATTGTTTCAACAAATGGTCGTCTTTTAGTAATGGTTAGTATCACTAATGTAGTAGGGTTCAGTTCACTCGGAGTTGTTGAGCTGTTTGAAGGAGAATTTTCACGCCGGTCATGAAAGGAGACACTTGGCTGAAATCCGAGCCGGAAACCATCTGAGTGATGACGCTGAGGGCGGAGTGGAAGTCGGACGACCGGACGCACTGCACGATCTGTTCGAGACCGCTCAGGGCTGAAGGCGACAACTGCAAAGAAGAACATACAGTTCAGAGTTGTAGAAATACCGGGCTATTTTTCAGGGTAAATACCCAAATTGAGGAAATACCCGGGTATTGGTTCCTCAAAGACACTGCGATTACACAAAAAAAGTTCCATTCATGCAGCATGAGTTGGTGAGCGAATTTTCAAAGTATAATTTTAGCCGATTTTATGGGCGATTCTCATAGGAAATTTCACGCTGATTAAGAATATACCATATATTCCTATGTTTAGGATGGTATTTCACACCAAAAACCTTAAAAAAACACGTTTTTTGGCGATTTTTGAAACTAAATTTTCAAAATTTGACCCCTTGGAGTACTCCAAACATTCTGGCCAACGAACTCAGCCTTACTTTTGATATTATTGACATTTAAACATTTTTTTGGATTTTTTATCTCGATCCCACGGGCAGATATCGTCTGGAGTGACACATATATAAATATATAAATGAATGAATATATATATATACATATAAAAAAGTGTTAAATTTCAGGAATCGTTTTAGAATGGTCTGAAACGGATTTCCATGAAGAAAATTTCCAAAAATTTGTGTTATTTGAATTTTGAAGCCATTGCAATAGCTTCATCTTCTAGCTTCTTTGAAAATTCGCTAAAAGTTCCAGTCATGCAGCATGAGTTGATGACCTACTCCGGAAATTCTTGCCAACTCACCCATTCTTTTGATATTATTGACATTTTGAATTTTTTTGACCGATTCTAGGCTGTATAAGGGGTCTTCACAGTCCGGCCGTTGTCGACGTGTTAACGAGTTAAATGTGTTAAACTTGTTAAACGTGGAGAAAATCGGTCGCAAACATATTAGGGGTATTCATGGTTGAGCTTGCTGAGTGAAACGTGCTAATTTGTTAACTTCGTCCTCAGAAAAATCATGTGGCACCCTACGCTGGCCCTTGCTAACGTGTTAACGTGTTATCACGAATCTACGGGTGAAACGGTGAAGAAGAAGGGGATGACATAAAATTTAGATAAAATGTAAAAAACAACAACAACATTCTCGGTAAAAAATTTAAAACACTTCAAACTACTAAAAAACTAATTAAAAAAACTTCAAAATCGGCGTATTTCAAGAATACAAACAGGCGTATGCCGCCATTTTGAATCTTTGTAAAGAAAGCTGATAACACAGATAACATGCTGTCGACGTTTACCACACCTCGGACTCAGATAACTTAACACAGTTGATAACGCACTTTGATAACAGGTTTGCGACCAATTTTCTCCATGTATAACAAGTTTAACAAATTTAACTCGTTAACACGTCGACAACG
>JAEMON010000002.1:6118473-6131329 GCA_030264115.1 Lygus lineolaris | reverse complement strand
CTGCCCACCCTACTTGGGAGACGTTCAAAAATCGAACGAAGTGCCAAAATGTAAATAATATCAAAGGAAAGGATGAGTTCATTGGCTAGAATTTTCTAAGCATTCTTAGGAGTCAAAATTTTTTAAATTAAGGGTCAAGACTCGCTTAAAAACACGTTTCTTCAAGGTTTTTGTTGAGAATTTCCATTTAAAGTAGAGAACCATATTTATAATTGGAATCAGCGCCTACAAGAATTGCCCACTAAATACGAAATTTCCATAGTTCAATAGTCTCTAAAAATTGGTTAAAATGATAATTACTATTCGAAAATTCGCTCATTAACACATGCTACATGACTGGAAGTTTTATGTATTTTACTGTTCTAGAGATACATTATGTATAATTTATGCTGCCATTAGAACTCCTGTAGACCGATGAAATTGGAATGATTTTCATTACTTGATTAAAAAAAATAAAATTATTATTAAAAAATCAACAATTAACTCATATTTTTTTATTTAAAAAATCAAAATCATAACATCCTATCCTAAATCTTATTCACGGATATGAAAAATAAAAATCACCAAGTAGGTAACTCTTATTGTTGATTCGATTTTCGATAAAAATAATGATCGGGAATTAAGAGTTAACTTATATTCTTTATTTCAATGCAGATTTTTATTATAAAAATCCAAGAATAATTATTCTTATTTGTGATTTTTTTTGGAATGTCGAAATAACTCTTTCAACCCCTGAAAATAATACAATAGGGGTCTTCATGGTCCACCGTCGAAATGCCGAAGTCGTCGAGAATTCGAAGTAGACATGGAAACGCATCCAGTGCGCATCCGCCGCCGATAGACTTCGATTTCGATCCCATCTTCGAATTCGAGACTCACAGGTCTCGAACTTGGCGTCGAATTGTCGAAATACAGTGGCGCTCTACTCGGCCGAGCGAATAAGTTAGTGCAAACGGTGCAAATAACCTCGGTTCTGTATAACCAGTAATTCGAAACTTCGAAAATTCGACACTTCGACGTGGGGCCTCATGACGAGGACCCTTCTCTCTCGACCATTTCGATTTCGACTTCCATGAATACCCCTTATATACTCAAAACTCAATGATCCGGGCTCCTACTTCAACTGATTCTGAGTTGTAGAAGCTGAGAAAACTTTGAAAACTTTTGATGCGACAACAGCGCCATCTCTTATCACAGAATCACACTAGGGAACCGTCTCCCTCAGCCTTGAAGCAGATGAATTAGCTTTGATTTAAGAGGCTCGAATAAATTTATGATTAATTCAATCACCCGGATTTGTAGATTGTTATTATAGCAAACAATTTGCTAATCATGCTCACATTATACTGCTAGCTAGAAAAAATAAAACGTAATGAACGTACTAGGTTTGAATGCGATGTTCTGCGTTGGAGGATTGTACATCGAAGACTGAGCTGGAGGAGTTGGTGACGGCTTATACATGTTCTGTTGGGGACCAGGCTGGAAATTATTGTAACCCTGTTGAGATGGAGGTCCGCTGAGTTTATCTGGTGCAGCAGAATATCCACCGTAAGACGGAGTAGCGGCTGAAGGGTTGTAACTGGCATCCTGTCCGAAGTTGTATGGGGAAGGAGCTGGCGCAGAACCAGGGTATCCAGATGATGTTGACCCGTACATCCCAGGCGACTGACCATAAGGACTGGCCATGGCAGATTGTGATCGGAATGGAGCGTTACCAGCTACGGATGGATCAACTACGTATTTTTTGGAGCTTGATCCTGAAAAAAAAAATTTCAATCAAACATTTCCCAAATGATACGAGATTTTTAAAACTCGGCGTTCCGCACACATGAAACATGCTTTAGCTTTAAACTGAATGGGGAATTTCGGTGTGTCCGAATTTCGCATTTTTGACTTCAAATTCGGATTCAGCACCCTTAACCTTTTCATTACTGGATGCTCACGCGCCCCTGAGTCGCAAAGTCCGAACCATCTTCAACCTCCAGTGCCCCCGCAGCATTTTTCAACCCATGAGTAGTTAGGTCGTGCAGGTTTGCTACAGAAACAGAATCCCAAAATTCCCTGCCTTTTCCAGGTTTTCCATACCCGTAGAAACCTTGTTGTGAACTAAATCACTCGCGACGAAGTTGTGGAAACCCATTTCAATAAGATGGAACCGGAGTTAACGGAAAACGTTGTCAATTTCAACGAAAATAATGAGTTACAAAGTTAAATCGACTTCAACGGTTAGGACATCATCAGTAACAAATAAGAGGTGTCCTTATTTTGTGTGCCAGGCAAGGTTGAACGTTGAAGAGGACTGAGGGGAGACCCAATGAGAGTACTTCCCGCTGCTTTGCACTGCTTCCTTCCTACCTCTTTCCCTTTGCTCCCAGACAACCGCCGAGGGACGCCGGCGGCGGCGTCCTGAATGCCAGGACACAGGAATTACAGCCAGCCCTGATTCCTGCGGCCGGGCAGTCGGGACGCTGAGAAACAACCTTCTTGGAAACCTAGCCTCTTCTGCATGACTGCACACATTCTGTCTTTTTGTGCCTGACACTCGTTGGTCTTTACTCCAGGCATCATTCATATTGAGAGATAAGTCCTAGCAAATCAAGATTTTAACAAAAAAAATTGCCTTTGTATTGTGATGAGTGCCAATCACAAGTCGAGGTGTTTTAAAGAAGTTAGGTACCTACACCTACCAGTAGGGCGAGGTGACTATTTTTGAAAAATGACACGATGACGCCAGGACGCAGGTGTGATATGGCCTTAAGTCATTATTTTCGTGGAAATTGACAACTTTTTTCATAAACTCCGGTTTCATCTTTGAAAGAGTTTGGAATATTTATCTGGACTAGAATTTGATGGTGGAGGGGAGCCAGATACTACACTATATGGTTTATTGCGCTGTTAAAATGATCCCTGAATCCGCTAAAAATTATCGTCAGTAAATGACAATCACGTTTGTTGAAATATTTATTATAATTGAATGCGCAGTAGGACTGTATAGATTTAGGGGTTTTTACGGGGGGTGGAAGATCTGTGTTCACAATAAATGAGGTGAAGACTCACCAGGTTTCGCTCCAGCGTAGACTTACTTCCCCGGCCGGGGGTGGAAATCCTGATCCAGACAAGCAGTTCAGGAACCAGGAACTTGATGACGACCGACGCCACGTGAACACAGACGGAATCCGTGGGAGAAGAAGGGGAAAATCTCCGTTTATTAAGCCGCGTATTTAATAGAGAAAACCAACTGAACTTTGGCGGCAAAAATGATAAAAGGTGAAAAAATAATTAACGTTTTTTGGGGCTTTCGAGAGCGGGTAGACAGGCGGGTTTACGGGAGGAGCTAACATGGACAACTAACTGGCTTCCAGAATAAGGGAAGTTGGTCACCTAGAGGGGAGACGGACTACCTGAGTCCATCAAAACATCAACAAAGTAGGTACCTATCTTATCAGAAGGAATTTGGCAGCTACAATCTTAGCGACCCTGTCATGGCTAAAGTACGTCCCATGCTAAAAAAATATGTCACACTACGTGACACACCAAACCACAATGTTTAATTTAAATGAAATTTTAAACCTTTCTGACTTTAATATCCCAATAGTGGTTACCTTGGATCACCGGGCTGGGGGAATTTCTAGCATAATTTGTCGAAGAATTGGGTGGTCCGACAGGCGGCGGAGCAACACCAGGCGGTGCCTTCCCAGCTGAATGGAGAAGCGGTTGACTGTACAGAGCTGGGTTTGGCTGAGCTGATGATGGGGTGGGTCCAGGTACGCTGGGCAGACCTGCAGGTGGTTTACCGTACATATTCGCTGGTGCTGAAGAATCTGCATGCTAAACAAATATGTATTTTAATCGAACATGGTCTTAATTAAATTCGAAAATGAATTGTTGATCGTGTTTATTAAATTAATTTAAAGTCTTTTGATTTCCCGTGGTTTTGTAGGAAGCTTCTTACATAGTTTATTAAGCGAATCTAAAAAAAGTCCACAGGTCTGGGGAAGAAGCGAAAGGAGATTTGCCTACTTCTATTGGACGTCAAATCCGATCGTAACGACTGAGGAGGTTCGTTTCGGAGGTAACAACGGAGGTTCGTTGAGCACTAGTTCTTTCATTTTGCTTTTGCTGTGGAGCTGTTCTGCTCCGCGCGACTAACATTGAGATGCTCAATGACTTTCGTGAGTCGTTGAGCACTATTCTTTGTACTTCCTATGGAGCAGCTGATTGGCTCCGTGCGACTAACGATAGTGATGTTTAACGACTTATCCATCAATAGTGTTCAACTACTCAACCGTTCAGTCGTACCAAGGAAAACGCAGTACCTTAAAGGCGAGTTTTCTTCGGTGATAGTGAACAATTGTGTAGTTGAAAGGTGCATTTTGATTAACAAATCAGTCGAGGATCACTATCATCAGTTTCACGGAGCATAACAGATCCACAGAAAATACAAAGAAATAGTGCTCAACGACTCAATCGTTCAGTTGTACCAGGGAAAAACAACCTTTAGGTAGTTGACTTTATTTGGCAAACTCAGTACCTACTTTGAATATTTTGCTCCGGTGGCAGGCCAAAAGCGAAAACACTCATCATTTATATGGAACAAACTATTGGAATTTCCATCCCATAGGTTGGGGAAAAATCATGCTTTTATGAATTAATTTATTTCGACTGCAGGTGCCAAAAAATAATAATTAATATGAGCATTAGAACTTACTTTCACTTGATTAGTTGGAGCCATGCCAAATGACTTTCCGACTTTGGGAAGACTTTGAGATGGAGCACCAAAGTAAGATGCCATATTCTGAGAAGATTGGCTGTTTTGATGGAATGGTCGCTGCTGCTGTGGCAAATGTTTGAGACCCAAGGCATATGACAACCTGTCCTTGAGCATTTCTACTTCTTCCTGAAACGCGACATGAAGTTTGGGATAAGCCCTCAAGAGTGACCACAAGATCGTATATTTGTTTGAGATTGGAGAGCCACAAGTACAGTTATGCATGCATTTCACGATACACACTGCAACTTTTCAGTTAAAAATTAATGTTAAAACGAACTCACGTCATGGCAACCTCGAAGAATACTAAGTGCAACTTCCAATTCCCCCTCGGACGCAAGCATCTCGCCGTAGTGCCCCAACAATTTGGCCACATCATCAACGAGTAAAAGCTGCATTCCCCTCGAATTCATTGCTCCTTGAGCGACCAGTACAAGCTCAACAAGATCCTAGAAAAGAAATCATAGCTAACAGTCGGAATGTTTCAAACATTTTTGAGACAACAGTCGGGAGAAATTAGTCTGTGCGTGGAAGAAAGCGAAAGTTCCACTACCTACACTAACTCTGCTCCTGTAGGTAACCAATGTTACCATAGTACGGGGAATATTTATCGTATGTTTTGGGGGAAATTCCCAGTCATGGCGAGGGATTGTACTAACGCAGCTAGGTAAATGAAGTCCTGTTAGGTTGGCACCAGTTGTCGGTCGTTGAATGCGCGAACTAGTTTTCCTCCTACTAGATTCGGAAAGGTAATAGTCATAAATAGAATAGCAATGCAAAGTGAAATAGAATAAAATGCTGTTGATCCGATTTGCGGAAATATTGGTAAGGGCGCTCTACAGGCTAGTGTACGATTCCCTTAAAAAACTACCATGATAATTCGAGCGCAATCGTACCAGTGTTCAGCGAAATTAGTTGTTCGAGTCGATTTATCATTTCCATGACTCCCTCTAGTAGAAGAAGAAGAACGACCCTTTATCACCTATCATTCAAGCCAATTATTACAGGAATTTACTTTGGCGAACCCCATCTGCAATGATTAATTCAACTACTTCAAAATTCACCAAACTTGATACTAACAGACACGAAGCCAAGGTGCTCTTGTTGATAGTGCTCCAAAATGTAAATTGCAGGTAGAGATTGAAAATCCCACCATGCAGTAAATTAGTAGCTAGACTTGGAAGCAGAAACCTTATTTGACTGATAATCACTTTTCAATATTTCAATATTCAACTTACTTGAATATTGTCGATGTTCAACGGAACTCCAGATGTCCTTTTCCTGACCAGAGGGCTGATGTTGCCAGAGGCAATGTAGCACACTTCCGCGAATTGAGCAAATTCACCACCTGCTTGCTCCAAACGTGATCCAAGCAATTCTGTGACCAAAGAAAACACAGTTTATTGAGCGGAAAAAGTTCATATTCAATTAAAAAAAACTTTTGTAATGTAGTATAAAGGTGGGTTCCTCAAACAAGATTAATATTTTCAATCAATGAAAGAATCAACTAATGATGACTTTGTGGAAGAACGTCGGTATCAACGGATGATATTTGACTGAAAGGCCCTCCAAGCCGCCTACACTAAACTATAATTCCAACAACAATTTACCAGCCAATTGAGACGCATCTTTCTTGTAGGTTAAAATGGCAGTGAGTGCTTCTTTCCAGCTCGACAACTCACAATCAGAAATAATGGTTTCCCAGTCTTCAGTCACCAGAGCTTGGATGATACGCGACAAAGGATCGTTCTTCTTCTTCTACAACAAGGAGAAGGGCAAATATTATTTGTTCGTTTCAATATTATTTGAATCGTAGGTTCACACACTACCTATTTTAGTATCCAAGTATGGAAAAAATAAGAGACACCCCATTGAATACGGACATGGTTGATGAATGGGCGATAAATCATCGTTCTATCTAGTTAAATAGATATGTCTTCCCTCAATACTGGGATTTTATGAGAGCAAAGTCAAATTCGAAAAAAATCTACTATGACGATTATAATGGGTTTGGCGCCATTCAATCAGCATGTTTTCCCCATACAACTCTTAAAATCGTCCAATTCCAATAAGCCCCTTTCCAAATTTCTACATCTTCTAATATAGGTGTTATAGAAGGAGATGATAAGAAATTCAGTAACAACAAGGCACCAATTATGGTTCTCATACACAAGTTCCTCGCTGTGGAAATTACACTGGATCGAAATTTTCTCTTTAGTTGTAAATTTATAATTGTTTAAGGGCTAAAGAACACCAAGATCCAAATTTCAGACATTTTAAAAAGGCAGTGGACGTCACACCAAGATCTGTCCAATAGGGAAGGAAACTTCTTGACGTCATGCTCAACATGCGCTGAGGCTAACGATGGTCAAAAATTGACAGCTGCATTGCAAAAGCCTGTAAGTTCAGAACGTGACAGTTTCCAGGAGATGGAAAAATGGCGGTGGCAAAATCCCGTATGTTATCAACCGCTTTATTGCTCTTCTCATTTGTGTCAGAGCAACTTCCAGTGTTTTGCTCTGTAATGGAGAGGTTTCTAAGTTAAAGGTTATTAGAAACTGGCATAGAGAAGAAATGGAGCGTTGTTGTTGTTGTTTGATTCTGTTCTTACTAGCGTGTGCCCAAAGCCACATGAACCAATAAAGCTCAAAACCGGAAACAAAAATTTCGGAAAAAATTGTTCTTACAGGCTTTTGCCGCGTGGCTGTCAAAATGTTAAATTCACATATTTTAATATTTCCCAAAATTTAGGCACACTGTTTTGCCGCATCGCGGCTTCGTTTTATACACTTGTATTTCCTTCCTAGAAATTATTGCCCCTTATTGGGGTAATAAAGATAAATAATACGGCACAATGAATACCAATTGTCATACTTCAAAATATCTTTGGTGAATTCGCTGTACTGCATCAGGATTTGTAGCACAAGCGAGAACCAACGCATCGGCCAATCTATCATCTTCTAGGCAGATATTGACAGCGTCTTCAACCCTTCCGATTAATAGAGCTCGTGATACTTTGCCTTCAACACCTGCGTTGAATGATTAGCAAGGACATCAATTTCAATTTGGAGGACACACTAACCGAGAAATATAATAAGAAATTAGAGGGTAAATTACAATACCATTGTCAACTTCAATTTTTAGAGGCTTCTGGGCTGCTGCCTTCTCAGGAGTAGGCTGCTTTGCGATTTTATCGAATACATCTGTGCCATTGACAATTTCCCTGTTTCCATACTGCTGGAAATTATGAAAACGTAACCTTACTATTCAGCGTGGTGATAATCACTACTTTACTGTGTAAAAATACACAAGGTTTCGCGTTAAAATCAGATAATATTTTCATAATCATTTGAAAGTAAGATTTACCTGTCCATCATGAGTTCCATAATCATAGCCGTCCTGAAAGAAATAAAGTATTTGATAAAAATAATGGGTGATTTACTCTTGGAAACCTTATAAGTTGGAAATTGATTCAATTTTTTCCAAATTGAAATATGTAGATACTTGACACTCTTGTTTTGACAAAACAGTTTACGTATTTAATCAAGTTCATTCAGAGTTGTTTTACCTTTCCGATTTGAGAAAATTGGTCGTTAAGGCTGTCTACGTCATTTTGATAGTCGTCTTTAGGAACAATTCCGAGGCTCTTCATAACCTGTGACAGCAAATAGATGGGATAGGTATTAAAATAGCTTCAGAAACAGACAATTTTAACGAACAAGAGGTCACAGCCAATGAGCCGATTTCAAATATTTGGAGAGTAGCAGAAATACAGGGACTTAAATTCTGTCTCTCTCAAAAGGGTGTGGAGGTCTTTGAGGAGCAATCGACCTTTTTTAATTCAGAACCAGCAATTTATGGTTCAAATCGGGGGGGGGGGGGGGGGGGGGGGGGGGGGGGGCATTATTATTTTTTTGTTCACCTCCGATTTTCGATTATCTTGCCATCGATTGATTGTTCCGATTTTTAGCCCAAAATCGATTTTTTTGTCTTCAGAAATCGATTGCGAATTCGCATCGAATCGATTTAAAAAAAACCAAATTCAAAATAAAAGTCTTTCTACTTCAAAATAATCCTTGAAACTTTGGCGAACCGAAATTAATTTTGACACATTCTGAATAACTTTGAGATGTGATTCGCATGTCAAACATAACTACTTAGAATTCAAAGAGAAGAAGAAGTTGGGTACAGGTAGGTTTTTCTCTGGTTACCGCATACAGGTTAAGGTCAACGCATACAAGTCAAGTGGTAGGTGGGTAGGTACTACGTAGTGATAATTATTTTTTTCATGCACCCATTGAAAGTTCCATTGTTTTTGTTCAAAAAAAAAAAATGAATTTTAGATAAATAAAAACCGAATTGTGATAGGAAAAATACCCAACTACCAAAACATTAAATTAAAGAAAATTAAATGTTTCTTGAAAAATCGATTTTTTGTCACCCCAATTGATTGTTGCAATCGATTTTAAGCTTTCGATTGAGAAACGATTCCCAAAATCGATTGTTGGCGACCGATTTCGCATCACTAGTTCAGACACCAAACAGAAGAAGCAAAAAGAAATCAGTAGCAGAAAGCTGCAGTATCCATGCTAGAAACACAGTGCAGAGAAAAGGTGCCTAAACATCATTCATGTATACGATTTCAAACATCATTGAGAAGTCATTCCCACTTCATCAATATCATAGTGGGAACAACAAACACAGTGAAGTGATTGATCACTATGAATACTAGGGGCGGGATTTGTAGACAGGCAGTTTCGAGGAGACCTTGGGATGGTCTTCAAGGATTCTTCAAGCCGAATCCGTATTAATCAAGTTCTACTCAACTCTTGCACGTGATATAGAAGTAGTTCCCATTCTTCTTCAACATCCGATATTTTTATTTTGTTTTTTTCCTTCGATAATGTTACACAATTATTATCTACCGTTTCCGACACTACATACTTTTCACAGTAACTTGAGCTGAAAACTTCCGACTAACATTTTACACCTACTGGAATACCCCATTTTTCTTTTTTCATCCACAAACTCAAGGATTTTGGACTTTAGAATGTTTCAGGATGTGGCTTTATGTTTTGTTTTAGGAACTTCATACAATTACATCAACATTGTGGGAACGAACTTCAAGAAATAGAGTCAAGTCAGTATGCTTACAGATTCGTCGTTGTATCCCAGTATATCTCGAATAGCCCTAGCCGGATCATCGCTGTAGCATGCTTCCAAATACCTCCACAAGGGGTCTTGTTTCCCTTGACAAATTTCGTACTGTCTTCCTTCGGCTACTTTCCTCTCTAGATCTCGGGCCCTTTCCAAGAACTGTTCGTCCAAGTGGACTTGGAACAATTTCACTCCATCAGGTCCAAAGGTAGACATTCTACCTCCAAACTGAAAGGAAAATAAATAAATAACAATGAACAATAAATTAATAATTACTAATACGTAATAAACAAATTGGGTTTGGAAGGACAATTTTTCACACATTATTACTGAAAAAAGGATATTGTTGTGAATTTTAGAAATCATGAAAAACACTTACACCAAATTTGGCACCCACAGGACGTCGAAGCCATTTGGGAGCTTTTTTGAGATCAACAGTTGGTTGAGGAGCTTGAACTTGTTGTTCATCGTAGTTGTCCATCCCAGGAAAAGAATCAGCAATCTGCAGTGAGGAAAGTGAAAGCTATAGGAACATACTACTAACTTACAAACCTGTGGGGTGTGTCACGGTGCCCACCATGGAACTCCTTCCTCCATACCGGGATCAACACCCTGTAGTTATGGCTGCACGATCCATTAGTCTCCCATGATCTTTGCTGGTTACTACTTTTAACTTCTATTGTAGAGAGGATGCCTGGAAGTTGCCTTCTCCTCCGCAAGGGGGAGCAAGCAGGTTTTCCTCCACCAGTCATTACAATTTTTTCTCTTACAAGGCCTCGCCGTGAGTACATATATCTCAAACCTTCATCTGTTCTTTCTCCATTTATACATACCTCGCGGTATTCAATCTTTTAATTAATTCTTTTTTCTCTTTGTGGATACTTACCTTCAGCATCACATCGATCAGGTAATTCCATTTATTTCTATATTTCATTTATATTGATTTGAGCAGAGTATTAGGTAGATTTCTATCCTAAACTCTCATTCAATTAAGTTTAGTATAATCTTTTCTTTCTCCCTATTTTTACTTCTAGTCTATTCATATCCTTCCTCCAAAATAAGGGTATTATCGTTTCTCAATTTTGCTAAATTTGAGCGGTAGCAGAATCTACATTTATTATAGGTATTTATCAAGTAAAACTTGAGATAAATTTGAATATGGATAGGTACTAAAAATCAGTAGGTAGTCCTCATCCGTCACAGGTGTGATCAGATACATAACTTACTGTAGTCCCGGTACTTACCAAGTGCAATACATTGATCTAGTTGTGGTGTTGTATAACCTTGTATGTACTCTAACGAAATTAACCAATTCACAAACGTAAAAAAGTAACAACTCACCTTATTACTAACACTAGCTACACCCGGGCTTCCAGTTAGAGAGTAGATACTAGTGTGACCGTCACAACTCGAACTAACGATAAGTGATGGGTTTCTAGGGCACCAACTGACGTCGAATATCCATTGCTGTGAATTGGGTATTTCGCACACTATTTCACCTTCCTGCGAATCACATGAATCGAAAAAATAAGGAAAGTTACTAGACCAAATTCTCCAATTTTAGGCAGAGCTATGTAGGTGGCCTTCTCCATTGCTAAATTTACTACCACTCAGGGATTTCCTGGAGTCATCTATTGAACAGCAATCAATTGGCATCATTTGAGAATTTGGATCATCAGCAGAAGATTTGAATCATCCATTGACCAGCAATCAATTCTATCAAGATTATTCTCAAAGCATCTACCCAAACATAAGCTTCCAATATTACAGTTACTTTCTTCTTCATTATCAACTTTTTATCTATTGCAGGAACAAGACTTAAATGGGTGAACCATTACCCACATAAGAGTTTCGCTTGACATCCAAATGGGGAACTTGCATGGCACTTTGTAATTTGAAATATCTTAATGAGGGCTTTCCGAAAAGATGCGATTTGAGGGGTATCCGACGGTAAAAGAAAATGGGTCTTTTAATTTGAACCTACCTGACGTCACCGACCCACTGCCAGGGTAGGCCCCCCTTTTGCGGAACCTATTTGACGTCCCGCTCTCCCTTTCAACCCATCTTCTGATCAAACCAGTCTTAATTTCAAGCTGAAAATTGGCACCAGGGAGTTTTGAGGGGCGCTGAATCAGATTTTGAGGCTCAAGATGCAAAATTCCGACCCACGCAAGTTTCCGACCCCCGTTTCCGACTTTTTTCCTCAACCCACGGGCTCCAGAAATGCAGCCCATTTTACCAATTTTGTATCGTAGGAACAAAGCTTACATTGTCCAACATTTTTTCCACACAAGAGTTTTACAAGTTTGAATTACCAACCTAAATTTGAAAGTTCAGTGAATAGGTAATGGACTTACATGAACTGTTTCAACGAACAATTATCATGTTTTGTTTTTGTGATGATTTTTCAAAGCAAGCACCGCCATGATAATGAAAATGCAAAATATTGTGGAATTTAGACAAGTACAATGTTTTCTCCTATTTTTGAGGGTCGTTTAAAAATCTGGATTTCGAAAACCCATGAGTATCGCCCATTATGGGCTCGAGAAGCGCCCCAAACATGCCCCCACCAGGTTTTCATCGGTTTCTTCCAGTTTTCTCAGGATGGAAAAATCTTGAAATTATGATTCACATTGTGAAGTATGCGATGATTATTGTATAACATACGTATATCGAGGAATTCTCAAAATCACAAACGTGAAAAATAATAAATAGGATTTCGAGCTTCATTGGGACATGGTTGAGGCGCTTTCTGAGCAGATCCCCGGAAGTTGTTTGGTATAAAAAGTAACGTTAGGAAGATTAAGTGAATGTAGATAACTGCTGACATATTTAGTTAAAACCACCTACGACTCTAGCAAAATTCTCGAGTGATAGACAGATTTGGCACAGGGTATGGAACACATTTCAGCTCAGTAAAAAACGTCTGCC
>JAEMON010000002.1:6090373-6104517 GCA_030264115.1 Lygus lineolaris | reverse complement strand
TTGTTCAGAGGGAAATTATTTGAGATGGTGGTGAGGGGTCCGAGTGTGATACCGAACGTCGAGTGTTTATTCATGGTAACTCATACATTTTGAATAAAATGCTGAAGTTTAACACTTTAATATAATTGATGTAGATACCGTATAGGTAAGTATACGTCATTGCTGACGCTATCTGCTCCTATCGGAAAGGTATATATAAATCCCTTATGAATTATGTACATATCGACTGCATAATAATCATGTACTTACCTACATAGGTAATTAGAAACGCCACACAACTGCATAGAAAATTGTTCATTGTTTATGAACCAAGTTGTTATTATACATCTACTTCAGCAATAAAATACAATAATGACAACATTCACGGATTTACAGCATACCAAAAAAATATATAAATATATATATTCGAAATTCAGTAGCACGTACAAAAAAGTTATTGGCTCAGGTTGGCTCTGCTCTCGGACAGAATTTTTTTTATTCCATAAAGAAAACAAAACACATAGGTAGTCTTAGAGGGTCACACACACATTAGAGGGTCTTAGTACTTTCCTGACATTTATCAGATTGGTAGGGATTTCTATTTATTATTTAACAAGTTTGAACTTCCAAGCAGATAGGTAGCCTACCAGTGCCCTCTCTCATTGCCCTGCTTGCATTGGTACCGCCGGCATAATGGGGTTTTTGTTGCTTTCATTTCATTATTTTTCAAGTTTTTGAAATAATAATAATAACCATTTATTCATTAATACACGCACAATTTCGAATTTTTGTGTGTAAAGACAAGGTAGCCATCCATGCTAGTGGGATTCACGACCGTTTCAGGACATCCCCATGGAAGAAGAAGAAGAAAGAAGGTGAACCTTCCTTCTTCTTCATCTTCCATGGGGATGTCTTGAAACGGTCGTGAATCCCACTAGCATGGATGGCTACCCTGTCTTTACACACAAAAATTCGAAATTGTGCGTGTATTAATGATTTTTGTGGTTATTATTATTATTTCAAAAACTTGAAAAATAATGAAATGAAAGCAACAAAAACCCCATTATGCCAGCGGCACCAACGCGACATCCCCATGGAAGAAGAAGAAGAAGAAGGAAGGTTCACCCAAAGAAAAATGGCGTGCTGGAAATCTGCCTTTACTGTAACTCCTTCTACCGTTATGTTGGAGAACTAGAAATTTATTCCTTCATGAAAAAAATTGCATAAAAAAATTTTCTGTCGCCAGCTGGATTTGAACCTAGGTCTCCAGCTTATCAGCCAGGTATCAGCCCAAAGTCACGAGGTCCAAGCGTAGACCGGGACTGCGCAGCTCGTATTTGACCATTTGCTCCCCAGAGTGCATAGGTAC
The DNA here is from genome assembly GCA_030264115.1 of Lygus lineolaris. Lineage (NCBI taxonomy): Eukaryota > Metazoa > Arthropoda > Insecta > Hemiptera > Miridae > Lygus > Lygus lineolaris. The sequence goes on along the minus strand of JAEMON010000002.1, from coordinate 6,103,169 downwards.
CCCTCTTGAACGGATGTCAACACGAGCATGGCAGACAGAATAAAAATAATCCAGAATTTTGAATTTGAGCGGCAACTAAGAAGTCTAACGACTGCCAGTTGAACTTACATTTCTAGTTCTCCAACATTGCGGTAGATGGAGTTACTGTAAAGGCAAATTTCCAGCACGCCATTTTACATTGCGTGAACCTTCCTTCTCCTACTTACTTAACATCCCGATCGAAATATTCGCTCTAAATAAAGCTATTCTATTATATAGGTATATTTAAAAATAAAAAAACCGCTGCAAATTATTACACAACGTTTTATTTATTTTCTGCTCAGATCGCCAATCTACAAAGATCCTATCGGTAAATACCTACCTAACTTAAATGTATCTTGAAGTTCATAATCATTTCATGGGGAAAATGAGTAGGTACCTACTTGTAATTATTATTATCCGAGAGTTTTGAGATTCATTCGTAATACAATTCAGTAACTAAGGAAGCTTATGAAAGTAAACCATGAGAACTGAAAGAAGAAGCTTTGCTCAACGAAATCGAGAAAAAGTTGCATTTGATCAGCTGATCTTTGAACGGGATTTGGCCTACTCAGGAAGATTCGCGATTCATACTCATGTTTCTGCTCTTTTCTCCGTTCAACCCTCGTCCTTTCAGGGAGCGAACGGTTGGTCCTAAAATGTTCTGCGAGGTTTCATTCGATGCTAAAAATTGTGTTATGTTCGAAATCAATGGAAAAAATATACCTTTCTGAATTTTCGAGCTAGGGCGTTTTGAAAATCGTATCCCCTATTTTCTACCCCTCAGAAAAGACTGACGGTAGCGCCAAGCTTCGGGTAAAACTTGACCCCAAATAGGGCCGGTATACCAAATTTCAATAACTTTGGTCCATGGCAACTAAGGAAAGAGCGGATGGCGGATAGACGGATTTTTTTTTTATTTCGATTTTTGGATTCTACGTATCTTGAAACTTAAACCATCAAATTTTGAGGGGGTTAATGAAAAATGTTTCATGCTCGATTCTAAAGGTTCATTATTGAAAATAATAAACCATAAACTTTGATAAACGAGTTTATTTTATTATTTCAATCTTTAGCAAAAAATTATCATTTTCCCATCGATTGATCCAATTTTTTTGATCGGCACTTCCTTATTATTTCTTGAACTGAACGTTACAATTTTTCGTAATTTAGTTGTTACTTTTGACTTGTTGGTTGCTCGTTCATATGAAATATTCCATATCTGTATATAATTCGGTTCATAATTTTATTTTATTGTGAGTTCTATCTTTATTATGTATCCTGTTTCTTCTTATGTTTAGATTCACTAAACGTGGTTTGAAGAAGCGTACTTTCGAAGGCTCTTCTGGACTGTTGAAAATTTGGTAAAGATGGATCAGGATATGGACAATGATAATGGGCCTGAAGGTCAGCGAGATTCCAATAATGAATTCTTTGATATGGGAGATGGTCCTCCAGGCGTCGGTCCTGGACCTCTTCCACCTCCTGGAATGAGTGGCCAGTTTCCTCCTCCTCATCCTCGTGGGATTCCACCTCCGCCTATGATGCCTCCTGGCCCGCCTCCAATGGGACCACCTTCGATGATGGGACCTCCCGGAATGCCTCCTGGCATGCCTCCTGGTATGCCCCCGCCTATGCCACATGGTATGGGAGGGCCTGGTATGCCCCCTCCTGGAATGCCTCCCGGAATGCAAGGGCCACCTGGTATGCAAGGTCCTCCTGGAATGCCAGGGCCCCCAGGTATGCAAGGACCTCCTGGAATGCAAGGTCCTGGAATGCCTGGACCTCCTGGAATGCAAGGTCCTCCAGGAATGCCTGGACCTCCAGGTATGCAGGGGCCTCCTGGTATGGGACCACCCCCTGGGATGGGTCCTCCCTCCAGTATGGGACCGCCTTCTGGTATGGGCCCTCCCCCAGGAATGGGCCAAATGCCTCCAGGACCCCCTCATGGGATGCCTCAAAACCAAGGACCCCCTCACGGAATGCAACAAAATCAACAGCCTCATGGCATACCTCAGAACCAAGGACCGCCCATGGGCCCTCCTCCTGGAATGAATCAACCGCCACCTGGAATGGGACCGCCTCCTAATATGGGGCAAGGCCCGCCTCAAATGTCTGGCATGGGTCCACCACCACCAAATGTTAATCAGATGCCTCCTAACATGAGTCAACCACCTCCAAATCAGATGTCTCAACCTCCTCCTAACGTCAATCAGAGACAAAACATGTCAGACGGTCCTCCAGGTGAAGACGACCAGCACTTGCCTTCATTGCTCACCATGCACGTCGACCCGCCCAACTCAGAACGTCCACCCGTCGAAAAAGAACAACCTCAAAAGCTTCCTCACGCCCTTGAAAAAGTCCTTGCGTTCAAAACTCAAAGAGCCACAGAACTTGGAGTCGACAGTGATGCGATCGATGCCGTCCAAGTGCCTGATGACACTGACACTGAACCAGCTACACCAATCATACTTCAGCCCGCTTTTGACGACATTGAAGATTATGAAGATGAAGATGAGAGAGAAAGCAGGAAAAGTAAAAAAGATTCAAAAAAGAAATTGAAGAATAAAAGAAAGAAGAAGAGAAATAAAAGCTCTAAGCTTTTGATATTACATGAAAAAGAAAAAAATAAAGACAAATCTGATAATCACGAACAAGGACAAAACGGTGCTGATGTGGATGGTAAAAATGCCAAAGACGAAAAAGAGGAAATGGTAGACGTGGAAGTTGAATATATTCAAGAAAAATTCAATGTATTCGAACTTGAGCCACAATTTAGAAGTTTTTCAAAAATATTCGAACTATTCCGTATAGCTGAGCCTGAAGTTGTCCTTGAACCACAAAAAGATTCAGGCAATGATTTGACTGCCCTTGGGTCGCAAAGAAAGGACCTGACCAAGGTACCAAAACTTCCAGAAGACGATGATTTGGATGATCAGGTGGAAAGGAACGACGATAAACCCAAGCTATCCAAAAGGAAAATGAAGAAACTAACGAGGTTAAGCATTGCTGAACTCAAGCAGTTGGTCAATCGTCCTGATGTCGTAGAAATGCATGATGTAACAGCTAGAGACCCTAAACTTCTTGTGCAGTTGAAAGCGCATCGCAATACCGTACCTGTTCCTCGTCATTGGTGCTTCAAGAGGAAATACCTACAAGGGAAGAGAGGTATTGAAAAGCCACCCTTTGATTTGCCTGATTTCATTAAGAAGACGGGAATCATGGAGATGAGGTCTTCTTTGCAGGATAAAGAAGAGCAGAAGACTCTCAAGGCCAAAATGAGGGAGAGGGCACGACCGAAGATGGGAAAAATTGATATTGATTATCAGAAATTACATGATGCTTTTTTCAAATGGCAGACGAAACCGCGTTTAACCATTCATGGTGATTTGTACTACGAAGGTAAGGAATATGAAACACGACTGAAAGAGAAAAAACCAGGTGACCTCTCTCCTGAACTCAGGACAGCTTTGGGAATGCCTGTGGGACCAACTGCTCATAAAGTTCCTCCACCGTGGTTGATTGCCATGCAACGTTATGGACCTCCTCCTTCGTATCCAAATTTGAAAATACCTGGCTTGAACTGCCCGATTCCAGAAGGATGCCAATTCGGATACCACGCCGGCGGATGGGGTAAGCCGCCTGTTGATGAGACTGGGAAACCGTTGTATGGTGATGTATTCGCTACCCATACAAATGCCAATGATATAAAGTTGGAAGACGATGATGTCGAAAAGAATGTTTGGGGTGAATTGGAGTCGGACAGTGAGGAGGAGAGCGAAGAAGAAGAGGAGGAAGAAGAAGTGAAGGACGATACGGGCATTATGACGCCTTCTGAAGGCCTGATAACTCCATCTGGCATTGCCTCAATACCCGCAGGCATGGAAACCCCTGACATTATCGAGCTGAGGAAAAAGAAGATCGAGGCAGAGATGGAAGGTGGAGAAACTCCCGCGCTTTACCAGGTCCTTGCAGAGAAGAGGGTAGATCGTATCGGTTCAAACATGATGGCATCAACTCACGTCTACGACGTTTCGGGAGCGACGGCAACTGCTGTTTCAGGCATCACCACTCCAGCAGCTCCAAGGAAAGACACCGTCGAGTTGGCCCTCGACCCTTCAGAGTTGGACCTCGACACCGACGCCATGGCGGCTCGCTACGAACAGCAAATGCGAGAACAACAGTCTCACCTCCAGAAAGAGGATCTCTCCGACATGCTGGCTGAACATGTACAACGTCAGAAAAACAAGAGGAAAAAACAGCAGTCTCAAGATGGAAAACCCACAAAGAAATACAAAGAATTCAAGTTTTAATATGTATGGGTGTGCAATCACTATTATTCGTTCTCGAAAATGACATTTTTCAAGTTTCAGTCGCCTCTTTTTGACGTGGAATATATTTTTTAATAACTATGTATATTTCGTACAATTCAAAAGAAAATTATTCTATATTGTTTGCATTTAGTTCGTTATCTGTCCTTGAGTTGTAGTCACAAATGATGAATTGAATGTTCTGTTCTTACAGGACAAATATCACTAATGTACCGATCTTCCTAATTATATCAACTATACAACAATTTAGCAAACCAATATATAACCCCTTTACTGTCGAATTTTGAAATTTACAATCAGGTTTTTGTAGATGGACAATCAGGTTTGCTTTCTGTAGATTGACAATCAGGTTTTTGTAGATGAAAAAGTATACATCATTCTCGAGTGAAATTCGTATTACAACATACCTAAGTAAGCACTTAACAGCTCATGGAAATCAATCAGAATAATGGAAATCACCTGATTTTGTTGGGTATTATGATAGTTGTTGGTACCTAGTGGTTTGGTTATAGATTGGTTCAAAAAATAGGTATTTCTTGAAAAGCTACGAAAAGCAAACAAGTAGGTTCCTATCGTGTTGAAAAAATCAGTCAACATTTTTACTTCTTACTATATTCTTTTTAAATGATGACAATTATGTACCCAGAACTTGAGATTTGTCTGCATATTGTTGAACTGCTGAAATAATTAAGGAAGTCGTTATCCTAACAGACAAGAACTGCAAGACCTAAGCCCATCTACCTTTGGACTGTACAAGATGTGCAGAAATGGCTGCGAAGACATTGCTCCGAGTACTACCCTCTCTACGCCGAACTATTTCTCAACGTAAGTTGGAGCAAATTTCATTAGTTGGGCTTCCAAATCCATCTGGATTGTCTGTTGTATTGTCAATCTGAAAGTTACACATCTTAAGTCGAATCAACGCTGTAGAATTCCTACCTAGGAAATACTTCACGTGTGGATAAGGCTCTTTTTAGTGTTGAATTTGTTTAAAATTTCATTTCTGTTCTACATGTTTGAGTAGGTACCCCTAAACTGCTCTAACCCACCAATGGCATTATCAGGTGGAATTAATCTGTTCCCGTGAGATCATCGAAGTAAAGTGATCAAAGGCGTTCGAACTTGGATGGGTGACAGTGGCTCGTAATAGGGGTTTTCCGGACAAAAATATACCATAAATAACTAAAAAGCTGCAATATCGTTAAAAAACCTAGAAAATTCACGTTTTTGACCATTGGAACCACTCAAAATTGTTTTGTATAAAAGAAAAGGTTAAGGGGCCAAGGAACTTTCTCCCAATTTTCTCAGGCGATTTTTGCCGATTTTGATGCGGGTTGTAGCATTCTTCTTGTTATTCAATTCTCTAGTGGGATCAGCTAAATTTAATTTTAAAATTTTCACGCCTTTTTTTTTTAATTCAAATTGGCATAAAGGCACCAGGTGCCTTTGATGAGGTGCCAGGATGAGGTCCTCATCCCCCTACCGAATGATAAAATAGGAAGAATGCCGCCAACCGCATCAAAATCCGGTGAAAATTGGCTGGGAAAAACTGTGCTACTCTAAAATGGTTAAGGGAAGGGGGGGGGGGGGGGGGGGGGGGGGGGGGGGGGGCATTTTGGGCTCCCCTTAATAACCAGAGACTTCTGCGTCGAATGAGACCAACGCTAGCTCTCCAACATATTAGCCATGATTTTGGTGATTTTCCAAAGTGTCCCACTTTCTTCACTTTTTCAATCGTGAACGCGGAACAAAAACAATTTTGGGCGGCTCCAGTTGGAAAACGTGACTTTTACAGGGTTTTCAAAGATATCACAGCTAATTAGCTATTCTAGGTAAGAGAAAGATAAGTATATTTGGAACTAGCATGAAATTTCCTATAAGATTGGAGGGGACTATATTTTCACCCTTATTTCGAGCCACTGTGCGACGGGCCGTTGGCGGTCCCTCTCAACTCAAGGGGGTTAGGCAATGAGTAGCCAAGAACGAAATCATCAGAACAAATTCTGAATTTCTGATCCTTCCTTTGGAGGACAGCTGATGACATTTTGTTATTTTGATGATGGAAAGTTCTCATCCTTTTATTTCATAAATCACAAAAAATTTGATGAAACAAAATTGATTCAGGAGGTTCTTTTATCTTGTGAATAATTGACTCACAGACGCTGTTTTTGTTTTTTCAATGGTTTTTTATTTTGGTGACTTTTCCGACGTCACTGTGAGGCCCTCATCATACCTTATAATTAGTGATGGATGGTTTTATTGAATTTAATCAAGTAGCTCAATCAAAAGCCTTTTTTCTACTTGATTAAATTCAATAAAACCATCCATCACTCATTATAAGGTATGATTAGGGCCTGACAGTGAAGGCGGAAACGTCACCAAAATAAATAAACCATTGAAAAAACAAAAACAGCGTCTGTGAGTCAATTATTCACAAGATAAAAGAACCTCTCTAATTCTACATAAGCGCCAGGAGATCAACCATCTCCAACAACCATCAAAATTGACTCCGTTTGAAAGAAAAGAACGAGCTGGGTCAAGTAACTGGTGGATTGGGCTGGAAGCTCGACTTAATTGTGGTTAATTCATTACGATGCTTGGCACCTAACCTACCCAACTCATTATTATGGTTTAAATTACCTATTAGCTTTTAGACTCTAAGGTTAAATCTATTACCACCTAGCGTAAGTACGTACCTGCCATGGATTTTGAAGACGGAGTAAGAGGAACATATTTTTACAGAATGATGTCACAGGAAGGACGCTTCTTCGGATAACAGAAGGGACTCTGTTGAGACTTGGGATCTGCAATATGGAACACCGGCAGGAGGTTTGGCGTGAGATCACTAAACTCAGACTTAAGAGCGACATTGTCGAAATTAGAGATCTGGAGAGGAAAGACGAAAATTAATTCATTTCTGGGTCATGAATTTATACTTTTCAAAGTTTAGGGACGTAAATATTTGACAATATGCAATGTTGTATAAAACAAATCTATAAAGTTACAGCTGTCGCTTGGCTGAAAATATTGATGCGAACAAAGCCATTAGTATCGGATACCTAATCGTTAAGTAGATAGGTAGGTAACTAATTTCCTGGCAACAAAAATTCATTGCTGTCCATCACACTCTTCTTGATAGCATCCGTGGTTTGTCAATATATTTAGTTAGCTAGTTAGCTCCTAGATGTATTTAGGAGTATTCTAACTGCTTCAAAATCGCTCATTCGTCAGAACTAGGTGAAATGTTTGGAGAGGAGTATAGAAGAATTACAGATCAGCAACTAAAGTAATGAGCTCCCACAGCGCCTTCTTCTGGCGAAGGCCAAAGCTACTAATCAGCTTCCCTACTTCCCTTTTCCCCGATTTTTCCTCTTCTGAAATGGCACTTTGCTAAAAAAGATTCCCACTGCAACTCAAGTTTCATAGAACTGTTGAAAAAGAAAAGCGCTTGTTGAAATTGATGAAATTGAAATTGGGATGCAAAATCGGTCGCCAACTATCGATTTAAAAAATCGTTTCTCAATCATAAGCTTAAACTCGTTTGCACTAATTAATCGGTAAAAAAATCGATTTTTCAAGAAACTTAATTAATTTTTTTTAATTAAAAAAGTATGTGAATGTTTTGGTAGTTTGGTATTTTACCTATACAAATTCGGTAGGTTTTTTTTAATATAAAATTCAATTTTCTTCTTTCTTTAACAAAAATGATGGAACTTTCAATGGGTGCATCAAAAATAAAATGATAAAGGTGGGGTCATTCAAGAATTTAAAAACTTGCTTCGTTCAATATTTAATCATTGTAAATGTCAAGGCCACAAACAAAACCAAGTTGCAAAGATCGTCTTATTATTTGAAAAAACATCAAGAACAACGTACAAACGTTTTGTATAAAAATTTACGTGCTCGAATTTTCAAAGATTATTTTGAAGTGGAAAAACTTTTTGGGGGAGTGGGGGGATTTTTTTTTTCAATCGATTTTTGAAGACAAGAAATCAATTTCTGGCCAAAAATCGTAACAATCGATTAATGGTAAAAGAATAAAAAATCGGGGGTGAAAAATCGATTTGCATCCCTAAAAGATGGTCGAAAGGCAAAAGCAGCAATATGGCGGTAATGAGAAAATAGGAATGAGCAGTCCTGCCAACTTACAACACAGAAATCTCTATGGGGTTTTTGGTAGAAATTGATAGAGTAGCTTGCTATTGTTTGCACTTTTGGGAGATGAAATTTTTTACCTCCAAAATCAAAACTTCTTCTTTCTTTTTACGTTTTAGACCTTCCTGAACAATTTTGGTTTTGTGTCTGTCTGTCTATGTCCGGGGATCCTTGCAACACGCATAACTTCTACAATTTCCGTCCGATTTTGATGAAATTTTCAGGGATTACGCGGGTTAAGCCCTAGATGATCCCATATGAAATTCATTACGGTAGCCTCTGCGCATGCGTAAACGTGAAATCCTCGACACATCAATTTCTCGCGACTTAGTGGTCCGAGGAAGCTATGTGCCACACCCAACCATTTTTTCGCCGGTAGGGTTCACTGTCGGTGCTCATTACTTTAGTTGCAGATTTATAGGTTGGTGAGTATCACTTACTGCTGCGAATGAATTCTTGGGTTCCCAGGATGGGACATTTCAGACTCCGTGGTAAATCATAGGTATCGGTCTCCCACAAGAGTAAGACGCTCCGACCCTGCGCTCTTGAGGCCAAGAAAGGAAACGCAGAGCATGGCATCCTGCACTCACTTTGGCCGTTGGTAATTTCACGTTGTTCAGTTGGCAGCATTGCCTCGATTTTCTAGTAGCTGACATTTTGTTTTGGTTACTATTACTACTGCATGGAAGAAGGAGAAGGAAGGTCCACTCAATGTAAAATGACGTGCTGGAAATCTGCCTTTTACAGTAACTCCATCTAGCGAAACTTTTGGGAACTAGAACTAAATGGTCCATGTAAAAAATTATCGCGGGAGTGGGATTCGATCCCTCAATCCCCACCATGTTAGTTGGGTGTAGGGGTAATGTCCTCACGCCTCAACCGCCTGAGCCGGTCTGCCTGTCGAAGAGTCTGTGAGAAACAAGGGATCTCGACTTGCATGTTTACGATCCCTTTCAGAATCTAGGTTATTCAGAGTCTCAGCTGTTTCTTTTGATTTAAAGCAATCTTTTGGATATTCAATGATGGTGAACTAACAAATGATTAATAAAATAACCAAGGATGATGAAATATTATTATCTGTATAATACAATTTATCCATTATTATTGAACTTAGTTTAATAGGTACCAACCCCTAATAATGTTGAAAGAAGGGAAATTATAGCTGGAAATTCATTTCATTGTTACATTTTAGCATAACATGATAATAATAGACGGATAATAATCTAATAATCCAGAATAATTGTGAATTTCGAAAGCTACTAAGAGTGGTAGGTTGACGGAGCACTCTAGCGACTGCTGGTTGAACTGTCTAGTTCTAAAAAATTTCGCCAGATAGCCCTACGGTCAGAATCTGCACACATTTTCCTATGAAGTGGACCTTCCTTCTCCTTCTTCCATGACTACTGTTTTGACGGTTTTGATTCTCAACCTCAGTTTTTTCAATCTGTGAGTATCATATTTTCGAACCTCAGTTTTTAATCTGTGAGTATCATCACACATCCTCTTCATTTTTGTACTGTGATTGAAGATAGCATGGTGCGCCTTCATCGTGTTCACACTTTCCATGGAATAGTATTGTGTTCCCTCATCCTTACACAACAATTTTCTGCGCGCCAAAATTACTGGTCTTTGAATTTGATTCCTACTTTGGAGTTACTGATTTTTTGGCGAAATTTGGAATTTTTACCTCGTACTCTACTGGTCTACTGGTGCTCAATCAGTTTATTATAACAAATTAGAATAAAGTTTATTCTTTTTATAATAATTTAAAAAGTAGAGGAAAAATATAGTCATTCCCAATTACTTTTTCAAAACAGTGGGAACTGGGAAGAAAAGTACATCAGAGAAAAGTGCTACCACTCAGTAGGGAAAAAGAGGAAACAGCTGGGAAATTTTGGTTTAAGGAGTAGTACCTACTTCTCCGTTAGAGCTCAGCACTGGAGCGTCTTATTCTAGTGGGAGACCTATAAATACCGGTTTTCTCTTCCGCAGTTCACTCTATTTTCAATTTTTAAGTAAGCGCGCAGTACAACACCTATGCAGTTTACAGATCTCTGTATCAACAACGAGTCTTCCGGGAATTCAACTGAATCCACAAGATAGCTAAGTACCTTTATTTACCGACGGAAAACATTTTGAAACTAGATTTTGATTCATACCAGGTTGAGTAGAAGAAAGCAAAACTCGGTGAGAATTTACTAGGTATTCGTTTCGTCTAATTAGGCACAACATCTTCATTAACCCTCTGATTGTTCATGGGGACACTAAGTCTTTAATTTGGTCAATCTCTGAAGCGAAACTGATGCAATGAATTCCGTTCCAAGCAGGTGAACCCGACAGGACTTATTGATTATCGGACATGTACCTCCCGACATCGGCGAGTTGAATTGTTAGGTTTTAACGGAATTGAATGTTATGTTGGGTAGGCGAAGTAAATTAATTTTCATTTACTAAAACCTTCGAGGCAAAATCTATGTGATATTAAAATAGTGACGGTTTTACTAAAGAAATTATTATTTAAAAATCAATCAAGTTGGTACTTACCTATGAAATTTGAAAAAATTATGTCAATAATTACTGCTTAATGACGAATACCTTGTTGGTATCACAGCCTAGTATATTTTTTACATCGGTACCTAATTTGAAATGCGTCTACAATATTAGAGTTTTCTCATTGTTTTCTTTGATTCAGTGGAGAATTTAGGAATTTGTTCCTACACCTACCTAGGTATTTAAAAAATATTGGGAGGTGTTAGGATTTCTAACAGTGAACGACACATTTACTGGATTAATAGCTTTTATTAGAATCGTTTTGTAAGTGGGTAAGCACCCTGTTGATTGGGTACCGCTTTGATAATTATTATATAGGTAATTTATTTATTTTTATGGTACAAGTATAACTAAGGACAATAACTGAGATGTTTAACATGGGTATTTTTTATACATCCCGTTTGAAGATCTTAATATTTTTTTCTCGTTTGAAATAAAACTTAACTATCGTAACTCCTGTCTATTTTAAAACCTTAGGTTACTTGTAAAATATGTCGGTAAGTACTCAGTTATAAAGCAGTAGCGGCTTTGATGGGCTGCTGGAGGGCAGGCGGCATGCTTACGAATAATTGGAATACATTTTAAATAGAGGATAATTATGCGAAAGGATGGAAATAAGTTGGTACAACCGCCAATCAAAAACTGGGTCTGCGTCGGACCAGACGGTGGAAGTTATACTTCTTTGGCCATTCTCATGCGCCCACTCACGCACACATACAGACAGGATATATAAATGAAATATTAGACATTTTTTAATATTATGATTTTTTTTGAATATTATGAATTGAATATAGATATATATAGATTATACGTTCCGACGCAGAACACTTTCACACTTTCCTTTTGAGCGTGACGTGGTTTCTCGACCAACATCCCATCCCAATGTGTGTAATGGGCGCAAAGAAGTAAGTATAACTTCAAACAGCTGCGTAGGTACGCTTAAACTAAACATTCTAAATAGGTTTGGGTAAAATGATTTTTTTTAAATTAATTTTTGTTGCCTCTTTTGGTTACCGTACTTAAATAATTTTCAATACTGATGCACTTCTGGAGTCGAGTTTCACAAGCTCATCTTGATTCAGTAGGTCACATTTTTCTGGTTTGTTGCAACCTCCTACACAGCTCATAATGAATGTACCTAAAAGGAGAAAAACTACAATGAAGGCCCCAAGAAAATGAATGAGGTGGGTACCAACAATATTTCAGTTCAACAAAGTTTTCTCGTTTAATTTCTTTATTATTATTTTTTTAAATAGTTGGTAGGCTAGGCCACAGAGTAATGGAGACAACTTAGGGCTCGACTGTGCCTACCTTGCCTACCCTGACAATCCATCTCTGTTATAAAGTGAGTACCACATCTCGGTACCTACCGAATAGGTTAATCGTGCCTACAATTAATACCAATGGTGTGTGGAACAGTTTCAGTTCATGTAAATTTTATAGTATATCTACATAATTATTAGCTACAACAGTGGTGTGAAGAATGGGCCGGGGTTCTTTTTACCATAGTCGCCTTGGACAGTTCACTTTTCAAACAGGATTCATTTCTTGGGACGGACTCGGCCTACGGTTTTAGGCCAATCGCTTCAGGCAATCTCTGTTCAGGCTGCGATTTTCAAATGTTTACGCAGGCTTACCTGATGAAATATGTAGTTAGTGCGTTTGAATACTTAAACGTTTTAAAAATAGAATACTATAATGTTCAGGGGCGGATCCAGAATTTTTTTCCGGGGGGGGGGGGG
>JAEMON010000002.1:5993791-6041749 GCA_030264115.1 Lygus lineolaris | reverse complement strand
TCGTTTTAGAATGGTCTAAAACGGATTTCCATGAAGACAATTGTCAAAAATTTGCATTTCAAATATTTTTAAGCCATGCAATAGCTTCATTTTCTTCAAAAATTCGCTAAAAGCTATAATGCATTCGTCCAAGATAAGAACCCATTAGGAACTGAGAAACCCTCCAATTTTGAGCGAAATCGGTCGTTTAGGAACAGAGAAATCGTAGTTTCAGGGAATTAACGTTTGCGCACGCACACTCGCTTCTACAGGTACGATGTTTATGAAATTAATAGGAGACTGTCTAGGGGCTATCCCGTACAATCCCTGAAAATGTCACCACATTATACGATCGAGTAGTTTCGGGATGCGCATGCGCAGTAGGTATTACTGACACGATCATCTCGAAATTCGAAATTACTTGTTCACTTCTAACTACTCTTCGAATTCGAGCGAAATAGGTCAATTAGGAACTGATAAATCGTAGTTCCAGGAAATTCACGTTTGCTCATGCGCACGCGCTACTAGACCCTGTAGTGTCTAACCTCTGTAATCCCTGAAGATTTTACTGAAATTGCGCAGTAGCTATTACTGATCCCCCCCCCCACCACACACACAAGCACACTTTTATTTTTCATTTCTGGCATGAATACATAGTTTCCTACTTTCGGTAATATGGAAGCGATTGTCCTCCAATGTCAAAATCTGAACAATTTTGGTTCCGGGTCCGTTTGCAGACCTGTTTAACTGCTTGCGGTCAATTCCCCTGTCCCAGGCAAAACTATTGAAGTTGTGGTCCAATTTTTGATGAAATTTTCGGGGAATTTGCTGGGTTTTCAATGGGCTCTGCCGTGGTTATTGCTTCCTCACTAGTGAAGGTTTGAAGCTATGTATTCGTGCAAGAAATAAAATAAATTTTTGTTCTCCAAAATCAAAATTTCCACTTGCTTTTTACGTTTCAGAGCTTTCTGGACAATTTTGGTTCCGTGTCTGTCTGTCTGTGGTCAATTCCTTGTCCCAGGCAAAACTATAGAAGATGTGGTCCGAATTTGATGAAATTTTCATTGATTGTGCGGGTTAGTCCCGTGACGATCCCCTATGAATTTCATCGCCATCGGACCACTAATTGCCTGAGCGCATTCGCAAACGTGAATTTACTGAAACCCCTGTATCTCAGTTGACCTATTCCGTTCAAATTTGCAGGGTAGTTGTGGACTGACTCCAAGACAATAACCTACGAATTTCGTCACGATTGGATCAGTAATAGCTACTGCGCAGGCACAAGCTTGAAATTTTTTGTCATAGGTACCTCCGGAAGTACTCGACCAATTTCGGTGAAATTTTCAGGGATTACGCGAGTTAGACACTGGATTCTCCCAAATGAATTTCATCACCATTGCAGTAGCGTGTGCACATGCGCAAAGGTGAATTTCCTGAAACGATACGATTTCACCTTTCCTAGTGGACCGATTTCGCTCAAATTCGGAGGGTATTCGGAGGTTGATAATGACCTTCGAATTTCAGCACGATTCTATCAGTAATATCTACTGCTCATGCGCAATTTCGAAATGAGTTTCAAAGCCTTAACTCCGGAACTACTCGACCAATTCTGGTGAAACTTTGAGGGATTGTTCGCGGTAGCCCCTAGACAGTTACCTATTAATTTAATAGCCATAGGAACATAAGTAGCGTTTGCGCATGCGCTAACGTAAATTTCCTGAAACTACGATTTCTCAGTTCCTATTGGACGGAGTTCGCTCAATTTCGGAGGTTAGTTGAGGGCTGACTCCAAGACAATTACGTATGAATTTCGACACAATTGGATAAGCGATTGGATTAAGTGAACTCCTAAACTAGTCTACCAATTTCGTTGAAATGTCCACTAACTGACTCTATACGTCCTTGTTAAAAGGATAAAAATTAAAGTGTTAAATTAAAGTGAGGAAGCTATACTGCACACCCAACTTAGCAGTCGTTTTTTTTCTTCAATCTAATGGTCTGAGTGAGAGCTTTCCGAAAAGGTGCAAAATGATGGGTCTTGTATTTATTTGTATTGTCATCCCATCCCAAAATTGGCAATGGGGTGTCGTAATGGGCGATGGCAAACCTGGACACAATCAAATCGAAAGTGAAAGGTGCGCCGGTCTGGTAATTTTTAAGGCTGGTTGTTTACAGTTTATGCATGATTTTGATGGCGACGAGATTACAGTTTATCTCTGAAATTAGTTTGTGTATTAATTTGTTAACGAAGAACACTAGGGTGCAGATAGTCAGAAACCTTCGGGGTGCAGGTTTGCATTCGGGTGCAGGCTTTCAAAAAAACGTAGGGGTGCAGGTTTACTCATTTTTGGTGGCTTGAGTGCAGATTTACAGCCGCCCGTTGTAATTTTGCAATTTCGACTTCATTTTCTGATGGCGCACCCTTGAAAGCCCCATAGTTATAATTTCTAGCTCAAAAGTGCAATAGGTTGGCTGTAAAACGGGTGAGAAGATCACGCGTAACTTCATGATATGAGTTGAGATCTGAATCGGCTCTCGTTTTCGCTCACTCACAATCATCGGATACCCCACATGTAGCACCTTTTTGGGCAGCTCTCAGTGAAATCTTTCAGTTTAACGTATGAACTGGAATAGCCGGAATCGCCCATTAGGGGTTTTTGAGGGTGATAAATCCGAATTTGAGTTCAGAAGTGGAACATTCTTACCCAAACGCGGAACCAATTATAGCCATTAGGCTCTAAGTGGTAGAGAAGGGGAGTGGATGGTCCACACTCGGTGAGGTGCGGATCGCGAGTTTTATTTTGATGTATTGGGTAGGTATAATACATTTATTATTGTCGTCTCTTCCACGCAATGATTCGGTTGACTTCTACCTTATCGCTAATAAAATGTACAGGACATGGCGATAATTCGTATATATATTATTTATTTAAATATTGAAATCTTAATCCCAAGAAGGCTTAGAAATCTGTTCCTCTTCATAAACGAATTTTTCATGAGCGAAGGGATCGAGTAAGCGAGCAAGGGAATGAGAATTTCATTTGTGTACATGTTGGCGACAGATGCCGCTGAGTTATACCGGCTGGGTTGGTCTGACCGGGTCGGGACTTGCTCCGCTGAAACCTCCCCAAAAATTATGGGCTCGATAATTCATAAAATACATGTAAAAAGAATGCAGCACAGCTTGGCAATAAATTTTAGGCACTCATTTTTGGTAAATCGTCGTTTTTGTGAAATAGGAATTCCTTGTGGATATGGTTTACCTAAATCAAGTGAGTTTACATCCACCTGAATCAAAACACACAAAAAAAAAGTTGTTTTTAACTGAAAGGGGGTTTAGTACAGCAATTTGAAACAAACTGTCCAAACTCTCCCCACTCTCCCCTATATGAGAGAGTTTATTAAATATGTTTTTGGGCTAGATATAAACTTTTTTTGCTCATGTTTTGATCGACTCCCCGATTAGTGATGGTTTTCACATATCCCTAATTTCACATATCACATAAGTAATTTATCGTAACTCCTTTAGTTTTCATCTCACAATAAGTGATAACCACCCTTTCAATTTATCTCAAAAGCTCACGATACCAAAATCCCCCCCCTCCGAACCCGATGCTCAATAATAAATATAGCACATTCCAAAGGTTTCTAAAAACATTTAACCATTTAATGATGTTGAACTGATCAACATTTAACAATTATTGCATAGTGGATAGCTTCCACACGAAAATAGAGAGTAATATCATTGAATATTTCACATTTTTTCAGCAGATTTTAGGCCAAATTTGATGCAGCTTGCGGCATACTTTTTGTTATTCAAATCTCCAGGAGAATCACCTAACTAAGTATGTATAATTTTCATCTCGTATTTTTGCATTTTTCATCCTTTTTAAAAAAGCAGACTTGGTATCAAGGCACCTCATGCCCCTAGAAAAAGATACATTAGGAAGGATGCCGCCAACCGCATCAAAATCCGTTGAAATGAGCTGAGAAGAATAGGAAAAACTGAAATGCTAAAATGGTCAGTGGAGTGGGGGGAGTGGTATTCCGTTTTGGGAACCTATTTGTCCCAAGCAGTAATATTGGTATAGTAACAGTTCCTATAATACCTACTCTTCAATAGCCGAGATTTAGCCATTTTTGAATGGATTTTGCAAGTTTTTTGTTGTTTTTCAAATTCTCGTTTATTGTCAGTTCTTTATTCCGAAAATAATAATTTAATTTCAAAAATACACACAGATACAAACACAAAAGCGTTGGCCGCAAGCTTAAAAATACACACACAAAATCATTAGAGAACAATTAATAGGTAGGTACCAAGGTATATCATTGACCTTTCCGATATTGCTCATCAAACACAACATAATAGGTTTGGTACCATCATTTTAAATTTCGATGTATCGATATAAAATATCATTATTTACAGTGAGGGAAGATTTTAAATATTTCAAATTTACTTATTTTACTCACAAATGGACAAATTATTCCTAAATCGTTATGTGATCGTTATGGATAAGTCGTTGCTCGTAAGCAAATATTCACTATGTTGTTTTCAATATGAAAATCGCAGGATAAACTCTTTTCCCACTGCTCGGAAAACATTTATGATGGACATAATAAATACATATTATGTCTTTGCAACACTTCTTCATTTGCCACTCTCGATTTATTTTTATAACCAAACCAAATGGTATTATAGTTATTTAGAGTTTAGTCAGAGGAAAACAATCTTTGGGTTCTTGACCTTAGAGGGCTAGAACCAACCAAGGAAGAGAAGGAAGTTTTAAGAACCTGAATGTAGTCCTTAATATTCTCGTATTAAGAGTTGTAACACGATGATGATAATTACATTGAAATTGAATTGAATTGTTGCGTTTTACGTAGCAGAGGTTCCTGGAATTTTAATATTTTGAACCTTGAGATGAACGTTGTGAGCTTTCGATTTTACTTGTGCGAAACACTATTAGACAGTTTTTTTCTTAACGATACGCGTAACTGATAAGGGGTTGACGAAAAGAGAATGCTTGAAGCTCATTGGTCCGTTTTCTCTTATCAGCGTTCCGTTTCCGTTCTTCCGTGACGGGTAGAACAAAAACTCTCTTTTTTGTGTTTCCACCCCAAAAAAATAATTTCGTAATTCATCCTCTGCTTAATAATGGTGAGAACTAATTCATCGTCTCGAATAAAACTCCGTCATATCATTTTCTAACTGCTTTCTGTCTACCACCATCCTATTTCAATGTTTGGTCCATCAAAGTGACAAAAATTGCATAGTTGGTTTAGTTTCAATTGCAACTAAGTAACTGATTGATTACAATATTATTGGAGCGAAGAACTTGATGAATGATATGGAACTGCTACTACTTAATAAATTGAATTACCGACGAAATGCAGTTAATCAGATGTTGCGATAAGCAAGAACAAATTGATTCCTTCAGGACAAATAGTTTTCACAAATATTTGAGATGGTAACCTAAGGTATATCCTAAAACCCGGTCCAGAGGATGAAATCGTAGTGATTTCAAGCATTCATCTCAACCTTTGGGTAGGTACAGTTCATGCCGACGAATTCGATGGGTTGCACCCAGAGGAAAAAGCTTTCGATCTAAGTAATTGCAAAACAAAAATAGCCCAGTATGGGTTCCAGAATACCCTTGTACGTATAGAGGGGATTCAGGGTCTCGTGAGTTGGCAATCATACAAGTGTGTTTCAGTTCCCGTGTACACCATTTGGCAAATGGCCGCATTGTTGTCAAAACTCATCTCAGGGACTTTGAATTCCGGGTTAATGGAGACCTGAAAACAAGAATTTCATTTCAGGGGAGGAAATGAAAAATGTGATGGGAGAATGAAAGCTGCCACGTCGTCACAAAAAATATTGAGAGCACATAATTCAATGAGGCTACACGACAGCTCCTCGTAACTCGATCTGATACAATACTTTCCTCATAATATCAAGCTGAAATAAAATATCGCGCTGTTCCTTTCAGTAAAAATATAAAGAAAGATAAATGGGTAAAAAATATAAATAAGTATACTGGGAACACACTTCAGGAATTTCGGGCACTTCAGGGTAACAAACCCCGGAAATTTGAGTCCCAGAGAGCGTGACTCAAATTTCCTGAGTTTGTTATCTCGAAGTAGGTATGGGTTTATATTTATTTACTTTCTGACTCCAAATTTACAGTGCTATTTTTCGGCAGATTGTTCAACACCTGGCCTGTTGATTTTATAAGATATCGCTTAAGCGATCGTTGCATGAAAGAGTTGATCGAATCAGCACAAATTCGTATGGCAGTTCGTGGCAACGTCACGAGGTCCCATACGAATTCGTGTAAAATCCTCAATCTTCTCGTTTGACTTTTATTATTCTGAATCGTCCACATAACTACTTCTCCGGTTATGTTTGATTTTAATTCACATTAATTTTGATTGTTGATCGGGACTCAATATCTAGTAAAACATTCTTAATGATTCAATTATCAACGTAATATCATTTTTGTTCATAAAAATCCGAGGAAAATCTACCTTGAAAACATACTGTCCGGGTAAGAGGTCACTTATATCAACCCATTGGCAATCGATGTTGTGTTTATAAATATCTGAACAGTTGACGGATATGCCCTGATCACCGTAGTTGGCACAAGAAAAGATCGGAGTTGCTCCTCCATGACACTGATTGTCCTCCAAACAAAACGAAGCTTTATGACCTTCCGCCACTTTTATGTGGCCGCTGAATATATCGAAAGTAGCGAAGACTTCCATCGAGTGGTAATGCCTGGAAATTTGAAACACAACTATTAATTACATTTTCCAAACAACAATGCATAATAATAACAACTGATAAAGTAATGCGTTACGATGAATATTGACCGGAATAGGCTTTTAGGGGTTTGATCTAATTGACAGTATTGGTGAAGATTCATCAGACATCTTCGTACTCATAATTTCACGAATTTTCGTAAGAACTAAGGAGTACCACTACAAGATCACACTTGATTGTGGGTATGTTCAGACGACTTCCCGGCTGGTTTGGGAGATCTATGGTTGTTGGGATAATCGGAATGACATTTGACGAAAAAAATCAAGAGAGGTACATTGTAGAAATAGGTACTTCCCGTCCATTGTAGAGTTCTAACGGTCGGAAATATTTCCGGAAAATTTTGGAAATATTTTCGAAAGTTTCAAAAGTCTATGAAATATTGGAAATATTGTATTAAACCGCATAAAAATATGTATGATGTTTATGGGGGTATGGGTGAACCATTTTTCTTCTGGAAAAACTCTTCATTTTTGGAGTCACTGGTTTAATTTTTTAAGGAACGTTTCGTCGCGACACCGACGACTTCTTCAGCCTAGTACCTATACAAGTACGTAAAAAGTTAATGTACATAGTATTAACAATAATGGATTAATTCATGTTATCTAACTTTTAAATCTTATCTAAACTTTATTTTATCTTCTATAAAAAAAAATATCTTACAACTAATTGAAGATATATTATGAAATATTTAAAAAAATATCTTACAACTAATTGAAGATATTTTATGAAAGATAAAAAAAGAAATATCTTACAACTAATTGACGATATTTTTATGAAAGATGAATTAATCCAGTATTGCTAATACTATGCAGATTAACTTTTTACCTACTTGTTAAACTAGGCTGAAGAAGTCGCCGGTGTCATGACGAAACGTTCCTTAGAAAAATAAACCATTGACTCCAAAAATGAAGAGTATAAAATAGTTTTCTGCAGTTTCTTCTTTGTTTAACTCAAAGTAATTGGCGTGCCCAGCGATGTCCATGTTCTTTACAACCGTAATATTACGGGATCCTTGTTCTTGAGGAGATTCCTGTTGTTGATATTATAACTTGAGAAAGAAAGCGTTGTTACCCTTGAAAGCGCTCGCGAAAAATCTGGGGTTTTCCTTCATCTGCGATAACCCTTCACTTCAACACACCCATTCGGCGTACCCGTGGCCTCGATATTTCGCTGATGTACCACCGAACCAATACTCCAAACTTCATCCCGAGTTATAAATCACTTACATATGACAGAGGTGAAATTGCCAGAGATGTTTGGGAATGAAAGGTCTGAAAGCGGCTGTCCCTACATTGGTAGAGCTAGCTGTGAACCGTAGGAGCCGTCTAGTTTCGAGGTGCCAACCTCCAGGGTTCTCCTTTTTCCTCTGGTACCCTGAACTGGCGACACAGTTTTCCTCCATGGCGCACTGAAGGAAAAACATCTGCCTGTCTTCTAAATAAGCTGTTTTCTGAATGGTGTGAAAGTCAATGGCCAAATCAGCCAACTCTAGAAGAGAAAAACATCTCGTAAGTTATTTTCGAAGTCCGCCGCAGCATCATTACGAGATACCTACGACTCATATAAGGAGATTAATTTAATAACCTTGAACAAGATCTGTATAAAGGGATGTATTATGAATACTGCAACTATAATAAGTATGTCTGGGGAAACAAGAATCACAGTCTTAGTCGCTATAATCTATAAGGTGTCTATACTTCAAGATTGAATTCATTTTACCTAACTCTACCTACCTAATTCACTGCTACAGTACCTATACATATACCTCCCAAGGTAAGTTTAAAATTTGTTTGTTCGAGATGTCTATATAGTTTATATTATATTCCAAATAAAAAACTTCTATTCATGCAGCATGAGTTGATGAGCGAATTTTCAAAGAATTGTTTCAACCGACTTGGTGGGTGATTCTTATAGGAAATCTCACGCCGATTCCGGATATACCATAATATGTTCCTATGTTAAAGATGGTATGTACACCAAGAACATAAAAAAACTTGTTTTTTGAAAGCGATTTTTGACTCTAAATTTTAGAAATTTTACCCCTTGGAGTACTCCAAAAATACAGGCCAACGAACTCAACCTTCCTTTTGATATTATTGACATTTTGAATTTTTTTGGATTTTCATCTCGATTCCAGGGTCAGATATCGTCTGGAGTAAGATATCGTGTGTGTATGTCACTCCAGACGATACCTGACCTTGGAATCGAGATAAGAATTCAAAAAAAAAAAAAAATCAAAATGTTATACTTATAATAAATATGAAAAAGTGTTAAATTTCAGGAATCGTTTATGAATGGTCTGAAACAGATTTCCGTGAAGATTGCATTACTAAAATTTTGAAGCCATTGTAGTGGCTTCATTTTCTTCGAAAATTCGCTAAAACTAACTCAGATCAATATTCTGGGACAAAAATATGTTTACGACTTACGAGGGGTGCATATGGCGCCGGCCATATCGTCGTGGTTATGGCTGGGGTCGGTGGCGGCTTTACATTGACCAAACGACTCCTCGTTTCCGTAGCATGCAACGTTACTTAAAAAATGACTCATATTTTCGGCACCTGGAAGAAGACAATCAATAGAGGAAAAAGTGTTGACCTCAATCTTTGGTCCTTCTCTGTAGATAGTGGGAACCCTCGCTGATCTTCAATCCAGAGAGTAGATCAGCGATTTGATTGGATAGGTACCTTATTTATTTTTACTATTAATTTATATTTTAAACTACCTAACTGGGATGGAGCTGTATTATTATGTGGTTTTTATTAGGATCAACAGGAGACACACACAGTTTGATAGTCGTAATTTTTATTGTTATCTAGCTGGACTCGATGGGATGAAAGTAGAAAGAGCTCAGGTCCAAACATGCAATAATGCAACAGGAGCTACCTAAGTGGGTAGCACGATTTGCAATAATTGAATTAGTCAGTAGTATACGATCATCTGATATAGGAATTCCAATAAGGAGGAGTTTTCGAGGCGTATACATGCTCTAGAAACCTCACCTTATTGTGGTACAGAATTAATAGAACATGACGCATCCCCTGATATATTGCCCAGTCGTAATTTTCTTAACGAAATGTTGTTATTCCCACTAATCAAGCAATAGGTCAATTAAAAAAAAAAAAAGTCTGCCAAGTTGGGTGTGGCACATAGCTTTATCGTATGCATAACATGATTTTATATTTAAACATATTATATTTAAAAAAAATCATCAAATCAAAGGGATTACTACCTGCACAATCCCTGAAAATTCCATCAAAATCGGATGAAAATTGTCGAAGTTATGAGAGCTTTCACGTTTGCGCATGCGCAGAGGCTAGCGTTGGTCGGCTGGTAATGGATTTCATAGGGGAACATCTAGGGCCTAACCCCCGTAATCCATGAAAATGTCATCAAAATCGGATGGAAATTGTGGAAGTTATGCGTGTGGCAAGGATTCCCGGACACACAGACCGACAGACACGAAACCAAAATTGTTCAGGAAGGTCTAAAACGTAAAACGCGAGTTGAAATTTTGATTTTGGAGGCAAACAATTTTTCACTTTTCAAAAGTGAAAACAATGCTTCCGCTACCTTGGTAGACTCGGAAGCAAAAAGGTAGGGTACCTTACTACATGAAGAAAAATGAAATAAGTATAAATTGTCTAGGCTACAAATAAGATCAAATTATTGGTAGGATGGGGGGAGGGGGTTTTTCAATTTCAACCAAACCTTGTGTGCAGTGCCCTGGCTTCAATTATCAACCGATTTGGATAGGCACTTACCTAGTTGTTCTTTTTTTGTTTGACTCATACATTTCCGACATCATCATGGGTGGGTTACGCCATCGTTGTGACAGACTGACACCAGGGGGTGGCGCCACACGTACTCACGTGTTGGGTAACGTTGATAATAGATTTTGGAATACTCTTCAGTTTGTTCCATTTAAAAGGACGTCCCCAGAATTGCGAGAATTACTAAACAATAATGTTTAACTTTAGGAGTTTCCAATCATTTTGCAAATAACCCCATTAAAATCGGATGATCTCTGTGTCCGTGAAAAGCATACAAACAGAAGAAATTTGGTAGGTTCTCTTTTATAAAGATTTAACAAAAATTTGGTATCTTAGTCCCTTGTAAATTGATGAATTATTTCTTGAACCTTGATAAGCTTAATAAGTTAATTTTCGGTTCCTCTCGTCCCCTTTATTTATTCGTCATATCTAGACTAAGCGTGCATTTTATCTGGACATAACTCACCGTTAGTGAAGTGGTATCGAGTAGCAGCCAGGGCATATCCAAGACCCAAGATACGGCAGACAACATTGGCTTCAAGAAGTGACCAACCATCACCACAGATCAATCCCCATTCTAAACTCAGAAAGTATCCATCTTACTGAATGTTCAATGTATGGGAGAAAAAAAATAAATACCAAGTAGGTAGAGTGTAGGTAACCATTTTTGTTGCAATACTAGAGAATTTAGATATATTTGGATGAAACATCTAGTCTAGAATATCAAGTTGGTATGGTTACAACACGCAAGTATGAAGAAACATCACTATGGAACAAACATTTTTATTGAGATAACTGACACAGCAGTGCCACGCCGCGCATTATCCAATGTTCTGGAGGTTTTTTTGAAGGTATCAGCATGGCAATGACAAAATTAGTGGAATGACCTGTAGTGGACAAGACGCCTCGCCTGTCTGCCGTTTTGTAAACTGGCGAAGTGTACCTCGACCCGACTTGGAGATCCGATTTCTTGATGGGCTTCAACCAAATGTGTGGCATTACGTCGTACAATACTTTGGGCAGAGATTCGTCCAACGATTGCATTTCGCGGTTGTACCGAGCACCATCTACAAAGAGCCCTTCTGTGTAGACCCCATCCTCTGGAGCTCCCTTTATTGGGGGCAGAACGATTTGGAAATCGAAGGACAGGAGATCGATCGGGATCTTGTACTTCCGAGCATAATTTTGCTGAGCTCCAGTCAAGAACGCCTGCGTGAAGAAGAAGCCAGAGACCCAGAAGACAGTTGGAGGACCTTCCATGAACCACTTTTGCAGGAATTCGAGGCGTGTAATGAAGTCATGTATGTAACTCCCGAGTGGCTTGAGCGAAGGGTACGAGTTTCGCAGCCACATCGTGGGAATTCTGCCGAGAAACACACTTTGATAAACTGCTTCAAGGTCAAACGACATTACCACTTCGCCTTTAATTGCCTTCTGCAGATTCTTCAAGCTATTTCTGATCACCGTCAACAAATTATTAAATCGCCCCATTTCTTGAACGAGGACTGTGTTCATCGACTGGTTGTACATTGTTGGATATTTTTCCATGGCTAGAACCAAGTCGTAATTGTTTGGCAGCTTTCCGAGGATGTCTTTTGCTGCCTCAAACACAATGGAGTCAGTGCTCGCAGCAGACGAACCACCCTTTGACGTTTCTTGAGTTAGAAGTGTTCCATTAAAAAGCTGGAGCGTTTCGTTTTTATCCTTCGTAATGTCAGCGTTGTCATTCATTCCAAAAATACCAGGTTTTGTGATCAAAGGGAGCTCCTTAACGTACTCTACCAGCCTATCATGGCCAGTTTCATTTGGGCAGTAGTACAGTTGGGAAGGATCAAAATAATATATTGGGTCTTCTTGAATTAGTTGCGGGCAGTAAAACTTTGATAATATCGTATTTAGGGTTCTCCTATCCCAGTCATCGGTAACTCTTCCACCATAATTACATTCGCCGGTAAGGTACTTGATTGCTGGAAATTGAACGTCTTCATATCCGTTCAAAAATATATTCAATTGTAGAACACTTATCCTTAAATCAGTTTCGTTGAATTCGTAAGGAATATTCCATCCTAGTGGCCCGAACTTTCTTCTTTCCTGAATTAGAGCATGGAAAAAGCAAAGACCAAATATCAAACGCTTGAAGGGTTCCGATTGTTTGTTGCCGTCGAAAAATTCTGGATTACTTATGGGATCACTACTCAACGATCTTATTATATTTGCTCTCAATCCCTTCGGTGGTTCATTTGTCATCTTTACACCATTTTGGAGCACAAGCACAGGAAAATGTTCTGCAGGGTACGATGTCAACCACAATCGGAAATCGGCATGTGTTGTATCAGGATTCATTTCTTCACATACTTTCTCAAGTGTAGGCATCCAACTCTTAGCCAAATGACAATTTTGAAGTACCACCCAGCTGCCATTCTTAGTAGCATCATCTATTAGTTTCATGGCGATTGGTCCTTGTCCTTGACCCAGGGATAAAGAGTTTAACCGACTTCCTCCAAATCCAAGGTCTTCCGCAAATTTCAGTAACATAGCTGTTGGATCAGCACCTGGGGTCAAAATAAATATGAGCGGGATGCAAGAATGAGAATCGTAGAATGCCTTTTGTAAGTCAAATGGAGGTGGCTCGATGAACCTTGTGCCTAGTTGGGATTGAACTAAGTGCTGCACTCCAGGAATGACTTTGTCAATTCTTATGCATCGTAATATCATCAACTTCTGAAAAACACTCAAAGTATCACAGTACGGCTTTGGAAACGTGGCATTGTGAGGTTCGAGGGAATCAAAAACTTCTTTCCAAGCATCCAAGCTTTTCTTCAAATGATCTCTTATTCCCGTGAAAGCTGGCAAGTCGTTCAGTCTGCAAAACTCATCCCACGCTTGACTTGGCAACCATGCGCAAGGATTGGGGTGAGGATTGTCTAATCCCATACCACCTGTCAGTAGGAACATCCATTCGTCCTTATCAAGTTCGTTTCTTTGGGACATCAAATTAACAGTTAGTAACAATGAAAATAACAGTTTATCCTTCTCAAAGAGACTCCTGCAGATGTTGACATAAAGAGAATACGTGAAGTAATCTTTAAGGTCATTTATACGGTCAGGTACATTTTCTGCTTTATCAACGTTATCAATTGCAGCTTTGTACAAGTTCATGAACCATGCCAGAGAATATTGGTACATTGGATCGATATTGGCCAGGTTAGAAATGCTGAAGAACAAGACAGTGGAATGGACTGAAATGGGAACATACTCTAGTCTAGCCGCATCAATAGCTCTCTCTGTGATCTCGGCACTTGCTTGTTTTTCTTGTATTTCATTAGAAAGTACTTTAGATGAACTCAAATCATTCACAGCTTGTTCATCTTCAAGAATATTTCCCTCTGAAGAAGAAAGTGTTTGCAGAATTCTGTCCTCCAAATCTTTCAAGTCTTTCTTATTTTGAGCGCCTTGAACAATCAGTTGGTTTTTCTCAGCTTCTAAATCCGGCCTGTCTTTGGCAACTACTATGCCAAGTAGTTGATCTTCAAGACCACTTTGAGTGATCATAAAATTTATCAACGTTACTTTGACAGCCGTTTCAGGTAAATAATGAGGATTTCTCAATTTAGTGGTGATATAAAATGTGAAGTTTGGATTATATTCAACTACTGATTCTCCTAGTTTCATGCACATACTACCACCAGCTTTGAATATTTGCTTCAATAGCAATGGCTCAAGCAAAGCATCCATTTCTTCTCCAATGTTCTCCATCAATACTGGCAACCCGAGCTGGATGGAATTTTCCAGTATTCGAGGATAATCATGCTGGTTCATTCGAATTACATTCAAATGATTTTGTTTCTCCATATTTTTTACCCATTTGTTGGCTTGCCCTTGAGGATCGATCATAAGAGGGTATCTCCGAGAGTTCCTCACAATAATGGCATTTTCTACGGAGAATGAATCGCTAGGTAGCCCGAAAATAATCCAGGCTCTTATCTCAACAGGCTCTCCCATTATAGCAGCCAGTGAGAAATCATCTGCACAAACAATGTTGTAGGATTTTACCTGAGCTACCCATTCTTGGATTTGATGACTTCTGAAACTTTGAGTGAATGGCCCAAGATATGCTACGACACCAGAAGCAATGAGAATATCACCCGTCAACGTGAAGTATCTCTCTCCCAATTCTTTAGCGGTCGCCGACCATCTAGTTTGTTCTCCTCCCAATCCTTTGATGAGTTCATCAGCCCTCTGCAACTTTTTAGAACATAGATCTGCTTCATTCTGGAGTCTCATGAATCGGCTGTTATTTTCTACCAATGTCTGTTGCAGTTTCGCAAACCTTTCTTGTACTGTTCTAAGTTCTGCTCTCTTCACCTCCAACGCAGCCATTGCAGTATTATACTCCTCTTCAGCTTTAGCAAGTGCAACTTTCTTGGGTGCTACTACTTTTGCAACCTTATCGTATTTACAGATGGCGATTATCCACCTGCACAAACCTTCAGCTGCAGTGGATGCTGCCTTAACTTTGTCCGGATCGAACTCGGGATTGCTCAAGAACCTATCTTGAATATTTTTGATTACTCGAGGCGGAATGTTATCTTTATCGAAGGTTTTAAGACCTTCCAATAATTTCATGTCTCCTAAAACTCTCTTCGATGGACCCCAATAGTCTTCTACCATTTTTCCAGTGCCTTCGGGATCTGGAATCCTGTCAGGTTTGACATCCTTCATGACACAAATAGCTTCCATGACCATTTTAACTCCTTTTGGAGGATTTTTCATTGCTTTGACAACGGTAATATCTCCTGGGGATAGGGTATCCAGTGCCGCTAGCGCAGCATCCATGATGGGCATGGCTTCAGCTAAATTTTCATCACATTCATCCTTGATAGCTTGAGCTGCTTTAGCTTGGTCCCCAGCTACTTCTTCGTCAGCTTTCACTAAAGTTTCAATTTTCGCCACATCTTCGGCTTCAGCCTCTACTTTTTCCATTATAACTTTTACTTGTGCCGCAGCTTCTTGAATGGCAGGTTGAAGGGCTTTCAACTCTTTTTCCATGACAGCAACTTGAGCTGCAGCATTGGCTAGCCGTTCAAGACCTCCTTCGTATCTCTTCTTCCCCAGAGTCACCTCCTCCCTTTTCTTGTCAAGTAAGAATTTGAAAGTATTGATTAATTCGAGGTAGGATGTAGGAGTCACATAGGTTTGACGTCCAGTTTGGTTCAAAAACTGTGCAGCTAACTGTTGAGTTGAAATGTGAAAACTTTGACACATGTCGATACAAGCATTTCTTTCTTTGTCTGAAAGTTCAACTGTGGACAAAAATCTAGTTGCAACAGAATGCAAAGCATCTTGAGGCCATGACTGGAACCAGTCGATTGTGCAACAGTTGACTATGGCTGGAAACTTGCGCAACCGCACACGGAAATTACCACCTATAGGGCTGAATGCCAGCACAATGTGAAGCTGTTCTCTCACAACTTGTACAAAGAAGTTGAACAAAGCAACTGGACTTCCATCCGTTTGTAGAGTCTTGTCTCTTTGCCGATCAATGGTTCTCATCTTTTCGCATAACTCCACCTTCTCGTCCATTGGAAATATGTTCGGAACTTCTCCAGAATTCAACAAATTATTGATATCTTCCACAAACGACTCTTCCTTGATTTGTGAATCGGTGAATAAGAAAACTACATGTTGATCAGAAGCACTGGATTTCTTCAAAGTAGTTTTAATGTCCTCGTACCAATCAGTTTTGCCGTACGTCTTCGTCAACTCCACTTGGAAGATATCGTATTCTGCAATGTGACTTGCCAAACGAGTGAGAGATTGTCTTCCTGACCCTCCCACACCAACGAGGAGCGCATGACTTCTAGGTTGCTTCAAAATGCGACACACTCGAGACAAATGCTCGATAGCAAACCCGAACATCACTAAATGCATAGGTTTCTTGCTCATGTTGTTGTATTCCAGTAAGTATCCTTCTACTATCGACCTTAAACTGTTCATGTCTGTTACTTCTATGTAATGTCTCTGGTCTGCTTTGGGGTTGGCGAAATCACAGTACATAAGTTTTCTCATCTCAGTTTCTCCTACGACAGTAACGCCTGGTTCACAGAGATGGGCAAATAGTTTATCCATGTCTTCGTCAAGACTTTCAGAACACACAGTGTGAAGAGCAGTGAATAGCCAATCTCTATCATTATCATCTACTAATCGATCGTAGTAAACACGAAGAATTTCATGTACCCATAATCTCTTCATGGCTTTCAAGTTTTCCATGGCTTCAGGGACAGACAAGAGAACACCTTGAATTACCCGTGAAAAATCTCTGAGATTAAAAGTATAATGAGATTTTGCTGGAGTTGGCAAAAGAAATTGTAAACTTCTTTTATAAACTGATAATGTCGCTCCTACTATTTGCTCAATGCAAGGGTCAAATTCCTTGCTGAACCCTCTTGTGTCCAAGTGCCACAACATTATTTTGCTGAATATGGTTACCATTGTATCTTCATCAAATTCATTAATTACGAATATATTGAAATGGCGCCAGAATCGAGGAGTTACGGTATTGCCTCCGCTTGGTGGATCCATGGATGATACAAGTTGAATATCAACCAGCTTTATGGGAACGACTTCTTTTCTATCATACCACGTCCAGTGATCGAGCCATTGTCTCAGAATTTCAATTGGTGGCTGAGCACCATATACTTCTTTCAGTGGCATATTGACGTCGTCAACAAATACTACACATTTTTTCCCCACTGGAGGCCCATATACACCCTTTCTTCTCTTATCTAGCTTATTCATGATTATATCCTGAGTTTGGTTTGCAGTTGTTTGAGCAGAAAAATTTATGAACACAGGTTTGTAAGTTTCGGTCTCAATTTTTTTGAGTAGGAAATCTATCACATATACCGATTTTCCTGTACCCGTAGGGCCTACAAACATAGTATGCTTTTGATGACGAACTAGAAAGCCTAAAAGTGCAGTGGTTCGAATTGTTTCAATAGTTGGAACGATGATTTGGTTCACAGGGATATCACGAGGAATAGGAGGTGCAGTGGCTAAGTCGTCTGCCCAAGGCTTCCATTTTCCCTTTCCTTCTTTTATGTACCTGTAGTCAAACACTAAGCCATTCGTAGGCATAAGAAAAATATACGGTTTTTTGGGGTCTTCCATAAGGTTCTGAGGGAAACCGTATTGTACTTTGAGTTCTGCGGGAAACTCCTTCTTGAGTAAGCCCTGAAACACAACACTGAATTTTTCCCGGCTAGGAGGGTTCAGGGTCGCACCCATTCCCCAAATGCAACAAAAGAAGAACACACCCTCCATTTGAGCTCGTATATCCAGATCCGATAAGCTTTCAACATATTTATCATCATGGTAGTCATCTAAGAAACAGTCGAACAAATTTGTTATTCCTTTGATTATATTGGATTCTGAACAAGGAAACAACTGCACCAAATTGCACCGGTGAATCAAGTAAAATAATAACGGACAGAATCTCATAAATAGCTGATTGATCATTTTCCTGTTTGTAGAATTTATGGCATTCGGAAGGGTGTTCAGCCACGATGTGATGAGACACTCCCATCCCAGAGAAGAAGGCTCCATATAAATCATTCCACAACGAGAAACTGTAGCAGGAGATGCAACTTCTAAATCCATCGGTTCAAATAACAAATTTGTTGTTTTAGCATTCAGAGGAATGATCTCACTTGACATCAGACATAGCTTTTTGTTATCATCCAAAACTGTATTCATGTTCTCTATCCAAACTGCGTCCACAGGCCCGTCGAAGATTAGCCATTTCCTATTAGTATTGGTTGATGCGGAAAACCCCCTATAGCTCACGGCTAGTATACCGTCGGACCATTCGTGGGAAACTT
Organism: Lygus lineolaris; assembly: GCA_030264115.1. Classification (NCBI taxonomy): domain Eukaryota; kingdom Metazoa; phylum Arthropoda; class Insecta; order Hemiptera; family Miridae; genus Lygus; species Lygus lineolaris. The sequence goes on along the minus strand of JAEMON010000002.1, from coordinate 6,023,294 downwards.
CGTCATATTCTCCGTAAAGTTGACCCATTGTGATTGCTTTAGGGTTTATGACAATTATTTCTACTTTATGCTCATCCATTTCTCCTTGCTCTTCGATTAGCTCGAGAGCACCGGCTAACATTCGATAGGCACTAGTTTTCCCACTAAAAGGGAACCCCACTATCATGAAACCATGACGGACTAACATCATTTCGTAAATTTGTTGAATTTTTTCGAGGAAAAACGGCGTACATTGTAAATTGGCAGATTTACACGCTTGTAATGCATTTTTGTTAATTATAGTATAATCAGGTTCTGGAAGTGTTACTCCCGGGAACAAATCTGATGTAATTCCACGAAAGAGGGGCAAGTCGTGTTCAAGAAATTTCGGAATATTAACATCTTTGATTGATCGAAGCATGACTATATCCTCGTCCTCATTAGGGTATTTCAGCTTGAGATTCCCAGCTGCCACAAGTACTGATTTTACTGCTCTCATACCGTAGTCATAATGATGCTGTGAGGAAAGCTGTTCAGAACAAAGTTTATAGGTGGCCACTATTTTCACTGCCAAAGGTCGAGCATTGAGGAAACCCTTAGAGTATAGTGTGATCTCGGAAATCAGGGCATAATCAGGAACCATCATAGCGACAGATCGGAACAACGCTTTCAAGTTATCTGGCAGCTCAGATCGACCAGCATAACCAGGGTTCATGGTGATGAACACTGCGCACGAGGGATCTAAATCAAGTTCAGTACCTTCAAATAGTAGCTTGGGGTTGCCCGAAATGATGCCCCTCTGAATGGTCAAAATTTGTTGTGCAACTACGGAAAGTACTTCAAGATCAATTCTGTTGAATTCGTCAAAGCATGCCCATGAGCCACAGGCTGCAAGGCCTTTGAAAAATTTGCCAAGTGCAATGTAATCTAAACCATCAGAACAGTTATATACAACACAATGCTTAGCTACAGCTTTTGCAAGATCTTTTGTAGTTTCAGTTTTTCCTGTACCAGCTGGACCTTCGGGAGCCCCACCTAAGTGCAAATTGAGAGCTCCAATGAGGGTACGGTAGCACCTGTCAGTCAATGGCGTGATGACTAGGCGTTCTGAATTACCTAAATATTCATAACCGTACTTCAGACTGGAGTTGATCATACAAGCTAGCATATTATTCTCTACCCAATAATAACGTAACTGGCTCAGCCATTGGAAGTCATTGTCATTGTTTACTTTTCCTTTCTCTAGACCAGCCACAACATCACGAGCGTGCACATCAATTGTAATTAAAGCATTCAACGTTAATCTATTGTTATTGCTAAGCTTACCTCTCACCAGCTCAACAAGTTTCTCTATTTCTGAGGTAGAATATTGCCGGTACTTGCTTAGGCCACTGGGCTTCTTTTGGATGGCTTCATGAACTTCAGTGGTCCAAAAGGTTTGGGACACGCAAAGTACACACTGGCCTGGCCAGTCAAATACCCATTCGTTTCTTGCTTTCGTGGGATACGCAATCATACTTTCAGCAACTTTCCTGTGCATTGTTTTCTTCATATCATCTTCGAAAAGTAGCAACCATTTCTCAACTTGCCCTCGTGCAAGGGTAGTATCAATGATAAAGGCTAGGACCACTTCTTCATCCTCCGAGGAAATCATAGTGGTCACTTCTAGGTTCTCTGTGAAATGTAATTTTTTTACCGCTTCAAAACACTTCTTCATGTGGGGATTAACTCTTGTGGGATCCTTTGTTTCCGACAAAATTTCCAGGAGCTCGTCGTTCGATAGAAAAAAGAACCTTGGGAAAAACAATCTCTTCTTTTCCAAATAGTCGTTCAAACCCCTCTGAATTATTTCTAAGAGGGCGTTTGACTTTTTCAGTCTTTCAAGCATTTTTTCTATTTCCACAACCGTCATTACATGAGTGTCCACCAACACCGTTTTCATAATATCTTTCCATATTTTGTCAACAGCACTGAATTTCCTCCCTTCCTCTGGCATTTGCTGTTGAATATCAGGCGATGAAAAAATTGGTTCCAGATAAAGCCATGTAATCTGAACTTTCAACCACTCGTCTAGTATCTCCTGGAGTAGTTGAAGTTTTGCTTCCCAAGCAAATATTGTTTCTTCAAATGGTTTTATGTATGGCGAATTCTTCATTGTTTGAGTTTTTACTATGTGATCGTCAAGCAGCAGTTGAATTTCATCTACTCCCGATATGATATGAGTGCCACTGTCTCTATACGGATGTACAGTAAACTGCATCGGCTCCCATTCTTTAACCATCTTATTCAACGCTTTTTCCAAGTTATTCTCTTTTGTAGCAGCATCACTAATTGTTTCAAATCGGGCATTAAACTCTTCAATCCCATATTCAAATACTTTTTCGAGGGTCAGCTCGTCCCCTGACATCGGGAAGCCAACGATTTCCGAGATCATTTCCCAATGTCTATCTTTCAATCCTGGATTACCCAGAGTCATTACAATGGGCAAATGTTCCTTGAAAACTTCGATCTTTTCTCTTACAGCTTGTGCAAGTTTTCTCGGTTCAGGCAGATCGGTGAATTGTTTTTCTATCTTGTAAATATTGCGGTAGTACGTTGCTGTTTCAGATTCTATTACTTCAGGGTCATGAGTGCCTATGCGAGATGTGGTCCATTGACGATGTCTGTTTAGGAACTCGGTGGCATTATCGTACAATTTCTTGAATGGGGCTAATTTGTCTGCTATCTGCTTTCTCAAAGGATAAAACGACTCTTCCCACTTGAAGCTCCTTTCTTCTTCGTTAAACTGGTCTATCGTTGTGATAGCTTCTATCAATTTTTCATCTAGAGCCGATGCCAAACCTTGATATCGATCCAAATCTTCGATGTTACCGTAAGTTTCAAACTTTTCAACTTGCCTCATCCACTTATCTAGGTCGGAAACAAAGCCCTTAATCCTCTCCTTCAAATACTCCTGGAAGTCTATTGTTTTCCGTTCGATCAGTTTTTGGTTTTGCAACAGTACATCAGGCATTTTCGTAAACCATATAAAAGTATTCGTGTTCTGTTTCATTTCCGGAGGTGTTAATGGGACGTAATCGGAGAGGAACAAAATATAAGACATCACTCTTTGTAGGCCTTTTTCCATTTCTTGTAGTATGGTGCTTTCCACTTCTTCTTTGTACTTAACCAAATTCATCAATTCAGCGGTGTTTACTGGTTCAGTGAGAAGTTTAAACGCAATGCTTTCATACTCCTCTCCCAATCGCTTACAGTCCTCAGAGTAATCTGAAATTAGACGTTTTGTGAGCATTTCTTTCAGATTTTGTGCACTCTTGGTCAAGTAATCAATAATATCGTGCCTTTTCATTGTGAACATTCCCATGGCCACTTCAAAAGCCAGTTCACAAGGGATTTCCTTCACGAGGTTGTCATACTTTTTGACCATCGGTTTGAAATCGTCAAGAGTATGTTCATTCCGCAGGAAATCCTCAACTTCTGCTTGTGCATCTCCATTCAGCAAGTCGATATAACAATCAAAATCGTGAACTCTCAACTGTGGCCCGATATCTTGATGCTCGAGTAAATTTAAAATTGATTTCCTATGCTTGTCAATTGTTTCCGGGAGGATGACGGGGTTCAAATATTTGAGAGATTCTTCCATCTCTAAGTACAGATTAAACTCGATTCTCGGAATTTCAGCGACACCTTCGACCATCTTGTCAAGTATGTTGACAAGAATATTTCTGAATTGTTTGGACTCTGGTTCATAAACCATAGCTTTATTTCTGAGTGTGAGATTCAAAAAGAACCCTGGGTTCATCCCCATATCCACGTCATTCAGGAAGGAAGTAAAATCTTCTAACGAGTTTAAAATGAGCTGTTGTAAAAGTAAACACATCAAACTTGACACACAATTATAAAACGACGCTAGTTGGTTTTTTCTAGCGTCAGGAATCAAATTCATCTTAGCACCCAGTAAAAGAATGTCCTGAATACCTGGAATCCATTCTGTGAGGAGTCTGTTTTTGGTGAAGCTGATTTCTTCTTTGCACATTCGATAAAATTGTTCAAGCTCAAAAGGTGGAGTTTTTGCTGGCAACATTCCTTCTCTCTCTTTATCCCTCTGTTCCCATCTCAAATTTTGGTTTCTTTTTTCGAGGAGAACTTTCGGATCGATAATTCTCAGAGTAGAATACTCTCTCCACCACATATTCCAAATTTCAAGAAGAAGTTGATTCAGAATAAATAGATTTCTGGTGATTTTGTCGGCACTCGTGACGTAGTTCTGTTTCATTTTCTTCGGATGTAGACCCTCTTTCTCTATTGAGGACCTTTGCTGTTTGGGCGGTACAATGACATCGGCGGGGTCTTGAAGCACGAAATCGACCACGGATTTTTTCACAGTGTGAAGGTAGTTCTCTTCCATCTCGTGAAACATTTCTGTCAGGTGGTCTTCGTTCGTTTTGAGATGATTGGGTATCATACCCAGAATCTTTCCTATCCAACGGTAGTCAATCGGGGAGACGTGTTCCGTGTCCACCCCGTACTTGATGTAATACTGATACCTCAGGATCTGACGCTCATGCTCTGTCGGCGGCTTATCCACGACACTTTCTGTTGCAAGATCTTTGTTCACGATAATCTCAACGAGCCGTTTCCTGAATTGTTCCCTTTCTCTTCTCAACTTGAGATAGCTCTTCGTTTTTTCTTCTTCTTTTTTCTTAACGTCCACCGAGGACCTCTTTTTCTGTTTCCTCCCCGGCCAAGGCTTTTCCGGGAAAAGTTCTTCGGGTTTAGCAATCACCTCCTTTGGCACTTGGTATAAGTCCATTTCGAACTCGTGAGCGAACTTGGTGAGCCTCAATTTGAACCTCTTATCGCGCTCGGGTTTTTCTTCTTCTGGGCGTCTTTTTTTCGGAGCATTTCCTTTCGGTACCGTGCCAGACATGTTCCCGGATAGGCTGATGCGAGAATTCAAGTATCCACTGCGTTTCAGATCAAGAAATAAACTTTATTGAATCAAAGTCCTTCAGTTATCGTAGATGCCAATCAGTTTTCATCAATAGTGTCAAATCTCGTATTTTTAGATGAATCAAAATAAAGGCCATCATGCAATAATGTTACTTAAGCAGAAAAGTATGATTTTTGAATGTTTACTATAAAACTAAGGATGGGTTAGAATTTCATCATTCTTGAGTACAAATGAAGCAACAATAAGAAAATACCTAGGTAGGTAGTAGGTACCTATTTCATTCAAAAGTATTATTTTGGAATTATTGATGAGATATGCAAGTACTTCAATTCATGATCTCGTAACGTAATAAAAAAGTAGACGAAAATGTCGAAGGACGAATTCATAAGGTTCCTTCTAATCAGAGATTAAATTGGTCATTCAGAAGACGGAGATCTACAGCTTAGAATTGGGATAACTCTAACTAGTACACGGTGCTTGAATTCGTCCTCACCGTTGTCGCCCGACTGCAATTCCACCCTTCCTTCGTTGATATGCCTTCCTCCGGCCAAACGTATACGGAAATTCGTCAGAGAGGATATTTCCTGGAAGATGAGAAAACGTCAATTTTTTTGTCAGACCCTATCAAAATCTGTGTAACTTAGTTTGGTTTCTCGCGAATCGTAACATGGAAGTACAGTGGCTATACTAGGTTCTAATTTCGTGGCGAAGAGGGGAGGGGGGTAACGTTTCGCTGTAACCCGCAACCCGCTGAATATACTGGGTGTCTACAGATACTAAGTTGGGACAAATTCAGAAATCGATTCTATAGGTAATTTTCAGATCAGTTGATTTTCAAGGATCAAATTTCGAGGATGTCCCACAATTTGTCTTTTCTGTCACGCATTCGCTCGTTTCCTAGCCAATACGATTGAGCTGGGCACGCAACAGGAAAATCTTTCTCAGGATCCCTGCTTTCCGGGGTTCCCAAGTACCGTTTCCCACGTAATTTTTCACTCCTGAATCATTTTGACTGATTACAACTTGATTTTCGAGAGAAATACTGCATTTTCTGGACATATAACGCCACGTACTTGCCCATTTTGGTTTATTATTTTGCTAGATAACAGTGTTACTGAATTTTCTAAAATATTATTGATATACCTACCTCAATTATCCACATTGCTTAGAGAAAAATGGGAGGTGGAGTATTTTCGAAATGTAATATATGGAATATTTTTCTCAAAAGAATCAATGTTTCATTAGTAAAAATTAATCAGGAGTGTCACCATTCGATTCAGCTTGAAAAATCCTCCAGTCATGGTCAGGTCGTCAACACCCTAGAATACTCGATTTCCTTGAAAACCCATGTTTTTTCGCATTCGAACGCAATTTTCTCGCTTAATCAGTGAAAGCTAGATTAATACTCATAGGAAAGCTTTTGAAGGAATTCTTCCTGTGCCAGCTCAATAGTACCTGTTGGTTAGAAGCAAACGGGTGCGTGAAAGAAAAGTCGAATTTCGGGAAATCCTAAACATTTGAACTTTGGGCTGAGTTTTGAGCCTTGAAAATCATCCGTTAAACATAGTTAGCAGAAGTTTATAATAGGAAATTTAACGTACGGTATATTTTTTATTTAACACTGTAAGTTGAAGGAGCTGTTTTACTGGCTGTTTTAGTGATGTAAGGTCGAGAAAAAAATCTAAAGTGAAAAACTCACGAAAACAAGTGGTTAAAAGAAGCTCGAAGAAGAGACACTTTCTGTTGGAAATTACCCTGTTGACGACTGATTCATTGAAATCACTCATTTTACTGTAATTTTAGGTACTTAGTAAATTTCTTATAAAAAAAAAACATGTTTTCTCTGGTTTTGCATTAATATACGCCCCTGTGGACGTACGAGAATCGTTGTTGTGCTGTATGATAAATTCCACATGACTATCAATTTTGCGCATGCGCAGGGACTGCTGATCTTACCCCACAAAAAATTCATTGGGATTTCAAGATTACCGACAAAATACCCTCCACATTTGAGCGAAATTGGAACATTAGGAAATAGGTGTTCGTAAGAATTCACGTTTGTGCAAGAAAAATCACGTCCATTAAAAGTTTTAAAGCTATGGTTTTTGAACATTTCATCCGTTATTTTGGCCCTATTTTGGACGGGTTTTGTTTGAAATTCAATTTTCAATTGTAAAAACCTAGGTACCTATACTGAGTAATCTAAAAAAACATTCTGCGGGCCAAAGGTGCATTTATTGCAAATAATGACAGAGGGCAGAACTTCAAAAGTGTGAATAATGTTTTTGAAATAGTTGTTTGGCACTAAGGAAGTACTAAAAGCAATTTAAAAGTGGGCCTAGTAAAAAATATTTATACACATGCAATATGTGCAGTAGTGCTTCATAAATTATTATTCGTGATAGTTTTATGAGTTTATAGTTTGTATCACTTACTACCAATTGTTTCGGGCTCGAGGAATCATCTAACTGAGTTTCGTTATACTGAAGAGTGTTTTCAATATTTTTCTCCGCGTTTTTGACACAAATCACGCCTGCTGCTTCATCAGGACCGCAGTCATTTTTGCCCCAACCGTCGAATCTGCATTTCTTCAAAACACTTTCACTTCCATCGCAGTAAACATTGTCCATCCAATAACTGCCTGAGGAATTTACTGTCATTATTGAGTTAATCAGGGAATCAGAAGAAATCGAAATGTATGTGAACTGTATCATGTTCATCCTTTTTAAACAAACTTAATTAGGAATAATATTGTACCTTACGCATACCTCACACCTATATTTATGGTACAATATACTTAACTATGGGAAGTGATTTTTATGGAAGTCATAAAAGGCTTTATCATCGAATTGAAACGAGAATTTTTGTATGACATACAATTTTTTATGTCATTGTAATCCTACTTCATAAAAACGTTATGTTGTTGTGTTATGTTTAGGATGTAAAATCTATGAACATGTAAATTACATATTATTTTAAGACTTAAATCTATACAGTTTTGAGGTACTAGAAGTAGTACCAGGATAGTAAACGTATATTTATGTCCCACTGTTGCAATTTATTGCCAACCCACAATACCTACCTTATATGTGGGTAACCCAGTAATAACCTTTTTCTAACTCACCAGAATTTTTCAACAGCTTCTTCCTCCAAATACACCAACCGTTACAGTAACAGAAGAACTGACACACCTTCATGAAAATTCCCGCTTAATAGGCAAAATTTTCTTCATTTAATGAATAGGTAGTTATTTAATTTGATTTACGTAATATTTATTGATGAGATACCTTTCTGCAGTTTCTCCGTGAATTGAACGGACACCGACGTTGACTAGCAAACGAATAGCTTGATACCGGGAAGATTGATCAATATCCATTGTTGTCATAACAACCTTCAATGGTAGTGCCTCATCAAGTTTAAAAAAAATCTTTTGATGGCTTATGGGTACTTTAGTGATTTATAAATGCGTGCTACCTTATTAGGTAAAGAATTGTATGGTTAATAAATCATACAATTCTAACATAAATATATAATTATAATATTCCCACAAAAAAATTCAAGAGGCCAAATTAATCAACTTTGAGCTCTTCTCATCGAGTTCGATGCCAGGAGCTTCGGACTAAGTACCTAAATTTTTATTCCATGAGGTGGTCGATGGGTTCAAGGTTCAAACACCAATACCTAGCATAAAATGTTGTTCTCTATTCAACGATTTTCTCAATACGTATTAGTGTTGCCGATGGGAGTGGGAAATAGGTAGATACCAGTATAGGAAATTCGTGGATAATCACTATTTTATTCGACTCCAAAGGAAAGTACCTACCTAGCATTGGCTTTGGACTATGTATAAACGGAGATGAAACGAGAACTCACCCACCGGGTTACCAAACTGAGAGTTGTGAGTCACGCGGAGCACTGCTGGGTATCCCAGTTGTCGGCACACCACTGCCCCATCATTGGAGTCCCATTCGTCGTCGCACACGCTTCCCCAAACCCCTTTGTGGAATATCTCGACATTTCCTGAAGGCAGAAAAGTAAAAGCTAGGTATTTATGGGAGGGTTTGCCTAGCTACTATTTAAAGTTTAACCCATACTTATTATAATCTGGAAAATTTAATATAATGAACAAAAAATGGTGACCGTTTCTGTCAATTAATAGCTGATAGAAAATGCGCTCGTACGTAAATATTTTAAGTTCTTTTATTTATTCGTCACGAATATGAGTTCAAATTTTTAAGCATGCAAGCATGCCCTTATTCAGGCCCTCAAACCCATCTTTGACCGACTTTTAAATGAGGAATGTCTCCTTATGTTTTCGACTTCTTTTCATTATGAATAAATATTGGTGTTGACAACCTTTTTGCCCAATATTAAGTACGTACCCTTAAAAATGCTCACATACCTACCTAATATGGTAGGTAGTTTATTAAAAATTTATTTGGATATCTAAAAATGGTCTACACATTTTCTTTTAAACTCCAAAATCTAATGTGGATGTGTAAAATATTGTCCGGTATCGGCCCCCCCCCCCCCCCCCCCCCCCCCACAGAGGATCAAGATAATTATTCCATTTCAATTATCAGCTTTCACATTTCACCTTAGATCCTGAAATCAAGAACATTTGAAGGCGGGTATCAAATGAGACGGGTTGAACCATATAGGTTCATTGAACCTCTAACGAACCGTTTGTGATTCTAATGCCAATTTACTGACTCGATACGTTCATTCAAGCAATGCTGGTCAGCAGCAATTAGTTTGACCCGATTTGCGGCGTTGACAATCGCAACAGTGATCAATGGAAGGGCTACTGCAACGAGCATGATTAACTAGGTACAATGGTTTTACATTGAAATGGGATTTAATTAACAATTAAAATTGGTAAGTGGCTGAAGTAAACTAGTGGGGTGTAGTGTATTGAAATGGGATTTAATTAACAATTAAAATTGGTAAGTGGCTGAAGTAAACTAGTGGGGTGTGTAAAATACCATCCAGAAACACAAATAATTTTATTAACGGTTGCAATTTTGGTAACCCCTCTTACCATTCCATGGTCAATAGCGTCTCAAATAATTGCTTCCTTAATCATGAAGACAATGAAATCATGAATATAATTCAAAATTATCGTGTATTTGTATCTTAGGTATGTCATACATCCATATCCGGAAGTAGGTAAGTACCACCTTAATATTTGGTTTGGTTACATTCTGGATGACTGCATTATTAGCTGGGTAGAAATTAAAACTAGAGGTAACTATAACTGAAACCCCTTGTTTTCGTGAGTATTTGCTTTTCTCATATTTTTTCGTGTAAGTAGGTAATAATTGACTTTGTATCAGTCAAATATCCATAACTTTATTCATCTCCAGTTGCCTGTAAAAAAGGGATGTGCTTGTTGCAAGTAATTCTTGGACACACAAAATTCGGACAGTTCTGGAAGGTCTGAAACGTTAAATGGTGGAAACTTCGATTCTGAAGGGGGAAAAGAAGTTCGCCACTTGAAAGAGAAAACTTTGCTTCTCCCACCTTTAATAGACTCGGAAGCGAAATTAAAATGTCCCGTTAGTTTAATGAATTATAAATTCGTAAATACCTGGATACTAGATTTCTTGATTAAAAAAAAATTCAATTCTGTTTTGCTTGTTGTGGTTTTCAAAATTGAAATTGCTGTTTTAGTGACAAGCTCACCTTCCTGGGGGAATCTCCCTCCTCTGAGACGAATGGTGGTGAATCGTCTACGGGTTTTCAATCTCTTCATCACGATTTCAGCCTTCTTCGAGGCGTCCAGACCGATGGTGAAAATTTCGACGCTAGAGACAAGAAGAAGTGCTGCGGCCAACCGGAGCGGAAGCATCTCGAGAATGCGTCTCTACAACTGGGCTTGGAGACGACGGACGTCTCGGGCCCTGACGGCTCAAGACAACCGCACCATTACTTATCAAAGTTTGCCTTTGACAAATCATCTGATTACGTCATCTGCAGCGAACCCTCCCTCGTCCTTTTTCAGTCTACCACGACACTCGCCTTATATTGCTTTACCAGCTGGTCTTATCTGCCCATCATCCGGCCTTGATACTTTGCTCAAGGAGAGATCAGGAACATGGGGACCTGACGGGTGCTGCATCGGTGATTAGATGATAAATGGATTTAGTTGAAAAATAAACATTGCCATTCCAACTTTATACAGGGCGTTCCGAAGAATCGATTCTACAACTAATTTCCAACAAAAACTTCCTCAGAGAGTGTTTTGTTCAAACTTCTTCTTTTGGGATTATTATTTCTACTTTCAAGATTTTTTTCGTGTTTCGATCTTATGACATCGAAATAGTTATAACTCCCTCAAATTACAGTGCGAAACTGCTAAATAAGCTTTATGATATGTTTATTGAATTCTCCCGAATAATGGGCAATTGCTCAGATTTACCTCAATTACCTATTCACTATTGCATGGCAAAATGGGTCAGAGGCGCTATTATGCCCAAAATGCACTATTCTTCACTGAAAATCAATTTTTGACTGTCAAAATTAATCAGAAGATGGTGGAGTGTCACCATTCAATTCAGCGTGAAAATTTACATGGACAACTATACCTTACTCCTCTAGTCATAGTCCAGTCATATCCAATCGCATCACTCGACTTCCTCGAGAAAAAAACTCGACATTTTTGCATTTTAATCTTAATTTTCTCTCTTAATTTCTTAAATAAAATGAAGAATAATCACACCGTTGAAAAGTTGATATTCTGGGAAATTGTTTACTCTAACGCTTCACAGGGTTCACCCGTTTTCTTGGGGACTTAGTGCTATTTGTAAAAATTCTGATTTAGAAAAGTTTAGAAAAACTTCTTTCTAGTCCTATTTTTTGCAATTTTACGCAAACTAGGTAAGCACCTACTTTAAAATGTCCATAATGCACTTGGTGGATAGGAACTTTAACACTTTTCCCATAAGTTTCCCTGTGTTTGATTTAAAACTGTAATTTGAGGGAGTTATGGCCATTTTAATGTCATAAGATCGAGAGCTCGATAAAAAAATCTAAAAAATTAAAAATACTCCCAAAAGTAAGGGGTTGAAAAAACTCAAAGAGGAACTTTTTGTTGAAAATTAGTTGTAAAATCGATTCCTTGAAGGTTCTCTATGATAGGTGTGAACACCCTGTATAAGGACTTATCGTGAGGACCACCATTTTGTTGATTATTTTTTAGGGTGTCGGGCCTCGGCAAGATCGATTCAAGTAGGAAAGGGTAAACACTAGGTTTTAGGAGAAGATACCCACATATACTATACACACCCCCTTCAAACCATCGTGAATTTATGATAAAAAGAACCATGAGTATGTATTGTAGTAGGTAGGTATGTCTAGGAGTACTATATAACAAATTGTACTAAAATAGAACTGTAAGTGTACTTACAGTGTAGATGGGCACAAACAAATATAGTTATCATTCTCAAGTCAGAAGTTGGCGCTTTTCTCTTAGTTCCAATTTTGATAGCTTACTGGTTCGGTTTGTTATCATCGGAAGAGTGAGAATGGAAAAAGGAGGGGATAACCTTGAACCACCAATCATCCCGTTTTTAGTTTCAGAAGCTGCCACCACGATGTGCTTCAATACGAGCAAAAACGGGTGTAAACTAGACCCATCTTCAGGCAACCTGTTCATGAGAAAGACAGAGTCCTTCAGTGCATCTGTTTAGAACTAGTACCTGTATGCCATTTGATATTATGGCCACCGTTTTAAAAGCACCTGCTTTACATTAATAACTTATTTATTTCAAATTTCTAAAATGAATCCTAGAATACCATAATCTTCTATATTCTTCTCAATTCACTCGAAAAAGCTGTCTCTTCGCGCTTCAGGTTTGCTATATACTCGTATCGCAGTAGTATGCACTCGACATTAGCTGTTATTCGCTGGTCATGATTTATTAAATGAAATTAGAAAACTGACTGAAAATAGAAGGCTGCTGGAAGGGTTCAAACGATAGTATACTATAAATTATTATTATAGATAGAAGCAAATGAAATTCTGGGTGAGTACCTACTAAGCGTTTATGCGTAAACTGACACTTTCAAATAATGTATACAGCATAATTCATATTTCTTTTGTAGTAATAAATGCTGGATGGGTCTCACAAGAATATTCAAAATTATTTTCTCTGTAGGATATAAAAGGATAGTAATATTGTCATAATATCACCACAGGGTATAAGATGTGTAATTTGGATATATTTTTAAAGGTGGTACAAAGTTATGTTTGTTTGAAATAATGAACCGAGTATTACACACACCCAAACACAAGAAGCAAATGTGAAAAGTTGTGAAACCCTTTGCAATGCAAATGATGAAAGAAGGATTGTCTAAATAGGAAGGTCGATGAGAAAGACTCTGTTTTTCTAAGGAAAATAGCTGTCTGCCCACCTTTCGACCCCGAGTCCCGACTTTTCTCTCAATAAGACCAACTTGGAGCTAATCTTGAGAGGGGGGGGGGCTTTGCCTCGTTAACGATCCAAGATTCTATAGAGAAAAGAAAATACTGTTAACAACTTACAGGAAGGGAGTGAGGGGTGGTGGAGGAAAGGTTGAAGAGTAGCGAAAAGAAGAGGGGCGTTAAGTGAGAGAGGGCTTCCATTTTGAATTTTACTAGCACGAGCTCTTTCTTTCCGGTCGGGCAGTGCTTTGATAAAGTAAGTTTTTTTTTTTTAGCTTGGAACATGCTTTAGCCTTGACCTAACTGGCAAAAAGTGTTACGTTTTTCGGGAACGGAATCGAGTCACGAAACTGGCAAAAATAAAAATTTTTGATCCAAAGTTTAAAAGCTCCATTTTCGACTCAGCTGATCTGAGGGCTCCATTTTCGACTCAGCTGATCTGAAAGCTCCATTTTCGACTCAGCTGATCTGGGAGCTCCATTTTCGACTCAGCTCATCTGAGAGCTCCATTTTCGACTCAGCTGATTTGGGAGCTCCACTATCGACTCAGCTGATATGAGAGCTCCATTTTCGACTCAGTTGTGTTCAGAAGTCCCTCAAGGGCCCACATACCAAATCTCAGAATCGTGGGATCATTAGGGAAAAAACGCTTGCATTCAAGTCTGCAACGCATTGGGACATTTTCATGTCTTTCTCCCCCTCCTTCTTTCCCTTTCAACTTTCTCCTTTGCTTTAGGAGCCACTCAGCTGATCTGGACCTCTCGATTTGTCAAGAAGGAGTCTCAAGGAGGCTGCATACTAGAACCATTTGTATCGATACAGAACGACTCGGTTGTAAGCGGAAATGGTCAGAACTGGACGGTTGTTGTACAATGTCACGTTACGTAACATAACATAATTTTGGTTGTGTGCCACAGCAAAGACATGAAAATGTCAAAAGTGCTACGTTTTTCGGGAACGGAATCGAGTCACGAAATGTTTTCTGATGATTTTCATGTAAAATCAATCGTTGCTAGGGAAATATAACTTCCTTCTTTTCCATCCCATGAAAATCGTTCACCACTCGTTGGAAAGCTCTGAATTTATTATACATCACACAACATCTCATCCTGCCAATTTCCCCTTCCTTCCGCAACCTTCAGAGGACTACTCGTGCGTAGGTAAACAAACAAAGTTGGTTCGAGTTTTCAATTAGGCATTATGATAGCTACTTTCACAACATAAATGTGAAGCACACTAGAATAAGCATGGTCCATGTTTTTTTAATTTTAGTCAGTAGGGCTGAAGTAGAACTAACCGAGGGTGCAGGGGGCTGGCCCTTTGCCGAGGCGCGGGGCGCCGAGTTTCTTAGACTATTTTATTTAACCTACTTTTTAGTCTATTTTTCATACCTATTTTGGTTTATTATTTTCAGTAATGAACCTTTGGAATCGAGAACGAAAAAAAATTTAACCCCCACTCAAAATTTGAGGTTTTACGTTTCAAGATACGTAGAATCCAAAAATCGGATAAAAAAAAATTCCGTCCGTCCGCCGTACGCAGCATTTTCCTTAGTTGCCATGGACGAAAATGAATGAAATTTCGTATATACCTACCCATTAGGGGTCTAGTTGTGCCGTGAAGCTTGGCGTTACCGTCAGTCTTCTCTAAGGGAGTTAGAAAATAGGGGATGAAATTTTCAAAACGCCCTAGAGCGAAAATTTCGGAAAGGAAGGTAAATTTTTTCATCGATTTAAAATAGAACACAATTTTTAGCGTCGAATGAGACCTTGCGGAGCGTTTTAGGACCAACCGTTCGCTCCCTGTAAGGACTTAAGGGTTGAACAAAAAAGAG
This sequence comes from Lygus lineolaris, assembly GCA_030264115.1. Lineage (NCBI taxonomy): Eukaryota > Metazoa > Arthropoda > Insecta > Hemiptera > Miridae > Lygus > Lygus lineolaris. Next base: position 6,008,102 of record JAEMON010000002.1, on the reverse strand, counting down.
CAGAAACACGAGTGTGAATCGCAATTCTTCCCGAGTAGGCAAAATCTCCGTTCAAATGAAATTTTCTTTTGATTCCACCGAACCAACTCTGCTGTCTACTTTCAGAAGCTTCCTCAGTTACTGAATTTCATTAAGAATGAATGATACAACTCTCCGATAATAATAATTACAAGAAGGTACCTACTCATTGTCGCCAAGAGATGATTGTGAACCTTGCGGTAGGTGGGTATTTTATGTCAATACCGATCTTTGTAGATGGGCGATCTATACAGAAAATAATAAACCGCTGTGTAATAATTTGCAGCGTTTTTAACATGGACGTATAGAAGCGTTTTTAGTCTATTATACGTTATTTCTATTGAATGTGTTCGTACTGACACTTTTCGAACTGTTTTAACTCACTTCAATTTAAAATATTTCCACATATTTCGCTATCAATACATAACTAGGTATGTTTAGATATTTCTTTGATTGAAACTAATTGTTTCGAATATTTCATTTATCGTGTAATTTACAATGTGTTTTTGACTTACTTCAAAAAGGAAGAAGGCCTCCCTATTATATTATATTCGGTCTCTCTATTCGGCGTGGAATGATCAAATTGATATCCAAAGTTTGAAAACAGGTTTAGGAGTTTTACGTGAACAGCCGTATGCATCAAGTTCATTGTTAACTATTGAAATCTCATTATGGCTTGGACACTGTGTTTTCTATTGAGAAATGCCGCAAAATTCACTTCGAATAGACAACTGATAACATCCATTTTCGTATCTTCACGATTTATTTTGACTTCAAAATTCTACCAATTTTTACATATTTTATCAGTTTTACCTTTTTTATATATGTTTGAAGAAATACGTATTTTACGTGTTTAAATAAGTAAAAATCCTATCCCTAATAATAAGTCATAGACGGAAGTAGGTATCCTTGCACAACTACCATCTATAAGAGAAACATACTGTTGCAGAATACTGAAGAGAGTGTTGAAGAGTGCTTTCAGGTTTGAGACGTTTCACGTATCGATTATCCCTCATGTGGCGCCTTATACGCAAGTACACTAGGTAGGTAGCACATGTAGATATACATAGTACGTATTCAAGGGCTTCAAAGTGACAATGATTTTCTGCTTTATGTGAAAAGTTCAAACCACACAATTTGTCCGGCTATTTTTGAATTTTGGAGGAATTGAGGTGTATCGGCCTTCAAAGTAAAAGCTATACCAGTCCCCAGAGGCATTCCATTACCGGAAGAAGTGAGTTAGCTCTGAGGAAGGGGAGTTTAGGGGTTCGAGCCCCTGCTCTGATACATGGGACCCAGCTCGCCACTGTATATCCTCTGTCATCGATTAGTCATTCCCACCCCGCGTCCCATTTCTCCTAAACTCTTTTCCCATCTGAATTCTGGGCATCCCGGATAGAGACATAATTATGAAGGTATCTGCAGTTATCATTGAATATGTGACGGTTATAATGTTTCATTTGGGAAATGAACCCTATCTCATAGGGCAAGGGTGTCCGAGCGGGCAAGAGCGTTCGGGTCGAACGAAAGTTTGCATCACCTCTACCCAAGTACCTGAGAAAAGGGGAGGGTGAGAATCGCTGCAAATCTTGAGAAAAGTTTGTGTGTCTCACTTGACCAGCCTTACCTGTTATAGCAACTCTTCACGTCTGATATCCAGGGTCACGAGAAGCTTCCATTGGTCCAAGACAGTATCCAACTGATCAATAATTGTTCTAATTTACAGACGGAATCAGTTCCTCCCCTCGCATTGTGATATACCTTCCCAGCAAAGTCTAGGGTGATTAGGTACCTAATTAAATGAAATACAATAATTGCAGAATTCCATTTTATGGTTGCGTAATGGCTTCCCACCTAGGTCAGAGGTTGTTCCGACCAGCAGTGAACATTCGAACATAACAATGGTTTTGGAATCACATAACATGAAATTCGTGAATAGGGAATTTGCATGGGTAGGAATATTTAATTTTGAACCTCAAAATCTGATTCAGTGCCATTGAAAACCCCATGGTGCCAATTTTCAGCTTGAAATTACGACCGGTTTGATCAAAAAACTAGTTGAAACCGCGTGACGTAATTTAGATTCCGCAAAAGATGGGAGCTGAGGCAGTCTCTAAAATTACAAAATTAAAAACTCTGCCAAGTTGGGTGGGCAGTATAGCTTCCTCACTCTAGTAACATAGACGTATAGAATCAGTCAGTGAACATTTTTCAGCGAAATTATTAGTTATCCATCAATACATTTCAAGTTTGCGCATGCGCAGTAGCCATAAAGTATCCAACTGTGGCGAAATTCATAGGTAATCACCTTCGAGTCAGCACTCAAGTACAATCTGAATTTGAGTGAAATCGGTCATTGGGAACTGAGAAATCGTAGTTTCAGGAAATTCACGTTTGCGCATGCGCACAAGCTACTGGTATTCCGATGGCAATGAAATTTAAAGGGAACCCTCTAGGGTCTAACTCGCGTAATCCCTGAAAATTTCACAGAAATGTTACGAGTAGTTCTGGAGTTATGGCTGTGACTGCTGATTTCATGTTTTGGTATGTGCAGTAGCTATTACTGATCCAATCTTGACGAGATTCATAGGTAAGCGGACGGCCCCCAACTTCCCTCCAAATTTGAGGGAAATAGATAAGTTAGAAACTGAGATACCGGGGTTTCAGGAAATTCACGTTTGCGCATGCGCGCACGCTACCAGATGGCGATGAAATTGATATTGGACCGTAACCGGGGTAACCCACACAATCCCTCAAAATGTGATCAAAATCGGACCATAACAGACAGAAACGGAACCAAAATAGTTCAGATAGCTCTGAAACGTAAAAATCAAGTGGAAATTTTGATTTTGGAGGACAAACAATTCATTTTTTATTTTTTTCACGAATGCATAGTAGCTTCCTACCTTCTGTAATGGGGAAGTAAAATAATCATTGCTAGAGTCGAGTCGACACAGTAAACGGAATGAAACGGGATTAGCCAAGATGACATTCAGTAATACGTCTACCAAAAAACAGCCATAAGTAATATTATCAATGGAATGGATAGCTTTAAAACAAAATTGGTCACAGAAGCCATGCACGTACAGAGTAAATTATTAATTGTAATATTACCAGCTATTAGGAATACATACATAAATTAGGTTTGTTCTTGACAGCCCAAAATTGACACATTATAGGTAGTTCATAGCGAATGTGATGAATCTTGGGTTGAGACAATGGAATTCACTGCTCGTCTTGTATCGAACTTTCCAGTGCCGACGCCTAGTCGGATTTTCCTAAAAGCCCCATCTCTCTCACGTAGGAGAACCTATTCAAAACCTCAACTCCATTATCGAACCTCATGGAAAGGGAGGATTTCCCCGTCCGAGATATCTAGAAGCCGTCTGGCGAGGACGTAATTGCTGAAAGGGATGGAGGGGTGAGGCACTGGGTAAGTGTGGTTCCTGAGATACGCTTCTAATATTATCCACCAAGTCGGCACATTGTCTCAGGGTATTAAACCTCTCAACAAGACGGGTTTCATCCTTCAAATCAAATGCTCAGCCTGTATGAGATCCTACAAGCTAGAAAATGAGCTTCTCTCCTCTCACCGAACCTCTCAAGAAACGCTATACCTAAATTGTATCTAGAGTCTCTCTTTCCACCGCATCCTCTCACCACCCAGTCTCGCTGTTTCTCATTACGGTTTGAGGTGTCTTATCAGGCCCGTTTCCAGTCCTCTACCTTCTCGACAAATGGATGAAATAATTTTTTTCCCAGTCCTTTCCTACCCTCGAAAACATTATCCTTTAATATCTGACTACCTCGTTTTTATCACCTTTTATTAAAGGAGTGCTTCAGGAAAAAACTCATTCCTCAAGAAAGCTCTTCGTTTTATCACCCTTAGTAATGCTCCGTTTTATGAAATGTTTACTCCGATCTCACAGTGAAACTCATCATCACAATAAAAATGATGTCGCCCTTACATCCGACGTTCTATGTGGCACAACTTGGATCGTTACAACTCTGTAAGCGGAATTTTACTTTCCTTACATTACAAGGCACTTCTTCACATTAGAACGAAAGACCTACTTAGTGTAAAAGTGGGTGTAGGTACGGAGTCCTCTCAAATTTTCAAGGTCCTTAAGTGGCCTCGGTAGTGGCTATGCTCGATGGGAAATGTCGTGTTAGCGTGACCAAGAAAACTCTGCAAATTATTACACGCCGGTTTATCATTTTCTTTTTAGATAACCCATCTGTAGAGATCCTATTTGTATGTTGTAACTACCTACCGTAATTATAACGCGATTTTCACAATTCGAAGAGTTGGTACAATGAGTACCTATCTAAATACCTACCTGTAATTGTTATTACCCGAGAGGTGTATTTGGTAGGTCTTTTATAACGTTATTGAGTAACTAAGGAAGCTCATAAAAGTAAACAAGACACTCGACTCGATAAAATCAGAGTTGATATTATGAAGCAGCGTATATTTTTCATGCATCTTCACTCGATAATTTGCAGCGTTTTTTCTTCGATTATTGGATTCTACGTACCTTGAAACGTAAAAAATCAAATTTTGGATGGGGGTTGAAAAAAAAAAAAAAAAAATCGTGCTCGATTCCGAAAGTTTCATTATTGAAAATAATAACTCAAAATGCACAAACATAGCAGTTGCAATTTTCAACACACAAGTTTTTCCGTTGTGAAGAACTTATATCTCGCTGGAAGTTATATTCCTGATTTACATTTGTAATTGTTCAGCAAAGTAATGATACCAAGCAAGTTTGTTTGTCAACGTTTCAAGACCTACTGGACCCATCATCAGGTCCACATGAACTGCAACTAGAAAGAAAACCTTATTAACTCAGAAAACTAGATTTTTTAAAATAATTTTGACTCTCTGAATACCAAATTGAGAAGAAGAATAAAGAATGAAGATTTGCGATTAATTAAAAACGTTTGTTAGATGGGATGAGCCGGTCCGGTCTCAAAGACCTGAGGCTCAAAACCTATCTAGGAAAAAAACTTAAAATTTTTTATACTTATGACTATGATAATTTTGTAATGTACATTTTGTGTGCATTAACTATATTGGTTGATCGCGATCAGATCACCATCAGTTTCTTGGTCGACATTTCGAATGGCACTTCAACATGAATGTGAAAATTACTTGAAAGCAATGGAATAATAATAATTGTCCCCTTGATGTTCTTTGAATGATAAAAAGAAATTTGGCTAGTTAGTCCATGGCTAAAACACTTTCTGTGTTAAAATCCATCTGTCCGCCGCACGCCGTACGCGGCACTTTCCTTAGTTACGATGGACCAAAATTAATTAAATTTGGTGTACCGGCCCCATTCGGGGTCTAGTTGTGCTGCGAAGCTTGGCGTTACCGTCAGTCTTCTCTAAGGGGTAGAAAATAGGGGATGACATTTTCAAAACGCCCTAGCTCGAAAATTTCAAATAGGAAGGTATATTTTTTCCATCGATTTACAATAGAACACGATTTTTAGCGTCGATGAGACTTGCGGAGCGTTTTAGGACCAACCGTTCGCTCCCTGTAAGGACTTAAGGGTTGAACGAAAAAAAGAGAAGAAACACGAGTGTGAATCGCAATATTCTTCCCGAGTAGGCAAAATCCCCATACAAAGATCAGCTGTTCAAATGCAACTTTCTTTCGATTCCTCCGAATTACAAGAAGGTACCTACTCATTGTCGCCGAGAGATGATTGTGAACCTCGCGGTAGGTGGTTATTTTATGTCAATAGGATCTTTGTAGATGGGCGATCTATACAAAAAATGATAAACCGTTGTGTAATAATTTGCAGCATTTTTATACATTACTTGTCTTAACATAATTTTTTCTAATCCAGGTTAGTCAAATTGGTTTTTTTCATTGCTGCATGAAGATCCTTTCTCCCCTAGTGCTTCAAGACTAGCTTGTCTCTTTACACAAGGGGCAAACTGAAGTACAGCCTTCAAGCCACGGAACGTTAAACCTCTGAAGGGAGCTCTTCCCGAGGGCTTGACAAAGTGGGAGGATGAACATGACAACTAAGTCAAACTGCGGTTTCAACTCGGTAAATGGTGACGAGGAAGGGTAGGCTTTCAGCTTTGGGTCGATATTTATTCAGCTTTATTCTCAAAAACGTAAGTATTCGAGTGCTTTCTCACCACTACACCTACGTCAACAAACTTTCTACCACCTATTTCGTGCGTGATGGTTGAATTTTCTCTCTCAGTATTTCCTCCTAAAAACCGACTTAGACCATCCTACAATATGATAATATACCTCTTATCTTTATTACAACGACAGGCATTGGTGTTGGTGACTGAGGTTTCAATCCTATGGTTGTCGTATCGATTCGCTTAATTCGATTAATAGCCCAGAATTCGTTGAAATCGTGGCAAACTGTGGTACATATAATAAAAAGAAACCGGAGTTAATGAGAAAACGTTGTCGAAAATAATGAGTTACAAAGTTAAATCGATTTCGACGGTTAGGCCACCATCAGTAACAAACAAGAACTGAAGGTACATCAGAAAGATCACAACTTATATAGTCACAGCAGAAAGAGAACTTTAACCCCATTGGTCGAGAAAAGTGAAGGGACTGAGAGGAATACTCAATCACGTGCAAGCAAAGCGAAAGGGTTGGAAGGGAACATGAATCCTATTGGCTGAGAGAAGTGAAATTCAAGGAAAAACCAATGCCAATCAAGGGCAGACATAGTGAAAGAGGAATCAAACAGTGCTGAAGGTAACATTATGAAAAGGGGGAGAAACCTATTTATTGTAGGAATAAACCTATTAATGGTGAAATATGATTTAGAATTACCTCATTCAAACATTTACCAGACCTATCACTTTTAGTTATTTCGAATTTTTCAAGAACATCCAACATGCCTTCCTTTGGACAAAAATGAAGAAATTCTACTAACTGTCTATTTGTCCGTCAGATCAAAACTAAAGTTATGATTGGATTCACTCAGATGACTTGCAAAAGCAGAATCCCTGAAATCTTCTTCATGTTCCCCAATTCTTCCCCTAAATTTCCTACCATTGACCACAATACTCAAGCCCATATGAAAATTTCAATTTCTAAACCCCACTATTGTCATGAACTTTAATTTTATCTTTAACGTAACCCAATGCATTTTTAAGATTATTTGTATTTTTGAAACCCACTTTGAAACCTCTAGATGATAGAATTTTACCAATTTTATCCGAAACTTTCCCACAGTAAGGTATACTTATCCACTGTTTTTCCTCTAACACATCTTCCCTAACCAAATTTGACACCCCATCCCTACTCTTTTTCCTAAGAACCTTACTCGAAATGGATGCAATGAGCTATTTAATAATAGATTTTTCTTTTGATCAATTTTTTTCATTCAGGGTGTAGATAGTGATCTGTTGATCATACTATGGAATGCGGCATGTTTGTGAACTAAAGGGTGATTTGAAGTACTATGAATAGTGATATCACTGTATGTATCTTTTCTATAAATGGAGAAACCATGTTTTTTGTGTTTTGAGAAACTATGTTTTTTTTTTGTTTTTGCAATGAGATGGAGAGATCAAGAAAATTCATCTTATTTCCACCAATTTCAAGGGCGAATTTAATAAATGGATCTATTCTATTGATATTCGAAAATAATTTAATTGTCCTTCACTTCCTGTCCATAGGATTATAATATCGTCTACGTATCTATACCAATATAAAAGGTTGTTTGATTTACATTTTTCAAAAATTTGTTTTTTGAGGTAATCCATATAAATATCCGCGAGCCAACTGGCAGGAACTGAAAGAAAAGGTTACAGTACTCTCTCTCCTGTGACTATATACCTAAGCTGTGCTGTTTCTGATGTACCTTCAGTTCTTGTTTGTTACTGATGATGGCCTAACCGTCGAAATCGATTTAACTTTGTACCTCATTATTTTCGTGGAAATAACGTTTTCTCATTAACTCCGATTTCTTTTTATTGAAATGGGTTTCCACAACGAGTGATTTAGTTCGTGTGTGGAAAATATATTCTTCAGCCGATTCTGTTTTGAGCTTCTTTATAGGTTCTGAAATCGAATCGTTCATTAGAACAGCGGAAATTTGAATGAATATTCAGTCCCGTAAAAAAACTCTGACATCTGATTGTCAAGGAAAATGGAAGACCCCTTCAAATTATGTGTTTCAACAGATGATGACAGGTCGACGGGTTGGATATCAACCTCTGAGCATGCGCAAAAAATCTGTTCGAAATCGAAGAAGGTACGGGCCGTCGGGCTTAGAAACCACCCCAACGCAGCTCCAATACGTTGTATTTTTTCGTTGCCGTGATTTTGAGAATCCCTTTAGGTTTAGGGTGTTATACAATTATAATAAATATTAGGAGTCCTATAATATTATGATAATTATTGTCATATCATAAAGTCTCTCAACGTCTCTCATAAAATCTCATAAGTGCCATAGACATACCTTCGACATACCTTACCTTAAGACCTTACATACCTTAAGACATACCTACTATAAGATATGTAACAAACAAATATAGGTAAGTTTACTAGCCCGTTACTCGTGCGTTGCACGGTCCCACATGTACATGTACCTACTCACTACGCTCGCGGTTGGTTGTCCAGATTCAAAATGATGCTCTCTTCGCTTCCGTGATTGGTTTCCTATTAACAGCACTACTAGGTACCTACCTATCTAAATAAACACATAGGCACTTTATAACCCCGCTGTAATAACCTCACCGCTCATCAAGTCCTACCCGACCTGATGAAAACCGGTGATGAACTTGAAATGATAGCACACATTAATGTACCTAGTTGTGATCGTATATCACCCTAAACCTACCACCTGAAGTGATTGTTTACAGTATTTTACCTTACTTCTTTACTTTATAGGTACAATTACTCATATTTACCCCAAGCAGTGTGCGGAATAACATTTTTTTTTATCCGGTTCTCAGACCTTTGCAGTATGATTTTATAGACCTTCCAAAAGACAGCAACGGGGAAGCCAAGTTCGGAATAGCGCACCCTTCTCTGCTGTACGAACTTTGCTAAATTAAGGAGGAAGAAAATATGGTTCTTCATTTTAACCCCTTGAAGAGTTTTAATGAGGTTCCGAAGAAAACTTGTTCACTCCGCAGGGATTTTGAATTTATTTTCCAACATCTTCAGACAGTTTTATGAAGAAGTTTCTACCGTGATTAAAAATGTTCAAAGAAACACCTAGCCTATTGTACGGGACAAACCTTTCCAAACGCGTAAAAGATGAAATAGTCTGAAGTTTCGATTGGAAACCCCACAACCCACAATTAGTTCTAAACTGTTTACTATGAATCTTACCAAAGAAATAGGTACCTAGTTGTTCAAAAAGTTAGGAAGACGAGAACGAATAAAACTAGATTTAACCTTCTTCCAACTTCCTTCCCATTCTGTTTTGACTTGATTGGTAGTAGGTATTTAAGAATAAACACTGGGATTTTTATTCTCATCAGCTCACTTTCCCAGTTCCGGGAAAAACTAGAAATTTGAATATTATTTCGGGTTTGGGTATTTGTCATTTCCATGCATAAAATAAGATTGAATGAGTTTCAAGGATATAATAAATAGATGGAGGGGGGTTGCGTGAACTAACGGGTCACATTTATTATTTACCTGGACACAAATTGAAAAGAAACAAACATTAATATACTGTTAAATACTTACTGTGTATTTATTATGAAAAAAAAAAAAAAAAAAAAAAAAATCTTCAAATGATTACACAGTTTATGATTATCTGTAAAGACCGCTCATCAGCAAAGATCCTACGGTATATGGTAAGTCATCAACAATCATTTATTGGGAACTATCAGTACCCACATGTAATTATTAATTCTTATTATCCGAAAGTTGTGGGACCTTCGTTCGTAATAAAATTCAGTAATTGAGGAAGCTTCTGAATTTACTTTTGAAATAAGAAACTTTGCTCGGTGAAGAAAAGAAGATCCATTTGATCAGCTGATCTTTGAACGGGAATTTGGCCTTTCGGGAGATTCGTGATTCACACTCATGTTTCAGGCTATTTCATTCATTCACCCTCAAGTCCTTGCAGGGAGCGAACGGTTGGTCCTAAAAAAGAAGTAGTGACCTCATTATGGGACCAGGCTCCAGGACTGTGTAGGTATAAGTACGAGATACATTGCAGCACAACGTATTTGTAAGTAATGGGGTCTGCGATTGGGTAGGAATTTCCTACTTTTGACCTCAAATTCGGGTATAATATAGGTCTTAAAAAAACACCAATTGCCTATTTTCAAGTGGCCAAGTTTGACCACAAAACGGGTGGAAAGAACGATTACGATAAAGCTGATGCGATGAAATTCTGATGAAGTAGCAAGCTGTAAACAAGACCCGTTTCGCTCATCAGATACTCCACATATTGCACCTTTTTGGAAAGCTCTCCCTGCGGCCATAACCACAAAAATAACCGCGCACAAACCCCATTTTCCTTTCACCCCAAAAACATTCGATGACTCACAAAGTTGTCTAAAACCCAGTTGGTTGGCTTGCAAAATATTAAGAAAACCGCCACTACTGGGTGTAAACTTAATTTTCAATAACTGAATGTGGTGCGGTTAGAAATCGTAGGGCATTATTGCCTTTCAAGTTTGAACCAAAGTCGCCAAGAAAATTAAATTAACTTCTTATTTGATTTAACCTTGAGGGTTGCCTATATAAAGTTATGAGACAAGATTTATTCGAAAAGTTTACGTTGAAGTGAAATTGGGGAAGTTGAGAAAGGGAACTCTGAAGTGAGGCGACCTTATGGCTTATGTACGTTCGCTGCAGTTGGAAGTCCCCACCCTTCCGATCGTAACAGGACTTGGAATAATTTATCTGAGCGAGTTTTCAATCTAAAAAAATGAAGATTTCACGAAATTTCGAGTGTATCGATAGACGTATACCTATCCGAATAGGAACTAATTCCAAAAAGGTTAAGCCGGATAGCTCTTCTTATTTCGAAGAATTTCATGACAAGAAATTACACATTTTTATCGATTCATTCGTGGATATTCCTGTAGAAAATTTCTACAGACGAAAATTCACTGAAAAACGTGATTTGTTTTTAAAAGATTTTGTTATATATTATCCCTTATATTTATGCGTTTTTATGCTCTCAAGTAAAAGATACCAGTGAGAGCATTTAAAAGTCCCATTCACGCAGCATGAGTCGATGAGCGAATTTTCATAGAATAATTTTAACCGATTTGGTGGGTGATTCTTGTAGGACATTTCACGCTGATTCCGAATATACCATTATGTTCCTATGTTTAACAAGGCAATTTTGCACGAAAAACCTAAAAAAAACTCGTTTTTTTTGTTTAGCGATTTTTGACTCTAAATGTCCAAAATTTGAACCCTTGGAGTACTCAAAAAATTCTGGCCAACGAACTTAGCCTTTCTTTTTATGTTATTGACATTTTGAAATGTTTTTTTTCCGGATTTTAAGCTAAATTCCTCGGTCAGAAATCGCCTGGAGTGACATAAATCTATAAATATAATATAAACTGAATATAAACTGTTACATTTCAGGAATCGTTTTAGAATGGTCTGAACGAATTTCCATGAAGAAAAAGTTCAACAATTTGCATAATTTAAATTTAGAAGCCGTTGCAATAGCTTCATTTTCTTCGAAAATTCGCTAAAAGCGGGTAGCCGGTGATTACGCGTTTCTGTCAACTTTGATAGTGAAAAATCAAGGTACGAATCATTTCTGCTTCCTCACTACCGATAAGGCTCCGTTTATTTTATTCGTGAAAGAAGTAAAAACACTCTACTAAGTGGAAATGGCACATATAATAACACGCATAGCAGCACATAATAGCTTCCTAGCGTCCAAGGAAATTTGAACGGGCTTTGAACGGATTTTAAATTTGAACAATATCGGATGAAAACAGTGGTAATCAGGGGCGTAACAACGAAATTCAGCGAACTCCGCATGCGCAGAGTCTACCGTTGATTCAATCGCCTAATTGCTCACAAATTCCAAAAAATGTGAGCGAAAATTTGTTATGTGAACTAACGGAGAGTAATGAGAATAAACTCTTTATAGTGATGTTGATGTTTGTCAGTTTAGACAAAATTTCAAAAAAATCTTGAACGAATTTTAAGTCAGCGTATGCGTAGAGCGTACCGTTGACTCAATCATGATGAAATTTATATGTGATCTCAAAGGGCCCTACCCTTATAATCCCTGAAAATGTGAACGAAATCAGATGACAACTCTGGAAGATATGGCTGTAACAAGGAAATGCGAGCAGACAGACCGAGAGGCCCGTAGCTGAATTTGTTCTGGAAGTTCTGAAAAATGCGAGAGAACATTTCGGTTTTTGGGAGCAAACATTTGTTTGACCTTGAAAGTGGAAACGAAGCTTTCGCTACCTTCGGTGGATTCGGAAGCGAAATGATGTCCTCCAAAATCAAAATTCCATCTTTTCTATTCAGAGCTTTCCGAACAGTTTTGGTTCCACTTTAGTCTGTCAGGGCCAATTCCACGTCCCGGGCAAGACATTGCGAAATACTATGGTGCGATTTTCATGAAAATTAAGAATTATGCTGGGTAGCTCCAAGACGTTCCCATATTAATATTTCATCACCCTCGGAACACTAGTACAGTGTGTGGGCATGAAACTACGGTTTCTCAGTTTCTTAACGGACTGATTCCGCTCATTCTGAGAGTAGTTGGTGCTCCAAGACGGTTGCTTTGAATTTCAGAACTTTTGGATCAGTATTATCTACTGCACTATCGAAAACTTGAAATTTTGTTGTCATTGTCATTTTAACTCCGGAACTAAGTAGGTAGGTACTTACTCCACAAAGTTTGGTGAATTATTCCCTAACTGATTCTATACTTCGTTTAGTTTGTTGGAAAAAGCTGTTTCAAGAGGAATGAATGAGGTGCGTGGCGATGAATATTATAATGAGATTAGTTGCTCGGTAGTTAACTTCTGAGAAGACTTCCCAGCCAAGTGATCGGAGAAATCGTTTCAAGTACACGTTTCAAATAATTATCAGCGCTCAAGCGTTTGTATCGAGTGACCCGCAAAGAAGTTGTAGAAAAATCCAATCGAGTATAGCAGCAGATAGATAGTAGGTTATTCGAAATTATGGTAGGATCGTGAATTCAAAGTATGTACCTAGTCGGCAGAATGCAATTTTTATCAGAACAAACATTCGTGATTTTAGGTTCCATTGTCATGCAATGATAGTCTAACATTTTACTCTTTTTATTTGGAGGTCTTCCCTTATAATGATTCGAAATAACTTACTTATGGATAAAATCCGGAAATCTAATTTTAAAAAAACTATCCGTCTCCCAGTTGCCTCCCCATTTGCCTTTCGCCCATGGGCTTATTACCATGGACAAAAATTAAAATGAAATTTGTAGGTATATAGCTAGATCCTATTGGGGTAATATTGCTATAACTGCGCCGTGGCATAGTTAATAAAAAAAAAAAAGTTGTGGGTCGAAGCTTGGCGTTTCTGTCAGTCATCTCCAAGGTGTGGAACATTGGAGGTGAATTTTTAAAGTAAATGTCTTCACTCGAACACTTCAATAGAAGGTATATTTTGAGCCCTCACTCTATTTTTCCTGTAACGCGCAACCTGGTCAGCGAGCGCGCAAAGTTGACTAGTCACCAAATTGCGCAAAACATGGATTATTCTGAACCCCAAGTGTGGTACATGAATTTTCGTTGTTTTTCAACGATGATTCACGTAGTGCTATCTGCTTCTTGATTTTACTCGATTTTGGCGGATAATGACCGAAAACTCGTTCTTGCTCAGAAAGGCATGCAGTAAAATAACCAAATTGTTGGTCATCATTCCGCTAAAACCGAGTCAAGTCAAGGAGCGGATAGCACCACGTGAATCAGCATTGAAAAACAATGAAAATTCATGTGCCACACTTGGGGTTCAGCATAATCCATGTTTTGCGCAATTTGGTGATTTGTCAACGTTGCGCGATCGCTGAACAGATTGTGCGTTATAAAAAAAAATCGAGTAAGGGCTCAAATGTTCAGGAAAATCCCCGTAGAATCTGAATCTGAAATAAAAAAGGGGGTTCCCATTCGAAAGAAACAAGTTGATGCCAATTGCGCATGTTTGCGTCATCGAGCAATACGCAACGTTGTCATATCTGAGATCTTTGCAAAAAATTATTATGCTAAAAAAGAAACGAAAAATTGTGTAGTCCCAGAAATAACGATTTTAACGAGCGAAGAGAGAGAGAGAGGGAGAGAGAGAGAGAGAGAGAGAGAG
>JAEMON010000002.1:5910300-5925904 GCA_030264115.1 Lygus lineolaris | reverse complement strand
CTTATAACTAGCGGAACTAATCCTTTAGATTTAATACTAGGTACTTACTTCTGTGTCTGTCTGCGTGCCTACGTGTCGGTCAGATTGTGTTGGCAAATATTTGCCACACGCAGAGTAGATAGCGCCCATGACGTTCATCGGATCAGGTATTGAACATTTTTTCACCTAGATGGACTACCTACTTTATGAATATATCTGTCAAATCTCTGTCACATGCATTGATAGTGTCAACAGTTGTCAACCGATATTTATTTATTTATTTATTTATTTATTAAAAATACGGGCAAGCCCAATTACAATTTGGCGAAACATAAAATTTAAAGTGATAGATAGATATCAAATAATATTCAGGATTTGTTTGAGTTTACCCGAATGTTGATTCTCCGAATATTGATTCTCCATGGCTTTCGTCAAACTGATAGGAACAGTTCGGATTATTCCAGTAATTGACACGTCCCATAAATGGTTCTTGCTTGGAACTCGTCCCTGCATTGCTGATCATAGGCCTGTCAATAATTTGATAAGGAAAAGCCTAGGGGGATGGAAGGATGCATACTATCGCCCTTGCGGGGAGCTGTGATGGGCGAGGCCCTGGATGAGGTTATTGGGAGAGTTATTCGGATCAACAAGGTCAAAATGAGTAACATTCGTTATGTGGACGACACCGTTGTCAGGGTTTACAGCTGAATATCTACAAGACGAAAGTAGGTATAAACGCATCAAGAACAACTATTCATGTAAAACAAGTTGACCAAGTCACCTATTTCGAATAGGTACCTTGGGGCACTAGTCAACGAGCAGAATGATCCCTAAATAGGAATAAGAGCCAGAATTAGAGATTGAGACTCTAATAATTATGTATTCTTATTGTTTCTTTATGGGTGCGAAAGCTGGACCCCACCCAGTCACATTATACCCCCTCCTATTACCCACCCACCACCCCTATTACCTTGAAAACCATACGTTTTTCAAATTCAAACGGATTTGTCTACCTTAATTACCATTAAATTTAAAAATACTACACTGTTGGAAAGCTGAGATTCTGATAGAGTTTTTCCTGTTGAGCGCCCAGCTCAATACCTAGTATTGGTTTAGAAGTGAATGCGTGAGAGGAAAGTCGAATTTCGTAAAATCCTCGAAATGTGAACTTTGGGCTGTTTTGAGCCCTACAAATTAGTCAACTGTTAAAGATAGCTAGAAGGGTTTTCGTATAGGATATTGAACGCTTTCTTGAATAGTATCTTTAATTTTTAATTTAAATTGTAAATCGAGGGAGTTACGGCTGTTTTAGTGCTGCAAGGTCAACGGAAAAAACAAAATCGTAAAACTAAAAAAAAACGCAATAAAACAAGGGGTTAAAAACTCGTCCCTTCGCGCCTTTGCAGAAGGCTAGCCCTCTGCACCCCGGTTAGTTCTACTTCAGCCCTACCGGCTGAACTTGAGAAACATAGAACATGCTTCTACTAGCGTGCTGCATTATGTTGAGAAGGTACCTACCTATTATAATGCAAAACTAAAACTCCAGCCGAATTTCACGAACGTATCTAAGTACATTATTCGCCAGCCCTGTAACTAGTTTCTCACTATTCGTGAAGTAGGTAAAAATCACATGAAATGGGCAAAACTAGGTTTGAACAGACGAAATTAAATTAATATTTTTTTAAAGATCTGGCACCCAAAACTGAACACAAAAACATACCATGCAGGTCCTACCAACTAGTTAAAATAATCTGACAATGTGGCTGTAGAAAACAATTCACTTGAACTTGTGAAAAAGTCGAATGCAATCGGTCCAAATAAATATATTATTATGAGATGATAATAAATGAATTGTACAATATTGTTTTTAAATGAGAAAACATGGTTTTTCACAGGTAGGTAGTAACGTGGATACTCAAAAATGAGTTATTTTATTCTTCCATTTCGTTAAACTTCATGGATTTATAGATAACATGAGTAGTACGGTATGGATTTCTCCTGAAGTTCACAAGGTTACCAGAATTATCGATTCTATCATGAGAACCTTACCAGAAAAAAAATTTTCAACGCTCCAGCTGGTAATATCAGGGTTGTGTAAATATCAAGGTTAACCACAGGGTCACGTAACTATCAAGGTTACTGAGTTTTTTCGAACCGGCCCTAAGAGACACTTCTTGTTGAAAATTACCTGTAGTGAAGTTGTGGAAATCGTTCTCATTAAATAGAAACCGGAGCTCATGAAAAAATGTAGTCTTTTCCCACGAAAATAATGAATTACAAAGTTAAATCAATTTCGATGGTTAGGCCATCATTAGTAGGGGAGAGTGGGGACAGTTCAGACAGTGGGACACACCGGACAGTGCTAAAAGGGTAGGTTACCACCAAAACTGGAGTCCTTGATTCCTTGATTGGTTCCTTGATAGAAGTAGATGTAGAAGACGAAGAAGAAGAAGAAGTAGAGTGAGTGAACGTCTCCTTGTTATCAGTCGCATTTTTCGGATTTTGAACTGTGTTGTTGTACTTTTGTTCCTTCGTTCCCGATCGAGTTTAGTCACTCAAGTGTAATTCGTAGACATTTTTTTAGTAGTGTAACTTGAGTGTTGGCTCCAAGAGAAGAATGTGAAACATTTTTGGCGTCTATAGAAACGAAAATCCATGGGCACTACATAATACCTGTGATCTGCATTGAGTGGCGCACTTTGGACAGACTGTTCCATGTGTCCCTACATGAATCCAACCTCGTTTGTCTCATCGTATTTCCCCATTTAGAGTGGGAACAGTTCGGACAGTGGGACACACTAGACAGTGCTATAAAGGGTAGGTTACCAGTAAAAATGGAGTCCTTGATTCACTCAAGTAGATGTAGAAGACGAAGAAGATTTTTCGGATTTTGAACGGTTTTGTTGTACTTTTGTTCCTTCGTTCCCGATCGAGTTTAGTGACTCAAGTGTAATTCGTAGACTTTTTTTAGTAGTGTAACTTGAGTGTTGGCTCCAATAGAAGAATGTGAAACATTTTTGGCGTCTATAGAAATGAAAATCCATGGGCACTACATAATACATGTGATCTGCATTGAGTGGCACACTTTGGACAGACTGTTTCGTGTGTCTCTACATGAATCAGACCTCATTTGTCTCATCGTATTTCCCCATTTAGAGTGGGGACAGTTTGGAAAGTTTTTTTTTTTTAAATTGCTGTTCTAAACCCCCCTTAAGTTAAAAAAAAAAAAAAACTTTTTTGTGTGTTTTGATTCGGGTGAATGTAAACTCACTTGATTTAGGTAATCCCTATTTCACAAAAACATCGATTTACCAAAAATGAAATTTTGTCCAATGTGTCCCAACAAGTGGGACACATTGGACAAATTCCATTCCTGGTAAATCGTCGTTTTTGTGAAATGGTAATTACTTGTGGATATGTTTTACCTAAATCAAGTGAGTTTACATCCACCTGAATCAAAACACACAAAAAAAGTTTTTTATTTTTTTACTGAAAGGGGGTTTAGTACAGCAATTTGAAAAACTCTCCCCTAACAAATTCTTGGAAGTCCACCCGTGACATTGTCACATGTTTTAGTTTCTGTGGACGCCACCAAGAAACATTCCCAATTTAATTTTTGTTCACTTCTTGCAAAATATTCAATACCGCTTAGGTAAACATTTATTTTCGCAATATAAAACTCTCTTATCTTCCACTCGCTTTACTCACTCTACTATACAAACAAGAACCTTTCTGGTGCGTTCTTGCTTGTTGCTGATGATGGTCTAACCCTCAAAATCTATTTAACTTTGTAGCTCATTATTTTCGTGGAAATAGGTAATATTTTTCATTCTCTCCGGTTTCTTTTTTTTATTACCTGTAGCATTTATTCTTGGAGTTTTCCCCAACTTAACTGTAGACACCCTGTATAAGTATACTAGTCGTATGAAACTACAACTTCCACTTCAACTCACTCCAGCCCGGTATAGGAAAACACTTCGCTCAATTATATGGAAACCCAACACTAATGGAAGAGACGGGTTAGGTTAATGGACGGACCCGGGTCTGGGCGAAGCAATAAGTTGGGGATTTACTTGGGGTTTGAGGAGCGTCCTCGCAACAATAATCGAGCCATTACGCTGCCGAACGGCTAGGCTTTCATACGAGCGTTGTTGACACGCCGGTTTTCAGGATTGTAATCCGCGCTGAGAGTTCCGCCACACGTTCTGCGAACATGAACCCCTGGCAATGGCTACATTCCACAGAATCATGTCTTAGCATACCCAACAGCACACCTAAAGCTTTTGTGGATGTAACCCGAATACTGTTGGTTTCTCCGGGACTCCCTTTAACGGGACTAAGGGGTACGAAGAGACGAGATACTTTTAAACCGAAATTTTACTTGCGGAATTTGTTGAATGCAATACCCCTACCAGCTTATTATCGAACATCATACTTACATACCAACCAAAAGTTGCTATTGGTCACAAATTTAATTTATTTTGTGAGACTTAATTCGAAGTTGACCATCAGGTTGGGCTGTTCACCATTCATCAGCAGAGTGGGTTGTGAACAGAGTACACCATCATAATGTCGAATTGATCTACAGTCCCGACTGTACGTTACAGTGTAAACGGCTTGATATAATTCCAGGCCCTCCGGAGTCTTAAAAGGAAGAATTATATTAGCTATATAATATAGCTACTATAGCTTGTAACTGCTCCTCAATTACTCCCCTAAGACTGATCAGAACAATACTGACGACACATTTCATGAAAAATGCAAAATTTCATTAAAAAATCAAACGTCACTCGAAATTTTAGCGCACAACAAAGTGCACAAATAAGCTCGATGTGCA
The DNA here is from genome assembly GCA_030264115.1 of Lygus lineolaris. Lineage (NCBI taxonomy): Eukaryota > Metazoa > Arthropoda > Insecta > Hemiptera > Miridae > Lygus > Lygus lineolaris. Next base: position 5,921,088 of record JAEMON010000002.1, on the reverse strand, counting down.
CCGAATGCAAAAAATCGAGTCATGTAGTTGTATTAAACTGCCAAGACTTGGTAGTTGAGACAAGACTTATTAAGAGATATACATGATTTGTAGGTGTTTTCTCACGCTGAATAATGGGGCGATGTTAATTTTTCGATTCATGCCTCATAATTTAAATTATTTCAAAATTTTCATTGAATTTCTGGAATTATACATTCATTGTGATAGGATGATCGCAAACCAAAAAATGACACCATCCCGCTATTCACCGTGAAAAAAACATATTGAAATCATGTATCGTAATAGTTAGTTTTTTTACTACAACTACAGAACTCGACATTTTTCGTTTGGTGCACGTGCACAATTTCGAGCGTAATTGCGCACTTTATTATGCGCTGAAATTTTCGGGTGACTGATGATTTTCTCAAGAAACTTTGAGTAGAGTCCGAAAAATGGGTGTTCCAATCCGGAAAACAAAGTAAAAACGCTGCAAATCATTACACAACGGTTTATTATTTTCCGTATAGATCGCCCATCTGCAAAGATCCTATTGTCATAAAATACCCACCTACCGCGAGGTTCACAATCATCTCTTGGTGACAACGATAGGTGCCTTCTTTTTATTATTATCGAAGAGTTGTATCATTCATTCTTAATGAAATTCAGTAAGCTAAGGAAGCTCCTGAAAGTAAACAACAACCTTGTTCGGTGGAATCGAAAGAAAGTTGCATATGAACAGCTGATATTTGAACGGAGATTTTGCCTACTAGGGAAGAATTGCGATTCACACTCGTGTTTCTGCCTTTTTTTTCGTTCAACCCTTACAGGGAGCGAACGGTTGGTCCTAAAACGCTCCGCAAGGTCTCATTCGACGCTAAAAATTGTGTTCTATTTTAAATCGATGGAAAAAATATACCTGCCTAGTTGAAATTTTCGAGCTAGGGCGTTTTGAAAATTACATTCCCTATTTTCTAACCCTTAGAGAAGACTGACGGTAACGCCAAGCTTCGCGGCACAACTAGACCCCGAATGGGGCCGGTATACCAAATTTCATTAATTTCGGTCCATGGTATTTAGGGAAAGTGCCGCGTACGGCGGACGGACGGATTTTTTCAAATTCGATTTTTGGATTATACGTATCTTGAAACGTAAAACCTCAAATTTTGAGGGGGGGGGGTTAAATTTTTTTTTTTTTTTTTTTCGTGCTCGATTCCAAAGGTTCATTATTGAAAATAATAAACCAAAAACCATCTGGCCAGTTTCAGCCAATTTTGTAAAGTCTGCAATAGTCTACAGATCGATAGATAATTATTATAGATTTTGAGGGAGTAGGTATTTTCAGCCTTTTTTGGAGTGCGAAATAAACTCGAAAAAACTGCTCCACTGTTCCCTGTATAAATCAATCGACCCGGTTATTTATTTATTTTTTTTTTTACTGTGTCCTCCTAATACCCATGATGGTCCCGCTTCAACTAGATTTCAATTTGCTTACACATGCGTTTTTCATTATAATTCCCAATGAAATGGGTGATAATATGAAGAGAATTCACCCCAATCATAAACATAATAATATCGGATTCGTGTATCTTATTCCAAGAATGACTACAATAAACTACAATGATTAAATGATTTTGAGAAGGCGCTCTTGATAGAAACTAATACGAACAATTTTATGTGCTTTTGGATAACCATGATTTTCATAGACACCTTGGGTTGAGGGAGGAAGCAATAGCTAGCCATTCTTCCTGGTAATCAGTTTTGTTGCTTATTCCTATTCGAATATGTTTCGCTTTTGCCTCGACAGGGAATGTAGGCTAAAATTTGATTTTGCTCTAGTACATTCAGAGGGACCAGCTATTAATAAACTTCCATTACTTCTCTTTTTGTCATTTTACATTTTTCACATGCAAAAAAATGAACCTCCAACAACTTCATCTTCTCATCCTGCTCTAACTTAATGCTCGGCTAGTATGACGAATTGCTATCTACCTTCAAAAATCTTGACCAGGCAACCATCACACCCTAAAAATCTTAACCTTAATTCCCTGACGAGGCATAAGCTTAAGAAGTCGGAATAGGAATAAGCAGTAAAACTACTTACGCGGAACAATGGCCGCAAATTTCTTCCACTCTCGGGTCAATAAAGTTTATATTTTCTCGTACAATCGGTGATTTGTTGTGTGTTTTATTATTCCAGGGTAGACTTTGATGGTGGGTGGATGTCTGGGAGGGCTGAACTCCGACGGCAAGTAAACAACCAAAACAGCAACTCCTTCCAGCCCTGGCTCCAAACCGCAACACATGACAAGTAAGTCGGCTTTTCCCTTGACAAGCTACTTATCCAAGTCTGAGAGGTCCCTTCAACCTAAGAACACAACCTCTTATTGCCAAACATCGTATTCTATCCAAGTTAGAACTTATAATGCTATTTCGCGGGTTCAGATCTTCTGCTTACCTACAGTATCGATCAGACAATGTTGTTATAAGTTCAAGTTGGAGCTTTGAAAACGAGAAGTGAGAGACCTATCTTTCAAGCCTCAATAATCACTGCCTTTATCGTAATAAGCAAACCCGTAACTTTCTATACTACCAATCGTTTTCTTTATATTTACAGGATTGTACGTGCTGTTACCTATTATTAGCAAGATTGAAGGGTTTCATTTTGGTGATATTCTCCAACAATTTATTGTAGATTATGAATGTCAACAAATTTCTCAAAAGTGCCTTTGCATAAAACAAATCGAAAAATAAATAATAGAATCCTTCAGCACCATCATAGAATTCCAAAATTGTTCCTGAAAGTTTCCCATGTTCACTACTTGTTCAGTAAAACATGATAACTTTCAGGAAACTTTAAAAATCGCCAAAAATCATGGCTACTGTGTTGATGAGCTGGTGTTGGTCCCATTCGACGCATAATTCTCACGTCTTTAACTTTTCTTCTGTACAAAAACAATTGTGAGTGGTCCCATTGGTCGCGAAAAACGTGAATTCAGAAGTTTTCTCTTATCGCAGCTAATTATCTATTTTCTGAATTGAATGGTATATTTGGAATCAGTGTGACATTTCTTATAAGAACGGAGGAGAATATAATTGTGTCAAGAGAACCCCTATTTCGAGCCATTGTGCATCGCTTGTATAAACTACTTATAGTTTTATCAACGAAAAAAACAAGAAAACGTAATGAGGAAAGAATTTCGATTGTGTTGATATTTTTGTTAAGCATAAGTCTTCGGCATAGGCGAAGTCGAGGATTTTCCGCGCAGTGGATAGGCAAAACCCGCAAGACCGTACGGTCTTGAAGGATAGGAAAACCTCAAGCGCCGTGTTGAAAGTTGCCTTTCCAACGCACCTTTCATCTTCCGGATATTACCTTGCCTTGTGCTATGTATGCCTATAGAAGTTATAGTCATACACCGTGTAACGTTGTATTTCACATAGTAAAATATTATCACTCAATCACTGATCTGGTTAATTCTGCCGTGTTAAAGAAAAACGACTCAACTCCAATGTTTACGAAAATGTGATTTTCTCGTTGAGGCGTTTCTCCATCAAACAAACCCCTTAGCGATAGTGTTATTTTTGAGGATGAGACACCCCACAGTGAGTTGAGGCATTTTAGCTTCAAAACTATTCGAATAAAGTTATTGAGAAATTCAAAAACAGCCTTAAGTACGACAAATCGATTTTTCAATATTTTAAGTCGTAATTGAGTGAATTGATGTCTTATCCATGAACACAAAAAAATTGGGACACTAGAATGTACTTTAAGGAATCTACAGCTGGGTTTCTGCGAAAAAATTTGAAGCTAATTTCTGCAATGTTTTGATTTTGGCGATGAGTCGTTTCTCCTTCTCACGGAAGAATTATTTTCTGCTTAGACCTCTGACAACAGCCATCGGCTCGAGTATCATTGCAATTTTGCTATTTTGTTGGTTGTCTCCTTATACATAGCATGGAAATAGGACGTAACTCAAATGCCCAGAAAAAATGAAATGAAAAATGATGTGTTCTACTTTCTCCCTTCAGAAGTCTCCAAGAATAGAGTTGAGTTCGATCCGAAATCAAATGAGTAAAAAAAGGGGGGGGGGGGGGGAAATCGTTGGTTTAATTTAAATTTTTCAAAGATATTCATATTACAAGTGGTTTTCATGGTACGGGAAATAGCAATACGAATTAATTAGAAATTTTCATTCTTTGACCTGACCGCAGTTATTTGTTAAATAATTAGGTATGTTTGTTGGCTGTATTTCAAATCCCTTAATAATTATTATCAGCGAGTATTGATTACGTGAAACATGCTATAGTTCAAAATATACTCGTAGATACAATGATGGATCGATTGGAATCGGAAAAGCGCTCAACGCTGAGTGAAAAACCTCAAACTTTGACGATGAATGCTTGGTGAGAGGAAATCAATGTTACCAAACTCCCAGTGGGAAGCTCGGCCGTATTTTTCTCCCGACGAAGCCCTGGGGGGTTCTGGCTGTCTGCTAGGTTGGGTTAAGTCCCCCTCTTCCAAGCCCTTCCACCTCTAGCCATTGCTTTTCCAGGCTCTCTGCTCCCTCAACCCACCTCCGTCCCAAACAGCTGCCCTCTATATTTCTCATTAAAGGTCCAGTCTTATAGCTTTGGGTCCCGTCCCTTTCCAAACTTCAAAGCTCCCTCTTACCCAAGCCCGCCCCCTCCAACCCGATTTTGATTTACCGATTGAAGTGGAAATGTGTGAAAGGATAGTTGTACTCGCTACCCCACGAAATTACTTTCCGAGCGCGGCCAATGGGAATGAAAATCATTATTGACCCCCACCTTCTATATCGAGTCAATAACTTACTCGTTTTTTGGTGTGGTGTGTAGCCGAGAGGGATTTATACCACCACTAATGGTACAATCGGGGAGGCAACAACGGTCTCATGATATCAACTGGCTTCATCGATATCACTTTGAAGCGGACCACCCTCAACAGACGATTCAGAATTCATTCCCTAATAGATATTGTTAGCTAGAGGAACTGCATTCAATATCTATCACCTACCTATATTCTACCTCTAAACTTTGTTGGCAGCAGTACCTACAAGGTCTGGACTGTCCGAGTGTAGTGACGCTCAGAATTCTACCCTCGAAACTTCATGTGAAAACATCTGGTGCGAAGCTTCACACAACTTTCCTAATTTTATCCGCAGTGTTTACTATTTAGGCTGTTTTTCCTGCTAATTACAGCCCTAAGAGTACGAATTTTCAAAGAATCATCTTAACCGATTTGATTGGTGATTCTTATAGGAAATTTCACGCTGATTTAAATACGAAACACTTAATAAAATGTGCCAAAGTAAAAGAATTCCCTATTGTCCTACTGTGTTGACCAAATGTGTCAGAGGGAATTGCTTCCTATGCTATAAGTTCGAAGTTGGTGTGGGACTGCCTGAATACCCACAAAAGAGAGGCCCAGAACAATCAGGTTACTCTTTTCTTGATTTCTGTCCATGAACGTCATGAGAGTAATGAAGCTGCTGACCGTCTTGCCGACTGTCCCTTCCATAGGACCAGAACCAATTCTTGGAACCACCAAAAGTTGTCTACTGAATGTGGTTAGCAATTGGGAGAGTACGAGCGAGTACATTGCTGGCAAAACCTGCCAGGCCAGAGACAGGCAGTGTTATTTGTATGGCATTCTCGAAGAAAAAGGCCGCTGAACTAGCTGCCATGCCCGAAAAGGAGGTCAGAATACTTGTAGGTCTGCTAACAGGCAGATATCACTTGAAGAAGATGGGCAAAAAAAGTTCTATTCATGCAGAATGAGTCGGACAGCGAATTTTCAATGAATCATTTTAACCGATTTGGTGGGTGATTCTTATAGGAAATTTCACGCTGATTCCGAATATACCATGTGTTCCTATGTTTAAGATGGTAATTTACACCAAGAACCTCAAAAACCTCGTTTTTAAAGCAATTTTTGACGTTAAATTTTCAAAATCTGAACCCTTGGAGTACTCCAAAAATTCTGGCCAACGGAACGGCATCCTTTCTTCTGATATTATTGAAAATTTTTAAATTTTTTCGGATTTTTAGCTCGATTCCTCGGTCAGATATCGTCTAGAGTGACACATATATATAAATGTATATTAAATATGTGTTAAATTTCAGGAATCGTTTTAGAATGGCCTGAAACGGATTTCCAAATTTTCAAAAATTTTAATTATTAACATTTTTGAAGCCATTGCAATAGCTTCATTTTCTTTGAAAACTCGCTAAAAGAGCTCATGAATTCAATAAAAATCCCTTTTAGGAGATAAGGTCAAAAATTGATGGTGAAAATGAAGTTTTTTGCCTATTTTTCTGGTATTTTTCCTATAAATTGATCGAAAAATCTAGTAGTTGTGGAATCAAGGCTTAAGAAAAGTGGCTACATTGCCGGCTGCGAAGTTCCTTCTGACGAAATAATATTATTGTGTGAGGAACTGTGAAAACATGCTTAAAAGCAGTGAGAGCGGTATGAAGACGTAACAATGTTGTCTCCTTCCGCTTAACACATCTCGTATGTATTGACAACATGCCCCAGTGAATTTCTGTCTCGTCCCTCTTCTTACATCGCTCAAGGCTATCACTCTTTGAGGGCACTCGAGAATTATGCTGATACGAGGAGCCCTCTCCATTGGCTTTGAATACCGGTCACGGCTTCGTGCTAAAGAACGCTGTACTGAAGATTCTTGCTTCTCCATCGTCTTACCAGATGATTATATTAGTAGTATCGCAGTAAGTTCACAAATATTGAACTGAATCAATCTCCTAGACTGTGATTTTTTCATTTTTTGATAGGAATAGCCACCTTTTGGTTCATTATTTTCGACAATTATTGACCTCTTTGAGCTGATTCTATTTGCCTCACAGAGGTGGGATTACGTTCATAAGAGAAGGTAAGGTGGCAAATTGTTACTAGTCTCTTGAGCTGATTCTGTTGCCTTCAGGTATAGATGCAAATACGAAATTTGCTCTCTCTCGCATGACATATTTGACATATTTTTACGTTGATAGAAGTAAATTATTATCGAGATAGTGTCAAGCTGTTCCAGGAAATTCTAGGGGGTGAGGTTAAAACTAAATAGTCAGGGCCGTAGCGAGAAGAAAACCCAGGAGGGGAGGGAATCCAAATTCGCCCAACTCCTCCAGCAAAATTTCCCAACATTCCAAAAAAAACCATCCAAGTAGGTACTGATCACGCTGCTGAAATCTCAACTTCGGTGATCTAACGGGAACCGGTTTATTCCACCAGATAAGGCCGTCGGCCGCTTACCTTCACCTGGATCTTTCCCTTTTCTTATTCTCTCCCCTTTCTTTTCTCTCATTTTTATTTTATTTTTTATTTTGTCTATATTTTATTTAATATTTTTTTCCATCTTCACGGCCGGGGATTTCCCAACATTTCCAAGTCGAAAAAGCAGCAAAAAGTCGGGAATTTTGACAAACTGTCACTTCAAAATATGGATTAATCCAAGTTGGGATAATACATGCAGGACTGTTCCCTTACTTGGGAGATATCTAACTTTTTTGAACCCTTACTTGGGAGGAATCCAACTTTTTTGAACTTTTCAAAAAACTCAGAATTTCAGAGTATTGGAACTCCTCCAAGTTATGCTTGTTGTGAAATCCCAACCTTCCCCTGGTTCTTTCCCTTTTCTTATTCCCTCTCCCTCTCTTTTCTTTCTTTTTTATTTCATTTTTTATTTTTTTTATATACCTAAGTTTTGGTTTTTTTTACTGTAATTTTTTTCTACTTCACGGCCCAAAATTTCCCAACTTTTCCAAGTCAAAATATCAGTGAGGGTTCCCCCAATACCCCCTTCCATGGCAACGGTCCTATACCTAGTACTTAGTATCAAAGTTAATGCATCATGCCGGGGTTGTTTCTAAGACAGCCACTGGAGTGCAGTGGTTCATGGTTCTGTGCTGTGGAAGGGAAGTCATGGATCCTGACATTCACGAGTAGCTTTACCCATTGATAGGAGTAGAAAGATAACCTTCCTCCGTTGCCCCTACTCTCTTGTCTTTTCCTACTCCTTTGCCGTTCCCTTCTTGAATATGAACCAAGATTTGAAGTGAACATTAAGTAGGTATACAGGATTTTGTTCACTCTTGGTCTGTACTTATAATGTGACTAGCTGGTGCTGTGACTCTGGTCTACAATAAAATTACCTTCCTACTTGTAGTTATTGACCAGTGCTGATCTCTCTCGAGCTCCTACCTGCGGAGTCGATATCATCGAGTACAAAATAAAACTCCTGCAGAAATTTCAGATTTTACCCAGGTACCTATCTACATAAATTTCCGGTAAAACGCCGTAAAAAATAGTTACAAATACCTCGCTATTTTCACTATATCCACACTTGATATCTCGAGATATTACACATATTTACTTATTGATGAAATTCAAATAGGTAGTAGTACTCGAGTAGATACTGTTTTTCTAGGTAGGTGCACAGGATATATTATCCAATTGGTAGCCCTTCATAAAATCTTAAGGAAAATAATCTGATGGCCGTAATCAGCCGATAAAACACACTCCATGGGTACCTACCTACTAGGAAAGTATTGTGAAAATCCGCACCAGATTCTTTTTTTTGTGAATGATTTTTTATAGCACCAAATTTTCACTTATAAGTAATTTTGTTCTTAGTAACATAAATGTTATGATTACCTACTTGAATTACAAGATAAAACTGAGATAATTCACTTTTCTCAAATTCTCTCTTCTTATCCTCACCAGATGTGACCGGAATGGACACAAACCATGGAAATTATATATTTTAACTGCACTCACTCAAAGGATATTTTAACTTCACTGCAGTCTGGTGGCTGTCTTAGGAAAAACCCCGGTATGATACCCAACAGAGTATCATACTACTAGAGTGTTGATGTTCCTAGGACATACCTTTTTGGACATACCATAGGACATACCTTTTCCTAGGACTACCTTTTTGATTTTTTTTCCGTCTCGAACCACCTTTTTCTGGAAATTTGGATTTCGTTGAGTATGGATTTCACAACCAGAAAACTAACACTGAGATCACCGGAGATAAATCTAGTTCTAGGAAATGCTCTGTATTGATGCGCGGAGGAAATTAATTGGAATAATAGAGAAATAATTTCTCGAAGGGCTAAATAATTACATCTATCAGCTCAGCTGTTTTCAAAAGGGAGTCTGGTCGTTAAACCTCAAAGAAAGTAGTTAGCAATGTCCGCTTCTCCCTCATTAATCCAAGTAATGGGGCTGAGAAAAGCCCACTTTGTTGAAGGAGAACAAGCCGTTTTGCCAAATCAATATAACCCTTTTGGAAGCCTCCTCCTCGCATCTCAATATCTTTTTTTCCTCTTTCAAGATCAAAAGAAGTTACAGGAAACAGTGGAAAATGTATTTCTTGTTAGCTGCGTGGGAAGTACCTAATCAACTACGATCAAGTACCTAACTGATCATTGGATGACATTCGCGAGTTGGCGGACACTCTCCTGAAATGGTTGATTGCTTTCATTTAATTTACGAACATTTTCTCATAAAAACGCTGCAAATAATTCCATAATTCCTTTGATCACATGATGGATTATCATTTTATGTATAGATAACCCATCTGCAGCGATCTTATCAGTATATAATAGTAAATGCCTATGGTAATTATATCACGAGGCGCACAATAATCATTTCTTGTGTACAATGAGCATTACCACAGAGCAAGAGGTTTCATTGGCTCCTGCTTGGAATCCGCTCCTAGTGCATCCCGCGCACAGCTTACGGTATTCGGACAGATTGGCCTAAAGTAATATGGATTATATGGCTTGGCCTTAGTACTGGGTGGAATTAGTTAATAGCAACTATATATAGGATATATAGCTATATATAGGCTTGTACTCGAACTACCATCCAAATATGAGCTAATTTGGACCATCGCCATCGGGTCTTAAGTTATGGCGGTTCGTCTATTCTCACGTTTGAGCATGCGAAGTGTCTACTACTGATCCGAATGTCGCGAAATTAGTATGGAACCATACAGGGCCTACCCCCGAACTGCCATCAAAATTTCGACGAATTTTTACGACCGGGTCGTGAGTTATGGTGGTTCGTCCAGTTTCACGTTTTACGTCTCTGATACTGATCCCAATGCGACGAAATTCGACCAAAAAGGGCCTGCTTATTCGACCCGGAACTACTATCAAAATTTCAGATTTTCTGAATAATTGGTTTGTGTAATAGGTACTTAACGGAGGTTCGGAAAAATACAATATCCGATACACATCCATACGCACTCAAGTTCCTGACAGCACGAACTTAATCTCTCGAGACGAAGTTGTGGAAACCCATTTCAATAAAAAGAAACCGGAGTTGAAGATAAAAAAATCGTTGTCATTTCCACGAAAATAAGGAGTTACAAAGTTAAATCGATTCCGACGGTTAGGCCAAGGTAACAAACAAGAACTTTTTTTGTTGGTTCTTGTTTGTTCCTGATGATGGGCTCACCGTTGAAATCGATTTAACTTTTTAACTCATTATTTTTGTGGTACGTTTTTCTCATTAACTCTGGTTTCTTTTTTTTTCCTGATAGCATTTAAAATTTCGCATTTTCCTCCAACGGATTCGTGTTCAGGAGTCAGGACTGGCGAAACTGGGGAATTCGGTCGTTTTTATAAATACAGGGAAGTTTGTCTAAAAAGTTCGAAAACATAAGGCCTTGGCAGACTCCCTGACGGCCCAGCAAATGGCGACAATATTAGTCGTTCACAATTTCTGCATTTTTGAGTATACTTACTGTAACCCTTATGGGG
>JAEMON010000002.1:5879677-5890840 GCA_030264115.1 Lygus lineolaris | reverse complement strand
ACTTTCATCGAAATTTGAGCGAAATCGGACCATTAGGTCACGAGTAATTGAGGTTTCAAGGATTTCATGTTTACGCATGCGCAGAGACCCTTGGGCGGTTGTTAACGAATTTCATAAGGGGACCATGCAGGGGATAACCCGCGTAATCCCTGAAAAGTTCATCAAAATCGGATGAAAAGTGTTAAAGTTATACGTGTTGCAAGGATTTCAAGTTTTGCGCGTGCGCAGTCAATACCGCTGATCCGATCTTGATGAAACTCGTACTGTACCATCAAACATTTGATCTTCAACTACCCTCCAGATTTGAGCGAAATCGGACCATTAGATCGGGAGAAATTGATGTTTCGAGGATTTCACGTTTACGCATGCGCAGAGGCTGCCATTGGTCGGCTGGTGATGAATTTCTTAGGGGACCATCTAGGGCCTAACCCGCGTAATCCCTGAAAATTTCATCAAAATTGTGGATGGAAATTGTGGAAGTTATGCGTGTGGCAAGGATTCCCGGACAGAGAGACAGACAGACAGACAGTCAGACAGACAGACCGACAGACACGAAACAAAAATTGTTCAGAAAGGTCTAAAAAGTAAAACGCGAGTTGAAATTTTGATTTTGGAGGCAAAAAATTTTTAACTTTTCAAGAGTGAAAACAATGCTTCCGCTACCTTGGTAGACTCGGAAGCAAAAAAACAATGATGAAGTCACAAGACGAAAATAGTGCAGGTATCTGTAATTTCAGAAAATTTATTTAATATTTATTATTGTAATATGACGGGAAAGTTACGATGAAAAGAGTGTCGTCTGTCAGTGAGAATTCAGTCGTCGAATTCGTGAGAATAGAATTACTAACATAACTAATGAATTGATTAAATTAATTAATTTTTAATTGGTGTTTTAAATTAATCTTATTTTCACTGCACTCAATGCGATCTCAGCGCATTCTTTCTTGGTTCAGTTTTTTTAGTGTGACGTAGGAAAGGGTTTCTTTTATTTTATTCAAAGTTTTCTCCATACCAGAACGATAAAATATTTTTTTCTTTGTATTGTAAGTGTTATTTCATTATAAAAAACAATACAAAGGCAGAAAAAAATTGATTTTCTCATACACGAAACTCCCCATTCCTCATTTCCCTAACCATTTTAGCCTTGAAACGTTTTTCAAACTTTCTCCGTTGATAATCGATCAATTTAAAATCTGTTTTCGGCATTCTTCCTACCTACTATTCAATTCTAAAGAGCAGTGAGTTACTGGAATTAATAATTCCACATTTTAAATAAATTTCAAAATTTAATTTCTCCGTTAATAATCGATCAATTTCAAATCTGTTTTCCACATTCATTCTACCTACTATTCAATTCTAAAGAGCTGGGAGTTATTGGAATTCCTAATTCCACGTTTTAAATATATTTAAAAATCAAAAGTCCAAAATTTTAGGAACTTAAAATTTGGATAGGTCGCACATTGCCCTCGAGATTCGAAAAAGAATGAGAATTACGAAATAGCGATAAATTGGTAAGTTATTGACTGAGAAAAGTTTAAAAAACTGTTCAACAACACTCAGGTACCTTTAGGGCGGGATTTATATACAAACCTTCAGTGAAGGTCTCCTTAGCTAAGGACTCCTCGATTTGAGGAATTGATCGACTGGAGGAACGGAGTGGAATGATTAAACCAACCTCCATCTCGAAATAGGGGGTGGGCTCGAAATGGGATAACCTGTTGTACATTAAGGGCGGGATTTATAGAAGGTCCTCGAGTTTCAAGGAGACCTTGAGATGGTCTCCTCGAAATTTGGAATACGGATTCGGCTTAAAGAATCCTTAAAAACCATCTCGAGGTCTCTTCGAAACTCGAGGACCGTCTATAAATCCCGCTCTAACTCCTTTTTGAAAAATCTGTTGCCCCGTTATTTAAGGAAATTCTATTGGCAAGTTCATTTCTTCTTACTATGATAATTTTAGGATGAAATTCAATTCAATTTTGTCCCAACATTTCATTTGTACCATAAAATTCACTATCGAGGAACGCTCAAGGTACCTACCTCGGGACCTTGAAAAATCGGTCCTCGAAATCGATTTCCTCCTCGGCTGGAGGCCTCCTCGACTTTGAGTTGGATTTATTAATACGGCCGTACGGAAGTCCTCGTAGGATTCCTTCTTGTTTTCGAGGAACGATTATGAATACGGATTCGGCTTAAGGAATCCTTGAAGACCATCTCAAGTCTCCTTGAAACTCGAGGACCGTCTATAAATCCCGCCCTTAATACCCCAATTTCAACCCCCGTGTTTAAAATTCGTGTTACAGAAAGTTCCACCTCCCGTACCAGCGAGATCTCGGCCTCCAGCAGCGATCAACCGACAGCGACCTCCGCCGCCTCCACGACCTCAGCGGGCGAGCGAAATCGCGCCGATCCCTCCTCCTCCACCTCCGGTCATCATCAACGAGGCTGAGCCCACAACAGTGACGCCCCCTCCTCACGTCCCCGCCATCCCACCCCCTTCATATCACGAGCTCTACCCCATCAATGCACAAACCATCTTGCGAAGGTACGCAGTCAAATCAATACCTACCTAATATTGGAATCTTTACTTTCCTCATCCCAACTGAAGGTAAGAGGAAAGTATTGCGATCCAGGGCCGGATTACCATTACGTATCTCATTTTGCACCATGTTGAAATGGACACCTCCTTGTTAACAGCAAACTAATATTTTAGGTATTAGATAATTCTTCGGTTATTTATAATACTAAATATTAATTAACTTTTCCAATTTTGTTGTTGTGTTAGCACTACAGGTTTCGCCCCTTAGTGTTAACACAAAACCGAATTGGAAAAGGTAATCAATGTTTAATATTACAAGTAACCTCAATCGAATTCTGGGCCAATCATATGAAAATAATAATTCTTTGAGACAAGTGAACAATCAGTTTTATGTAGAAATAAAACTAAAAGTATATAATATATAAAATGTGTCAGCATTGGCCTACTAATATTAACACGGTATAATAATACTATGAGTAGAATCTTTTTACTTTCCTCAGCCATCCTGAAGGTAAAAGGAAAGTATTGCGATCACCAGGAAACCCAATTTCTGAAACACTGTACCTTTAACTGGTCCTAATCGACATTGGATCAATTTTCTCCACGTTTTGGAAAAGTGTAAGTCCGTATGTATGTCTATGAACACGATTGTGGCCCCTACGAAAATGATTTTAAAAAATTCCGATTTTGAGGATTGGTTTCTACATGTCTGAGGTTGAGACCCGAAGAATTTCAGCCCTCTAGGTCAATTATTAGGGGAGAAAATATTCCAAATAGGTGAAAAAACGTCGTTTTTAGCCCTTTTTTTAAAGATTTTCTCCCAAACTGCTCCCACGATTTTGATGAAATTCACAGTACTTACTCTTCCAACAAGTAGAAACAAGTTCCAATACCCCTCACTTCCACATAAATAGCCTGAGGGCCAAAATCAGCGTAAAATCCACAAAAATAGCCATTTTCAGGTTTCTACGGGCGAGGAAAGTAATGTGAAGCCTCGCACCAGATGTTTCTATTTTATTTTGCTCCGGAGTCTGCAGCAGCGGAAGCTTTGTTTTCACTTTCAAAATGAAAAAAAAATTTGTGCTCCAAAATTAACATAATAATATATGTTATATAGAATAGAAATAAATGTCCCAGGAATATTCACAATATTAAATTGTTGTATCGATCGGAAAAATGGTTTTACAAAATAATATTCATACCTACTTGGTAGAAACTCAATTTTAGACTGAACACAAAACACCTAACAATTTCAGTTACCAACTTTGGCAAACATGCAACAAATCAATAATAATGTTGAAGTTAATTTTGATATCTCAACATATAGGTATCTACCCGCATTTTGTGTTTCAGGGCCTCCTGAACTAATTTTTTGGTTTCGTGTCTGTCGGTCTGCCCACAATTTTCTTGCCACAGCCTTACCGTCCACAATTTTGATCCGATTTCAATAAAATTTTCAGGGATTGTGCGGATTAGCCCCGTGATGGTCCCTTATAAATTCCATCGCCATCAAACCACTAGTAGCGTGTGCGCATGCGCAAACGTGACTTTCCTGAAACTACGATTTCTTAGTTAGTCCTAATGAACCGATTTCGCTCGAACTCGTGTATAGTAGTTAAGGGCTGCCATTACCTTATTATTTCGACACGATTGTATCAGTAATTTGTTGTCATGGTGATAACTCCGGAACTATTCTACCAATTACGCTGAAATGTTCACTAACCGATTCTATACGTCAATGTTACAAAAGTGATGAAGCTATACTGCCCACCCTACTTGGTAGACGTTTTTCATTCAAGCAGGATGAATAAATTGTGAAACCCACCCTCACAATTTGATATTCAATAACCTGTATGACGTTTTTAAAAGCTGTTTTTGTATGTACGTCACATTTCAATCAGGCCTCAACGTAGCAATTAGAGAAACGCCGTTTTCCGGAGAATTTTAGCCGTTGCGTGACGAGGAAGCTTCTGTCCCATGTCCTTGGCAGTGTATTTTATCTGAAAAGGAATGACCTCAAACAAAGGCGTTTTACGAAAAGTGATTACGAATAGAAAGTCATGTTGAAGCTAATAAGATCCCTCAGGGCAGCTTGCTGGACCCACTGCTTTTTTTTGGGCCTGGTATATAAAAATGATCTTTCAGCTGCTCTTCAGGACGACAACTCTCTTCAGGTTGTCAAGTTTGGCGAAGACAGGTACTTTTTTTTTTTTTTTTTTTTTGGTGCGCAACAGCTCTCTGTAAGGTTGTCTCCAATATTCAGACCAAGTTTATGCCTGTAAGGAAGTGGATGGTCTTGCATGAGAACAAGACAGAGACCATCTTCTTCCACTCTGGTGGTTCAGAGGTTGACCATACATACTCCCTTTGGTAGATTGCTAGTGAGTTTTCTTGATTTCCAAGTTGACAGTGGATGGCATTTCTATATTCATACTTCAGAACTTGTCACTATGGTCGCATCTGTCTGCTACTGCCTGCGCAAGCTCCGCCCATAGTTGTTTTCCAGGGCCACACAGTGCTATGTGATGCTTACTACTTTTTATTCCGAGGGCACGACACGGACTCGTCTTCTGGGCCAGTCATTCCAATGTAAATTGAAGAAATGAGCTGTGAAGATTAATATAGGTAGGAGTTGCACCTCGCGACTGGATACTGTGAATAATTCACCCATGAGACCCCCCATGACCATAGTCATCGAAATAGGGCAAGCAAATTCATATTCTACATTCAAAGGCTTCCCTCCCAAGTTTCTCGTATGTTTTTGGAGCAACACAATGACATCACACGGCCGTTCACCTTCCCGAAGGACGCGCTTCCGCTCTAGCTGAGTTCGAGGAGCCTCCAAATGTCAGCAGTCATACAAGATGTGATTCCAATCTTGGATGTCACCGGAAACACAGGAACAGACATCTGTCTCCGCCAAGTGGAATCGATGCAGATACGTTTTCTGTCTTCCATGGGCCCGAGAGCAGCAACGTCATTCGCCAGGAAACAGGGAACGATGTCTGCATCCGATCGGCGATCGTCGGGAATACGCTCCTTGTGTGGTTTCCGTCGTTGGTCGCCTGCCACACCCGTTCCCAGCAATCGATACTCTTGGCACTCAGCATACTTTCAAGTTCACCTTTTTATGTCCTGACCAAGGCTTCCGGTATGCCAGAGTCTGCTGCCGCTTCCTTGGCCGTACGATCGGCTTCCTCATTTCCTTCCGTGCCCACGTTTGCCCGCGTCCACTCTAACAGAATATTCCATCCAGCATTCCGTAGACATCCAATGAAGGAACGAATCTCCTTTACACTAGCCCAATGATTCCTCTGGTCAGCCATTATTGCCAAGGACCCCTTGCTATCGGTGTGCAAAATCACTCCTCTGCTACGAACATCCAGTTTTTGGCGGTTGACCCATCATTGCCTCCAGTAATGCCAGAACCCCAATGCCTGATTGATTGTGCACACACTCGCCAGTCGAAATTTCTGATGGTAAATTGGCCGCACAATACCTCTTTTGTACACCACAAAAGCACATCCAACTTTCCTACTGACGTCAAGGCCCATCATCTAGAACTCTAGAAGTATAAGAAACTCTGGAAGTATAAGTATAGTATCTAGAAGTATAAATCTGGCTTCTCACGGTGTCTCACGACGGAACGTCTCACGTTCTGGACGTCTCATACGCTGACTCGCCATTTCTTTTGATACTGTACCGTCGAAAGTTGAGTCCGGAAGCCAACAGAGAGTATCTAATAAATCACCCTTTAACCTTACGGAAGTCCTCAACGGACGGAAGACGTCAATCCTCCGTTATTGCTAAACCGACAAGGAAAAGTAAAACATGAAGTGGTTGACAAGTTTAGTAAGTACCCCCCCCCCCCCCCCCCCCCCCCCCCCCCCCCTTAACACCCTCAATCATCACCGTATAACAACCCATCGTACACCATCCTGTCGGGTCGAGGGGCCTTCTGACCGATGATGGTCCGCCCCAGCAAGATTATTCAGGGAAAACAATGAGCAGATATTCCCTTTGCACGAGTTTCACGAGTCATCAATCATCACACTTTGTTAAAAGGTAAAACTGAAGAGGGACGTCGGTGCAAAACTTTCTAGTGAAGTTGATCTTTGTTCGGGGATGGTGAAACGATTTTCAGGATATTTCACGGGTTTCCTCCATCTCGCTATGATGAAAACGTCAGACCGCTCTCAATTCTCTATACCCACAATGTCGAAATTTCACCCATTCTTCGGATTTTAACAACCCCAAGTACCAAGTTTGTATATATTATAGGTATATATGCTTAGGTCATACAGAACAGAGCCAGACCCGAGTTATCCTTCAGACCTACAATTTTAAAGGCTGAAAAAGCCTGCCAAGTTGGGTGGGCAGTATGGCTCCCTCATTTTCTTACCATGGCCGTATAGAAGGAGTTAGTGACAATTTAACCGGATTCCCACGTTCGGAAACCCGGGAATTGTCAGGGGTATTGGAAACCGTCAGGGAAATGTCAGGAAAACTTTTAAAAGAAACTGGGAAAAACATGCTGCACTAGCATACGGTGCGCCTTGAGAATGATTAGTAATGTTACAAAAATTGACCTGACAAAGAAAGACAATCTCGTTAACTGTAAAGAATGTGTTAGACGGATAGACGGACAGACAGACAGACTGACGGACGGACAGACAGACAGACAGACGGACGGACGGACAGACAGGCAGACAGTCGGGCGGACGGACAGACAGACAGACATACAGACGGACGGGTGGACAGACAGCAGACAGAAACTAAACCAAATTTGTTCAGGAGGCCTTGAAACGCAAAATGCGAGTGGAAATATTGATTTTGGAGCACAACAATTTTTTTCATTTCGAAAGTGGAAACAAAGCTTCCGCTGCCTTGCAGTCTCGGAAGAAATAGACGTCTATTTTCCATTATTAATATCATATCCAATTGTATTTCTAATGCATTCTGTTTAGGTATTCTCACGGTCAGGTCCCAGAAAATAGAGATGACACGCACAAACTACCTCCACCCAGGCCGAACCCGCCCAACAGGAAATTCTCCGAGGGAAACTTACCGTCTGACATGAACTACAAATTCAACCACAAACGGAACACAACGGTGGTTCTTCCGCCTCCCATCCAAACTGACTACGAACCTCCGATGCCCGATCCGGACAAAATGTCTGAGCGACAAGATTCGAACGTGTCGAGCGACAGCTTTTCCCAAACGAGTTCCCCGAGTTACACGACCAAAAGCATGGAAGCTCCTTTGCTGCCAAGCATCAGCAAAGGAGGGAAGAACGGTGAGACCCTTCATCAGTACTCTAGTCACTCACAAGTAGATAATATTCATTTATTTAGTTAGAATGTAGTAATTAATTAGAAATTATAGCACATACGAAAAGCCGAAACAAATGGGACACCCACGCTTACACACCCATGCATCCACATCCTCCAGGACAGAGGCTTTGTGGTGTAGAGGATAAACCGGATACCGCTATACTTTTATTAATGATAATGGGGTTTGCACATAGGTCGGAAATTCTCATTTTTTGACCTCAAATTCGGGTTCAGCGTTCTCAAAAACCTCCGTGAGCCACTTTTTAACTGAAAATTCCGTCTGGTTGAGCCAGAAAAGAGCTGGAAAGAGGCGCGTGACGTCAGAATTATTTTGGCACTGAGGCCCCTCCCCCCACCTGACGTGACGTCATCATCATTAACTTCAAGATCCTTGTATGCTAATAGGATACCCTTCATGTTGCACCATGTCGTTAGCTCTCGCTAATACGCATTTGGAAAAGGAAAAAAACCATGTACACACCCCATTTTGTGCCCTTTTATTAACCACAACATCATTATTTAAAGCTACGATGAATATAAAGCATGTTCTACTTGGTACTACTAATTAGTGAGCCTCATTATAATAGTATAGATACTATGACAAAAAGAGACTGTACGCATTCTAGGTTTTAATGATGTTGGTTGGGAAAATAATGTTAAATCACAATCTCTACCCTAACAGATATTTTGCGCTTAAGATATTGTGTCGAAACCAGCAGGTACCTACTTGCACAATTACAGACACACACCTGACTTTAATTTGTTCCGAACCATTGCAGTTTGTATGCTGAAGACATCTGGCTGATTGAAATACGCATGGTTTGTGTTCAAAGAACCCAAGTTACAGCCAGTGGAACAAAATTAATCTGAAAGTTTCATCAAACTTTTTTTTAATATAAAATTCAACATGCTCCACTACATTTTGTGATGATCATCAAACTGCAAAATGGACCATTTTTTCATCTCTACATAAATATATTCAAACGTTTCGTCAATTCATCAATCAATGTCTACTTAATTTTGTATCTTGTTGTTGAACGTCCTAATGAAACTAGTAAAGTAAGTAAAGTAAAGTAAAGTAGTAAAGTAAGCAACCATTTCAAGCTGGATTTTCGTCTGTCTGTCCTGGCGTCGCGGACGTCATCAACTGTCCTCCAAAGGGAGGATCAGACTTTGTTCTGATGATTTCGCTCATGGCTACTCATTGCCTCACCCCCTTGAGTGGAGAGGGGTTCGCCGACGGCCCGACGTGAAATACTGAGATGTGTGGTCCCAGCCACGCAGGCGGTCACCCATCCAAGTACTAACCACGCCGCTGAAAGCTTAACTTCGGTGATCTCACGGGAACCGGTTTATTCCACCAGATAAGGCCGTCGGCTAATGAAACTATTTTGATACAACAAACCGAGCTAAACGAGCTATTTTGCTACAAGGGCTGTTCATGAATTCTCAAGACATGCATTTAAAATCTCATTCGGAGCAGGAAATCTAGTAGTTTAATGATTGTTCTCTGCGACATTGACCAACAAGCGCAAAGTGAGGCAGTTGATTGGTGGAAATGCTGATGAAACTACGTAGAGATCATACAACCACGCCCAGACCAGACTCAGTTGTCACTTGAGACCTCTTGCACTGAGTCAATTCAGCTACACTATTATACTCCACATGTCAGTTCAAATTCGGACTAATAATACCGAAAATTTGTAGCTGGCAACCGGAAGAAGAAATACGGGAACGACCGGGGCCGCGATATTTGCCCAATTAGTATCGACAATGAAGTTTCCATCGTGCCAGACCCCAACACATCGCCGATCACTAAGAGCCACTCGACCCCTGCCAGCTTACAAACTATCGTCAGGTTCCACAACGGCTCCAACATGTCTCTTCATCACAGGGTAATTTCAAATCTACATCAATAGTAGACCTATCTCATAAAACCTATTTGCTCTATTTATGAATTTCTAGTTTCGAAAGTATATACTTACTGATACTGAAGTTACGTCACTAGAGGCTTCATTTTAGCGAATTTTCGAAAAAAATTAAGTTATTGCAATGGCTTCAAAATTTTAGTAATGCAAGTTTTTGAAAATGTTCTTCATGGAAAACCGTTTCAGACCATTCTAAAACGATTTCTGAAATTTAAAATTCATTTAAAACGATTCCTAAAATATAATTATAATGTCATTCCAGACGATATCTGACCGTGGAATCGAGATAAAAAATCCAAAAAAATTTTAAAATGTCAATGATATCAAACGAAAGGATGAGTTCATTGGCCAGAATATTTGGAGAACTCCAAGGAGTCAAACTTTAAAAATTTAGAGTAAAAATCCCCCCCCCAGAAACGTGTTTTTGAGTTTTTTGGTGACAATTACCATCTTAAACAAAGGCATAAATGGTATGTTCGGAATCAGCGTGAAATTTCCTATAAGAAACACCCACCAAATTGGTTGAAATTATTCTTTGAAAATTCGCTCACAACTCATGCTGCATGAATGGAACTTTTCTTTTTTCCTGGGTCGCATCCCTAATCCCGACAAAACGAACCTTGAACTACATCACAAAACAATTAACTCAGAAGAATCCTCAAGGATACTCACGATGAATTCAGGATATTCCAAAGCTCCGAAGTTCAAAATAGTAAACTTTCCTGATGGTTTGCTCATTGCTAATTTCTTTATTATAATTGATTACGAAAATGTGAGTATAGCTGATCAACAAGTCAAGGCGCTATTGCATCTTTCAAATTCCCATCAGGAGTGGTTCCACTTATAATTTTGGTAAACTTATTCTTTGAATGGTCTACTTATAGTCCACAATCTGAATGGTGTTAATATGATGTTGTTGGTGCCAAGAAAGCTCTGAGATGTGAGATTTGAACAGTTTGTATCACCAGAACAAATTGTAATGAGTATGGTTTTCTGTTGTGTGCCATTGAAGCAGATAATTCGTGACATGAGACGACCGTCCAACCACTACATCACCAGCGGGAGGTTAAAATTCCAATTCGTCCAAGTACTCGTCAATGCTCTTGCGATTTTCGCTATAGCTGGAGGCTTAGCACTGTACTTCAAAGGTAAATATCTCAAGCAGGCAATAAGTATATTTATGTAGATAGTAAAATAAATAACAAGTATATGTAGTTAGTAAAAGTCCAAAGTAAATTGAAAATATCTCCCATCAAACAATTAGGAGTATGAGCAATATTATTGTAGTTTTAACATGAATAATGTTTTTGCGGTGGCCTACCAGGGTTGAAAAATGTCACGAAGTTTGTCACGAACTTATGTC
>JAEMON010000002.1:5851834-5870216 GCA_030264115.1 Lygus lineolaris | reverse complement strand
TGCAATAGCTTCATTTTCTTCGAAAATTCGCTAATGATCGATGCAGATAAATGTCAAGCTAATTTCTTCGTAATTCCATGTGAATACTTACCTTATTTGAATGTTGCAGAGAGCTAAATGACAGCTCACTAGCTGTGAAAGGTAACAGTGGAACTCTATCCTCAACTAAAGACACCCGCTATTACAGACGTAAGAAGACAAACCTCTTCAAAGAAATCCGATCCTGTCAGAGAACTGATACCTACCACATTGTTGAGCTATCTTGTAAAAATATTGGTAAGGGCCGTCTATACATTATTTACTTGCATTAATAGCCTGTATTCATTAGGAGTTTCACCTTCTAATTTTGACTGGGAAGGGGTTTATTTCTCCAACTGACACATTCATCTTGTTAACAGTGTTTATTTTACACCTTTCACCCTTGCAAATTTTGAATATTACTCCCTCGAAAAGTATGTTGTAGCATAAAAGTTCCATCAGAAAATTTGAGTTGGTATTTTCGGTCTTTTCCGATTGTTGGTCTGTTTGGTTTCTTCCAATTATTCTGCATGTTTCAGAATGTGGTGTACGCAGGGTTGAAAAAACTCAACCGCAAACCAGAATTATCGGGGGGAAGCCGTCTCCACCTGGAGATTGGCCGTTTCTGGCTGCTCTCCTCGGAGGACCAGAACAGATTTTCTACTGCGCAGGCGTTCTAATTTCTGATCAATGGGTTTTAACTGCATCTCATTGTGTTGGAAAGTAAGTAGTGTACTATATAAGCTCTAAAAAAAAGTCCCATTCATGCAGCATGAGTTGATGAGCTAATTTTCAAAGAATAATTTTAATCGATTTGGTGGGTGATTCTTATAGGAAATGTCATGCTGATTCCGAATATACCATTATTTTCTATGCTTAAGATGGTAATTTACACACAAAAAACGTTTTTCTATTCTAAGTATTCTTACCTCACTATATTTATGATGAGTGTTGACTATGAAGGTAAATTTGGTGTGACTGGACATTTCTGGATATTCCAGAATCATAATCTGGACTAGTTATAGCCATTATCATGTTCTCCTACTATTACACACTATTTTCCATCCCCTATACATCAGTGATTCCTTCCAGATCCCCTTAACTTTTCAAAATACCCACGTTCTCTGTGTTGACAGCTATCTATTTTCAGTTTCAGTCACGGCGATACATCAGGATGGACCATTCAGCTTGGAATTACCAGAAGACATTCTCACTCCTTCTTCGGACAAAAAGCAAAAGTGAAACGAGTAGTACCACATCCTCAGTATAACATCGGAATTGCTCACGATAACGATGTCGCACTATTTCAGGTAAAACTGCCAAACTTTTTGTCGCATATTCATGATGTTGTCCTCTTTCAAACATCATAATTATATTTTTTTATTTCAAGAACTCTTTGGCGTGCACAGCTTTTTGTGTTGTTATCTTGAACTTTGTGTTTTTTCGGAGATTTTTTTCTTTTTTTTTTCAGATAGTCTCATATGAGAAGGTACTTACCTATAGTGTTGATATCTGCCAACACAGAATTTATCAAGAAAATTCACTTTCAACCCCAGATGATTAGTTATTCTAGTCATCAATCGACTTGCCATTTCAAAAATTTCATGATTTCTGGCAGCTTAGGATACATGGCTAAAAATGTACTCATCATATCCGAGACCAGGCTTTGCTTTTGCAACTTAGTGTCTGATGTTTTCCTTTTCGCTTCTTGGTCATTTTCCTTTGATTGATGCTGCCATGGTAGAGGGGGTAAACCAGCTGCCCATACAGCATTAGTTTCTCCCTCCACCAAGCTTCAAGATGAGGTGAATGAGCCGGTTTGAACCCCTGCGGAACCAGTAATTTATTATTAAGCTAAGCTCAGTGGAGAACTGGAGATGCAGGGCTGTTGGTTCAGAACTGATCATTCTGATCACCGTAGCTCTCAATAATCGGGAGACTACCAGTCGAAGTCGACCTAATCCCTTTTAGAGAAATTTACCCCTATCCCCAGTTTTGTGGCTATTCAATTTTCCAAAAGTACCTACAAATTAATTTATTAATTAACCGGCCTACTTATTATCTCCACGTACGTGTCTCCCTATTATCGGTAACAAGCACACCAGAAAATATGAAGATCCCTTATTGGCCGCATTATTAATGTATTTAATTTCTTATTGTTTCATTCCAGTTGCAAAACAAGGTAACGTTTCATGAACATCTCCGACCAGTTTGCTTGCCGGAACCTGACCGTTTACTTGAACCTGGCACTAACTGTACAGTCATTGGTTGGGGGAAGAAAGAAGACAGTAACCGTAAGTGAACCCCCAAAGCTAACTGTTAGGGATGCTAATTAATACGACAGACAAGCGAGGAGCAAATTAACGAAGTATAATTTCAAGTACCAGCCCTTATATCAATTGATCGAATAATAAGTGGGGGACAGTGGTAAAGGGCACAACTGGACTAAGGCACAGGGCACTAACCCGCACAATATTAGATCGGAAGATAAGTATAGGAAGAGATCCTAATATGACCTAATGAGAAATGTTACTCCAACGTTGTAACGGACAGAGCACTTAGCATCTATCAATCGGTATTATTTCCTGTATATAGCATATTCCAAACCTAATTGGACATTTTCCAAATCAAATCGGACATTTCCCATTAAAAAAAGTTGTACTTCGGTCATCTATGAATTTAATCTATGATCATTGGACAAATTGGTCCGATTGGAGCACTGGACCAATTTTGGACTTTTTATTCCAACCAGAGGCGATTCGAAGCTGATAGATTGTGCACCAAAATATTGCAAAAGATCAGCCAAGAGCATTTATTGGTGAAACGCCATATTTCAAAAAAGTAGTATTTAACACATCAATTCATTCAGGGTATCTTGCATCTTGTATTTAAACACCTCTAAATTTCACTAATCGGAAAATTTTTGTGCTTTTCGAACACTCCAGTTAATGTTTCCTAACTTTCAAAGAAGGGGGTAGCGATTTTATAGGCCCTTTCTGGTGTAATACCCCTTTCGAAACGGGCGTAATGGGCATTTTACAAAGGTTGGAAAAATTAGGTGTTTTGACCTTTGACCCCCCATTAAATCAATTTAGGACGTTTTCTATCGATGCGAAATTTAATGCTCTTCGATTTACTTCTCGTAAGTTTGTATGAAGGATGCTTCGTTTTCGAACTATAAGAAAAAATGAAAAAAGTTTTTTTCATTTTGAGGTTTGAAAAGTTTGAAAAAGAGGTTTGATTTTGAGGTTGAAAAGTTTTTTTCATTTTGAGGTTGAAAATTTTGAGGTTTTTTGGCTATCAAAAGTTCTCCTCCGGGTTTCGAGTTGGAAAACTTAGTTTCTCACTCACAAGGACATGCCTCGGAATAACGCTAGCTCGACCCCTTTATTCACTGAACTATAATGAAAAAATCACAAAATTTGTGTCGATTTTAATTTGTGAAATGTCCAATTTTATTGGGAAATGTCCAATTTGGTTTGGAAATGCTATATCTTATTCACGTATGATTCCACAGATTGTTTCTTTCTAAAACTGAAATATGTGGAGTATGCTTTTATGAATGCATTACAATAAATTGTTAATTTAGGTACATGTTTCGGCGGTTCCCTGCCACCTTCTTCAGCCTTAGTTTAATTTTATGTTGGGGTTCATCCCACTCATCATAAGCATATATTAAATTGTATTCATTGCATCATGAGTCTCCCTTCTTTGGTCAGCTGTGATGTAGTATTGTTTATTTCCCATCTTCCCTTTGCTTTAATTTTGATATAATATATCAAATATATCAGAAATATATTATATTTCTCCTTTTTGAGCTTGAGAAGTTTGCGTTTTCGTTGATGAGATTGGTGTTGTTATTATCATATAAGTCAGTCTGAAGCTGGTTTATACTGTGTTGAACTTTCTTGATTGTAATTCTTTAGAATTTTTATGAAATTCACTTAAAAAGGGGGGGAGAAACTGGATTTCTTGTTACAGCAAATGGTCATAAATTAGCACAAATCACTTTCCCTTCAGGGAAGAAGGGAGACTCATGATGCAATGAATACAATTTAATATATGTTTATGATGAGTGGGATGAACCCCAACATAAAATTAAACTAAGGTTGAAGAAGGTGGCAGGGAACCGCCGAAACATGTACCTGAATTAATCAAATATAGAAGACTCCAAAAATGTGTATTTCCTAATAAGAAAATGGTATCATCATCCCAACAACACAATAAATTGTTGTATTGGTAGCTATCATAAGAAATGGATAAGGATGAGCCTCATTGTAGATCTACACTGTAGGTACTTGTGTTTATGGGAGGCATTTACGTTCAATTAAGATTCAAGTGGATGTTCAACTTGATCAAAAACATTACTACGAAATTTCACGTGGGAGTGGGAGTAGCGCTAACGTTATCTCAATGAATTTCATGTAGGTGCTTAACACCGATCCATAGGGAAATGCAATTCGGTTAGCTCCCGTCCCATGAAGATTCAGTTGGTCAGCATAAACTTTTCCTACTGCTTAATCCCACGAATATCAGGATGTATGGCTTATTCCCCACCTGTTCATTCATTATATTATAACACCTATAAAATACGATGGTATATTATGTAGCTAGTAAAGTAAAGTATTCCGGAATAATAATTTATTGTGAACCTCCTAGTGTCTGAATATGAGGCTGAAGTGAACGAGGTACAAGTTCCCGTACTCAACCGATCGCTGTGTAACAAATGGTTGGAGCCCCGTGAACTGAACGTGACTGACGGGATGATCTGTGCCGGATACGAGCACGGAGGAATGGATGCATGTCAGGTAAACAAAAATCATCAACAAACGTAAACTGCACAGGATATAACACTTACATAACAAACATGAACATAACACCGGGTTTTCACCCGTTTCTTCCAGTTTTCTCTGAATGTATATGTAATAGACTTATGATAATATACTGTACATCTTAAAATATATAAGTAGTTATGATTGATAACATAAGAGGGTAAATCGAGGAATTTTTAGAATCAACTGAAATACAAAGGATTTTGAACACTGTGCTGGACCGCTTCCCGAACCTGTATACGTTTTGAGGATCCATAATTTAGATTGGAGTGTTATTCCCGTGAAATGTCTCGAGAATAAACAAATTAGGACATTTTGAACCATTATTTGGTTGAGATCGAACCCAATGGTTTTCTCTTATAGAAACTGCAACCACCATGTCCCTGAACTCGAACCTGAAGTTGTTGGCTCCACCTGAAATTAAATTGTGCCCACCTTCAAAAAACCTTGAAATTTTCAGTGATGTTGAGCTTGTTTATTGTTCGACTGCTACCTACGTCAAGTTACTCCTCAGGGAGCTTAGATCACTATAAATAATGCCCACACAAAAACAATGTTTCAATATTCGAGATATTTTCTAAAATATCTTATTTTCTTCGATGATTTTTTATCGGTCGATGTTCAATGATTCAGGGTGATTGACCTCACCAGTCGGTTATCTTCCTTTTATTCAACGATGTTTCGGTGCCATTGATGGTCACCCTCTTCAGGCATGGTGTATAATGAGATCATAACATCTTACTCACTACCTAGGACTAACTAAAATTGATCACAGTGAGCATGAAATCACAGTATATGGAAGTATATATTTTTTTAAAAACTTCAAAACAAGACATGTAACTTGGTACTTACAGTAGTGACTATGTTTATTGTACCCACTGTGGGACATTGGTGTAGAACTACAGTGTTTTCATCACCCAGGGGTACCCCTGGAGTTAGTAAGATGTAATTATCTCGTTGTACACAGGTGATATCAATGCCTGAAGAGGGTGACCATCAATGGCACTGAAATATCGCTGAATAAAACTAAGATAACAACCGACTGGTGAAGTCAATCATCCTGAATGATTATCTGATTTTTCAATAACGATGTATTTATTCGTAATGAGCAAAGGACGGGCAGAGATGAATGATGATGATGATGAATCCACCCTCCTGGTCACTGTCCTGGTGAATGGCTGCCCACCAGGACACCATTCACACATGGGCCTTCACCTTAATGCCGGTCCCTTCCCAGACCAACTGCCGCCCCATCCCCAAATCCCAAGAGATCTTCCACACACCTCCACTTCCTTCTTGAGCCACGAACACACATGCTGGTTGCTCTTATTATAGCGAATGCCACTCTGGCATTCTATTTTAATTTAAACCTTTTTGATAGATCAGGAAATAACGCCCAGAAGGTTGATTTATTCAAAGCGATCGGCCAATTTACAAATTCTTCCATTTTATATGCAATATTTTAATTGTTATTGTTTTCCTCAGGGTGACTCAGGCGGTCCGTTGCTCTGCCGAACTTCCCCGAATTCCAATCGGTGGTTCGTTGGTGGAATTGTCAGCTGGGGAATCAAATGCGCACATCCGAGACTTCCCGGCGTCTACGCATACGTTCCCAAGTACGTCAAATGGATCCGAAAACAAATGGCCATGTATGCCGACTAATTTGGAAGAAAAATACCATTATCTTCTATCCAATGGGAATAATGTATCGTTTGCCTTGAGACTTCCCGAAGGATCGGTAGGGGGTATAGGAATTGCTGTGAGGGCAAGAATGGTCTTCGCGGACTTGAGCTTTGAGGGAAGCAGGAAGAGTTTGCTGAAAAACAAAGGAATTGTATGTGAATGAAAACACTAGAAGTAGACTCTTGCCCGATTACCAATTTCTTTCCATCAAAACCTTACTAAGATATTGGAACATCAGCTCAATGATTGATGCAGGTTAGTGTCTGCACCTTATAAATTTTCAACCACCATGGAATACGTCTCCTGGGTCCTTTCCTGGGGGAAAATTCCGGATCCTGAATAATTGGGAATAATTCAACAAAATTTAAGGAAAAAATCGGAATTCAGTTCTTGCAACTTTACCCCCCAAATATTCCACCTCATCAAATTGAATTGGTGACTTTTGGAGAACCAGAAACGTGATTGATCTCCGTTGAAGACCTATTGTACGATACTATCGTATTACCTATCTGGATTATTCCAAAAGAAAAGTGTAATAAAAAAATAAAATGAAACCAAAATGATACGGCTCTATAAAATATGTAACCGAATCGGTGCCGAAAGAATAAATTGAAGCTTTTGGAAATTTGAGACAATACATGTAAAAAAATTTATTACCATGAAATAGAAGATCAGATATTTTAGAAGATAACACGAAAAAATCTCAAAAATACAATACTCTCAACTGAAGTTCAAGTATTTACCTAGCTATGGAAAATAAGATAATGATGTATAGTTTTGGTAATATAGTAATAGTCGTATATTTAAATAAGGCTTTTAGGAATACATTCCTAAAAACTTGAATACTGCAAATGACAATAATACCATGTGCATTAATTTTAAGGCATAGATGTCAGATTCGGTGTTCTTATTGGTGCTCTTCAGGTTATTTAAAAAGATTTACCTTCTATTATCAACTGTTTTCCATTATGTAGCCTTACTTAGGAGGAACTTATTGGAAATACAATTTCGTTTGCAGCTTATTTTATTTCTGATTCGTGAAAATTTTGGAAAAAACATTGATTCGTGTGATGGAATTGATTTATTTTATAAAAATTAATGTACGTGATGACAATTTATTTTGAGTTCATGATGGGTTTTCAATGCCTAGGTAAGATAAAATGGGAAATAATTTATATTTGTATCTAAGTAGGTACTTTTCAATAGGATGATATCCACTTTCCATGTACTTCATTATGAGGTCTCACGTGTTTTGAACTGTGGATCCATATTCTATAATAATATTCTCATACCTACCAACTTTCACATTAAACCGATACTGTTTATACTTGGTTAAGTAACCCTACCTACACCTCTCGTTCAGTTTTTGGCGTCAACACGTTCACTTCATTACTTCATAAATTTTTCAAATTTCAAGTGATGATATTGATTTTGACATTCATATTGGTCGAGTATTAACATCGCAATAGGAACACCGATCTATTTGATGTATTGTGTTGTAGTTGACAATAATATTTCTCTGTGTGCTTCCAGCATCGACAATACTTTTTATTGTGAGTACACAGCTGCGTACCGTTTTACTTGTAGAATAAGATCTTCCTGTGTCAATAGATGAGGGTCAGTTTGGGGTCAATTAGGGATTAATGGCTCACAAGGTGTCATTTAATTCACAGGGAACTATTAGGTACCTGTTGATGAATATTTTCCCCCGAATCAGCTTTTGATTTCGCTGATAAGGCTTAGTTCTTAAGCTTAAGCGTAACATAATTATTTTTTTGTTATTGAGGATCAGAATTTTGGTTTTATACTTGAATAGTATTATTTTGGAATCTAAAATCTTCAATGTAGACTAAGAACGTTGTTGTGGATCAATGCGAAATGAAAGAAAAGAGATAATAATTATTATAAAGTTCTAGACACAATTTTGGAGATTTATTGAAGAAGCTGTGGTTATGTTTTTGAGAATAAGCAGCAATCGGAACGTCAAGTGCAAAAATAAGTGCTACATTCACTTTTAAGTAGCTATAAGAAATGGAAACGTACTCTTATCTTTGTGATCGTTTAATCATTATATCAATGTTAAGTAATTGTCGTTATTAATTTGTATATTGGTTTTTAAAAATGATTTATCCAGAAGTTTTGCTATACTCGAATACGACACATCACTAGGTAATGGGTCGAAACTAGTGTGTAACATAATATAGAATATTGTAAGTACATAAAGCAAAATAGAATACGAGACATGACATTAGGGCGGCCAAGAATGGTACGTCCATTGAAATGATAGTCCATTTATTTTCTTTTAGATGTATTATTTTGAATTATTTTTATTCGTTCGACTCTTGAAGAATCAAATTGTGTAAAGTTAAACAATTCTTTTCCATGAAGGAATGCACAAAAAACCGAAGTTACTTTTTACCCACGAATTCTTGTATTTTTTGCTTCTCCACTAACTTAGTCCCTTTCTTGTCAGATAATGATGTACAAGAGTTGCCAAACAAAATCATAAATTGTCATAATAGGTTAGGATTTAAGTTGCTGACACTCATTCTCGCCATATGAATTTTCGAGGAGAAGAATCCCAAGATGTGGATGATGTGTCGACAACTTTAGCGTACTATCAGGCTGTTACTTGTAATAAGGGTATATTCCGAAATAAGTCTCTTTCTTATTGAGTAAACTATTTTCGTAACTTTTTTACTGAATATAGATTCCTATTTACGAAAGAAAAAAAAAAATTGAACGCATAACAAAACTTGCTCATTTAAAAGAGGTATTTCAAAGGGACGCCAAAAGAGAGGCGAACGTTCTTTGTGTATAATTTATGAAGAACAATACAGAAATTGAATCAAGATCCCAACATTCTTAGGCTTACTCTCTTGAACTAATATGGGTGTAGCTGATTCACCCGAAATATTAATGTACGATAATCAGCCAGGAGTTACAATTCCTAAACAAGAACATCTTTTCAAAATGCCGTATCACCCATTAAAATTAAGAGTAGTCTTAAATAATGTAAGATAGTATTGAATGTCTAAAGAAATATAATGCATAGATTTAAAAAAATTGATGATGCTATAATAACCATTATAGAATAATGTAATTAAATTTAGTAAACCGATCAGAGTCACTCACTATGAAACCTTTGCTTTCAATGTTTACAATCGCTGTCGTTCTTAATCAAGTGTTGAAATCTGTCAATTTCTCCTCTGATTTTCAAAAGCCAGTAACCTACCTGCAGGTTACTTGTGTTGTGTGAGTAGGATCTATAAACATTTTTAGTTCAAAGACAGTGCTTTGTGATAATTGTCGCACAACTGAATCTTCATATACCTATCTCTCAACATATCTCACCTATAGAAAAATGTCTGGAACTGGAAAGTATGGCTGAAAGATCAAAATGCAGTTAGTAACGTTGAAACTTTTTTTTTTCTTTAGATAAATCCTTAGAACGTAAAAAACAATAATCAGTGCAAAAAATGAACAAAATACCTACCTACAAGTATGGATCATTACAAATTTGTGTTACGTATTAACATTTGGATAGAATAAATAAAGAATTTAAAAAGTTACTAGGTAAAGACGTGCTCAAACACAAAATATCAATATCCTATATTTATAAATCTAGTAATACATAAGCAGTAAAGATTTTTAATTACTAAGCTAAAGAAAATAGAGTTTATATTGATTGCTTATTTTTTTACAACCAAATCCAATTCATACAGCTCTATGATAGCTTTATTTTTATTTAGGGCCGTCATCTGTATTTTCCACTTGTGGGAGTTCAGTGCTAAAATTAAAATTTACTTCTGATTCAGTTGTTATTTTCATTCGAAGTTATCACATAGACAATTTCCATAACCCAGAGCTAACCGTGCGTCTCATTATTTTAAATGCATAGGCATATCTAGCAAATTATTTGGAGTCCAAAATCTATGTGAAAAATCGGAGAAGAAATAATATAGTAATAAATAAATAATACAACGCACAAATACCTTGAGCATAAACGTTGATTCGATGTTTGCTGTACTTCACGTGTACTGTTGATGTACCTATTGATACCTACCTATCTTCTTCGAGAAATGGATTTTTTCTCGGAAGTATTTCTCCTGCAGTGTTGTAATTTAGTTTTATAGATGGACTAAGCGTTATATTAGATAACAATTATCATCAGTGACTTTAGTAGGTACTCACCTTTCTTTTCATCAGTGACACCAAAATCGCTGTCAAATTATTGAGTTATCTTGTAAGGAAATCCATTCTTGAGATCCTCTTCATCAGGGGGTTTTGTTGGTGCACTTAGCCCATTTTCATGATAATCATGTTTTGGGGTAAAGGAAAATCCAAGGTTCACTTTTAGGGGAACGATCTAACCAAAATCGGAAAACGTTTTTAGCACGTCGTCTTTCTCTGAAACCACTCTGAGGACTTTGGTGAAATGCACTTCAAACAACTTCCAATGCCCAACATGTCCGGGGAAATATTCTGAGGTCCGAAATTAACGTTACAACCTATACAAAAAAATAAATTATCGGGCTGAGGGAAGTAATGTGAAACGGCTTATGAGAATATAATCAACAAGAATAATAATTATAATGAGTAGTATGATTTGATGTCCACGTAATTTATGCAATATAGATTCACTGAAGAACCAATAAATTGTATTCATTTTTAATTTCTCAAAAAGTTACCCACATTGAGGTAAGGAGAACAAATAATTCATTTTTAATTTGTCCAGCATGGTTTCTTCTCTCGCTAAGTACGCCGACAGTAAGAAATAGGTGCAAATGTTTCACAACTTTATTTTCCTATCAGAGTTTCAGTGATTTCGATGATCGAGAATAAAAGTGTACTCGTAGAAGTAGGAAAACGAATCCAAGTTGAAACTTTTGTGCAGTGGGGGATTTTCTGTCGGGATTGAGATTTTTTTGACGGTGCTTCATAGGTAGGTATACGTCCAGTATCTTGTGGGACATCTGAATTCATTTGGATTGTGTTGGAATTTGGATAGTCGGGATAAGGCCGCTAGCAAGAAGATGGGAGAACGGGGTGGGGGGCTGAAGATGAGTACAGATGTCTACACTTGAAACGTAAATCACAATAAATTACTTGAAACAACCTCTCTCTCCTTAAAGGGTTAACCCTTTAAGGCTTTGTGGTTCCTATGTTGACCACATGATTTTCCCAGAAAGCCCAGGACAGATACGCAACATACAAGGTTTGTGGTTCGATATTCTACCACATCGATGTATATTCTACCTGCTCTATCGATTTGTAGCTTCAGAAAATCACTGTTGTCAGCCCATTCTGTTGCGCAGGTATATATCTAACTAGGGAAACATTGGAACCACAAAACCTCTAGGGAAAAGTTCCTTCCTTCCTTTGGACCCTAAAGGGTTAACCCAACGTGTCCTCCTGGAGGTTGGATACCCAAACAGCAGATCTTCCTGTTGTTAGCTACTCTGAATACGACCTCAGACGAGCACGGAAACGATCACCTCAACCAAGAAGTCCTTCAGCCTAGAATTTTGTCCTCCTCCCAAATGAACGTTTTCCCAGTATTTTCCCTTCTTTGATGACTCATTCAAATAGGGTTCTTCCAATTATTGAAAGCCTGAGTAGGGTTCGCAATCCCAGGATCCCGGACGATTTTCGTCGATTTCAAATCCTGGGATTCGTGGAGTCAATTCCGGGATTCGAGAATCAGTCTTAAATTGCCCAGTTCTCGTTAAAAAAATACATTAAAAAGTGGAAAATAGTTCCAAAGCAAAATGAAGAAAGTTTGAAAGACCAATTGGAGGCTCGGATTCAAAACTCCATGGACAAGCACCAGCCGGTTACGAAAATTTGAAAAGATTTGATGAGCATAATGAAGAAAGGAATGAGCTTCTACGACAGTGGAGGCAGCCGAGGCCACCATTTGGATTTGGCTAACAACTACCTTATGATATGACCATCCTACCGTCCATCCTCGAAGCAGAGATAGCTTTTTCAGCAGCAGGGCTCTTTTCAAAAAAACAAAGGAGCAAGTTGGTGTATGAAACTTTGAATGCCCTCTGTTTTCTCAGGGCATATTTTTCAAATAAGTGAAAATGTGTTTTATTTGTAAATAAACGGGTTTTTGGTTGTTGCAATCAATTTTTTATTTGAAAAAAAAAAATATTCCTCATTCCACGGATTGGCTATGAAAAATCTTTAGATCGTGGGTTTGAGAAAAACTTTCGGGATGCAAACCCTAATGATGACCCTCTGCAGTTCGTACCGTTCTCCTCGCATTACGTGACCAGAGTATCGCGTTTTTCTTTCCTTGACAGTGACTATAGGAGCTCTTTTGTTTTCCCCACTCTACGAAGGACTTTGACGTTTGTAACTCTTTGAACACACCGGATGCGTAACTTGCGCCGATATATATGTACATGTAGATATCGAAGGCCTCAATATTTCGCTCAGTACCTCGGTCGAGCGTCAGGCTCTCACATCTACGAGTATATAAGAGCACAGAGAAAATATAGCATCCGATCATCCGCATTCACAACCAAGGGGCTAGACTCAATGTTGAGCGGACGAAGAAGTTCTTCATATGGAAGGAGGTTCCACGTGCCATTTCAATCCCAGCTCTAATTTCCTTATTTGGGTCATTGTGCTCATTCACTGAAGCTCCGAAGTAGGTTCTTATACGACGAAACTGCTCACCATTGACCGTCAGATTCACATCGATCCTTCGTTTCGCAAAACAATATTAGTTTGGGTTTGGAGATGTTAAAAGCCAATCCAAAGGCTTCACTGTACTGAACTAAAGAATCATTGAGAATTTGGAGGTCAACCAGACTACTGGCGAGCACTGCTGTATCATCAGCATAACGAATGTTGATGACACACAGACCTTTATCAATGTGATCTTCGAAGGCTCCCCTAAAGATAGCTTCCAAGAATACGCCCCTGCCTGACTCCTTTCTCGATTAACACGGCCTCGAATGTTTCCCGATCAACTCTCACTTCGGCTGCCTCACTCCAGTACAAAGTTAATATCAACGCAACCTCTCCTCTGTCAATACCAATGGCTTCACACAGTCGAATGCTTTACCATAGTCGATAAAAACTTACTACATTTCCCCGCTAGCGGCCACATCCCGATTAACCAATTACACAAGTAGGCACATACATTCATAAATCGATCCCACCATCAATTCATTTTTGAACGAAAGTATGCTGGTTCTTTTACCTAATAATTTTTCTTAATTAGATCAATATTGAAAAGAGGTATCCTATACTTTGAATTAAACCAAATATTGTTCTACAAAAGTAGTTTCAATCGTGGGGCTTGAAGAAGGGAGGCATCCTTGGTTGCCTCATATCTGATGAAGATGAGAAATTTAACTAACTATATCAGTGGCTTCTGCCAGGCTTTATGGCTCTATTAAATTCAAATGTTCTGTTTTTCCGGTTTTTCGTACCTAGTTAAGTTGGGATACTCGAACGCGCTACAAAATTGTGGCAAATGTGTGTAATTTGCTATCAAGTACCTAAATGAATTGCTAGGGTTAGGTACCTAAATTAATTGGAGATCACGGAAATTCTGTTTCATAAATCGTTATCAATTGGGTCAAAAATCACGGTTACCAATGTGAGCAGTAAACTTGAGTCCTCATACTAATGTATAAGTTATCAGATTGATGGTGAGATACCGACTGTAATCTATGATCCAATTGCTAATTAATTATTATCTGTAACGTTCACCTCGGCTCTCTTTCCATTGGATCATAAAGCTGTGAAAGAGTACCTACTGTTCTATTGAAATGTGATGAAGACGTTTTACAAAATTTCGTTGGTTTTTAAAAGAGTCTAGTTTACAAACATTTAAGAGGTAAATATACAATGTTAATCACCTATAGTTTTCTATTTAAAAAATGAATAAGAGAAAATACGAGTAAATCTAAGTAGGTCATAGTTTTGTAAATCGTCGAACCTCATTTAAGATATCGAGATATCAGTAATTAATCATTAGGTAGGGCCTACTACTGTTGTAGGTAAGAATTCATAGGTACTAACCTTAAACCACTATTAGTCTTACCTCATAGAACATCCTCTAATTTTTTTACTTTTATATGTATTTTCGAATATTATTCCACAAGATGTCTCACCTTGACGATGTCTTTATTTTTGCCCGGGCTCAGTGATAGGTAATGTATCGGATCAGAGTAAATGTATTATAATATAATGTTGTTGCTGTCGATGTTTTATCATTTTTTTTCTAAAACGAATTTCATAAAAGAATATCGTTGATTTTGCTGTTTTGATTTCCTTGTAATAAATGGGTAGTGTTTAGAGCATCAAATTAGCGTTGAGTAGCTTTCCACGTGCATTAGAAAAGCCTTTGGATGTTTAGTTTTTTGATGTTAGTTGTTTGACTTGTCATGAGGTCGGTTAGGAACTTACCTAGATTTACCAATTTACCAAAAGCTTCAGAGTCCGTTCCTTCCTATTTTCAACTTCTGATAAAAATCATGGGAACTAACATTATACGTGGTAGGCAGTTGGTACGTTCAACTGTTATGAATTGACAATACAAAATAAAATGCTGCTACAATAAGTTGCAATACCAACTTACGATTTCACTGAGACAATAAATCAGTTAAAATTGACAATAAATTATTGTATCACACAAGATCCCGATCTTGTGTACCGTTCAACTTATTATTTTCCGCGATAAAACCATTGAAATTGTCATCTTGGGCAGTAAATACCTAGAGAATTACAGATCTGATCAACAACAACATTTTTATATAAATGATATATTGTATATTCATAATAATATGGAATGTATGATTCATGAAATGCCAAGGTAGGTACAGGATCACACAAGTGCAAGAGGAAACTTCGTCTGCGAAATGTTAAATGGATTATCATTAAGGGTACCATTATGTTATTTTTGGAAAAAGGTTAAAATGGTAGGAGAGGAGTTGTATATCGGTACGTACCTTACATTCACATTAGGTTGAATGGGATGGGAAACATTAATAATTAACCATTACTCTGAACAACAACAAAAATCATTTTTCAGCAGCCACCATGATTTGAAGCCCGTTTTTTCCATCACATAAGAATTTTGTGCAGCAATAAAAAATAGTGGAAATAGCACATAGCTTCCTCGCGTCCAAGAAAAGGGAGATAGGTCAGCGCAAATAAAACGGAAATTTTGAACAAAATCGGATCATTACACCGAAAGAAGTTTATGTTGATAGTTGTGTGTTATTAGGGCTCTAACCACGAAATTTAGTGAATTCCACGTTAGCGCATATGCAGAGTCTGCCATTGATTCAATCATGATGAAATTCACATAGGAGCTTAAGGCCGAATATTCCCTGACAATTTGAAGAAAATCGGATGGAAGCTCTGAAAGGGATGTCTGTAACAGGGAAATGCGGACAGACAGACTCGGAACCAAATTTTTCCAGGAAGTTTCTAAACGAAAAATGCGAGATGGAAATTTCAATTTTGGAGGACGAAACTTTTTTCGATCCCGAAAGTGGAAACAAAGCTTCCGCTACCTCCGGCAGTGTTGCCAAATGATATCCACCAAAACCCCCTCGGCTGTAGAAAAAAACCCCAAAAAAACCCAAATGCAATAAAACTCCCTCCAAAAAAAACCTAAATTCCTAGTCATGCAACATGGATCCAATGAGCGATTTTTTGTAGGAAAAATGTAGTTAATGACATTTTTAAACTTATTTCTAACTTCAACTTTTAACGCATTCACAAATTGCTAAAATGGTATGTATGCAGATAAGGGAAATGTGGTTTGGGATACATATTTAAACCGTTCAGAGAGAGTTATTTATTTACAGTTAGTTCTCCTTCTTCATGGATAGTAGTTAATCATATTATTGCACATGCACAAGACGACAGACACATTCATACATCTTCCATGCGCTCTAAAACTTATCCTTTTCATCCTCTGGTGCTATTTCACATGGTCATTTTCTGTAAAATGTGTGTATTTTTCAACTATCACCCTTTTTTGAGTGTCCCCCAAACCCTCCAGGGCAAATCGAAAATCCCCCTAAAAGAACCCCTCGGAAAAAAAGCCCCCCAAATTTCCCCCTTTACAAAAAACCCCCCCAAATTTGGCTACTTACCTAATGTTGTCCTACGCAATAGAGATCATGGTGATGATCATTCGACTAGAACTGACGGGTAATTGTATAGTATTTTCAACGCAGAATACAAATCTGAAGCCCGTTTTTTCAGTCAGGTAATTTATAATACATTCTTTTTCCCCGTGTTTCCTCGTGGAACCAGTTGCAATGAAAATCATTCAGTAGGTACTGAATAAACTGTAATTCCTTGACAAAATCCATACGGGATGGAAAAAATTTACTTCAGGTCTGAATTCAGCGTGAAAAAAAGCTTCTATAGGAAAACCATCGATGTAGTATAATACTACCTCCCTATGCCCTATGAGGAAAACCACTAGCCGAGTTATTACCCCTAATGCACGACAAAATTAGCTTAATTTTCGGCAAATTCAGCTTATTTTGGGGCTTTGCCCAAATCTCGGTACACTTTCGCCTACTCTACCCTACTAGGTGCTCTTCACCGAGTGTGGAAAAAACGGGGGTCAGATCTAAATTCAGCGTGAAATTGCTTGAAAGCTCAATCCACTTGGGATCACTGCTGTAGAAATCATGTTAATTAGTGTTACGTGTCGATGTTTATACCAGTATTATGTATTGTTACCATATATATATTTATGTTGTTATCACATCAGATGTTATATTGTCTGTTATTAAAAAAGAGTTAGGTATATTTTTTTCAACTGTTCACGATAAATTTGCTCGGTTCATGTCTGATTGTTAATTCCTTCATTTCAGTTAGGTATATCCTAACTGGAGTTTCAGAATTTATTACATTTCAGACTAGCGTGGACTCCACGTCATCCATTTCAATCAACTACTTAGTCAGTTGATTTATGAATAATATCCATTGTCACAGTAAAAACGCAATGTTTTGGTTTTTATATTTTCTAACGATGCATGGATATAATAACTTCAAATCACAGGATAATAAGTGTGCAAAAAAACTAAACAATAGGGTACCAACTTCCTAATTACATTACACGTGTTCTTAAAATTGGTTCTACTTCCATACCTCCATAAAAAAAATTTATGTTAATCTTCCCTTTGTGGGTACGTTCGAAAAATTAGCCAATAGTAATCGTACAAACTGTGTGCTTGATCTTAGATTATAATTTTCGTTTCTAAATGCTTCAGCTTTACTATGTGATAACTGATAGATTATATATTTATATAAATGTTACGGACTTGAATGATTCCCTAGCTTGTAATCACTTCAGTTTAAAATGAACTGCTATTTTTGTTCAACAAAAAGTAGCGAAACTACCTGTTTTCTGATTTGACAATATCTTGTTTGTTGAGAACAATAACTTAATAAATGTTTGTCATTGGTATTACATGGTTTGTTTCAATATGCAGCCTCCTTCCAAAAGTACAAGAAATTGTATTCGTACAAGAAATAAAAAATTGTGTCCACCAAAATCAAAATGTTCACTTGCTTTTTGCGTTCCAAAGCTTTCTGAACGGTTTTGATTCCGTGACCGTCTGTGGTCAACTCCTAGTCCCAGGATAAACTACTATTTTGATAAAATTTTCAGGGATTGTGCGGGTAGGCCCGCCGCAAATTGAAGCCAGCGCACGCCTAGCCCACGCCCAGCCCACGGGTGGGGGAAAATGCGAAACACAGTTTTGAATCAGGTACCGCATATTGAACCCAGTCGACGGCTATCCCATGTAGTTGCTTTCCACGCGTGGGTCGGTTTGTGCTCGTCGCAC
>JAEMON010000002.1:5815659-5826752 GCA_030264115.1 Lygus lineolaris | reverse complement strand
ATTGATGATGATGATGACCTAACCCCCTTTAATTTTTCACGATAAATTCAAATTCCACCTTTTTGGCGCACCATATTTTATCAAATATGGATGGCGTCCTATGTTTTATCGAATGGTGCACCCTATTTTCATTGCAGATTAGAATTCTACGCAAAATTTCATTGAAAAATGATCCCTCACTCGAACATTTGAGTGCGCACAAACGTGAGCAATTACGCTCTTAATGTTCCTTAAAAGCAATAAATCGAGGTTTTTGGGTGTAGTAGATATTGTGATGTGTTTTTTTCACGCTGAATAACGTGAGATATAATTTTTTTTGATTTGTAAAAAAAAATAGCAACCGAGAATTTTGTTTACGTTTTTCATGAAAATTTGAGGCTTGAATCGAAAAATCAACATCACCACGTTTTCCAGCGTGATAAAAAAAACACATTAAAATCATGTATCATACTTTATAGTTTACTACACCCATAAACCTAGATTTATTGCATTTAGAGCACATTTGGTCGTAATTGCGTACGTTTTTGCGCTCTCAAATTTTCAAGTGAGGGGATATTTTATACAATTTTGCGTAGAATCCGGATCTGCAATGAAATTTTTTTTTTTTTTTTAACAAAGTTAGTGCACTAAACTCACCACAGGTAGCGCGCTAGTGTGGCGCTCTAAAATCTGATATGTATTTGAATTCTCACTGTTTGGCTGTGACTGTTTGGATTTTTTCCCTAGGAGCGAAATAAAAGGCTGGTTTATTAAAGTTTAGACAACCTGTATTAATGGAGATAGGACTATTATGTACAAGTAGCACAAAGTGGTGTCATTCCTGACGATATCTCAACCTGGTGCGAGGTCAATAGTGGGATTGGGATCAATAGTGGGACAAACTCGAAATTGAGCCAGTCGCGCTTGTCGCCAGTTAAATTGTCAAAAAAAACATATATTTCACCGTCGACTATCAAAATATCTCCATAATTGTGGTACAAGGATTCCAAATTATGGTTATACAACCATATCGCACGTTTAGATCAATAGTGGGACAACTTAAAATTCCAAAACAACTAGCGACAAGTGCGACTGGCTCAATTTTGAGTTGTACCACTATTGTTCTCAACGTGCGCCGGTTACGCCCCAAAAAAGAAAAAAAAATATAAACATCTCAATAATAAAAAAAGAAAGCATGAGTTCATTGGCAAGAAATTTTGGAGCACTCTAAGGGGTCAAATTTTGAAAATTGAGGTTCAAAAATCGCTTTAAAAAACGTATTTTTGAGG
Source organism: Lygus lineolaris (assembly GCA_030264115.1). Lineage (NCBI taxonomy): Eukaryota > Metazoa > Arthropoda > Insecta > Hemiptera > Miridae > Lygus > Lygus lineolaris. Next base: position 5,825,484 of record JAEMON010000002.1, on the reverse strand, counting down.
TTTTTGGTATAAATTGCCATCTTAAACATATATGAGCATTATGGAATATTCGGAATCAGCGCAAAATTTCCTATACGAATCGCCAACAGGTTTTGTTAAAGTGATTCTTTGAAAATTCGCTCATCAACTCATGCTGCAGGACTGGTTTAATTTTCAAGTAGTAGCATCTAATAATAAGATTCTAATAGCTACTATCATGTCTTTTATAGCCGTGCTTGAGACATTTTGAGGACATTTTGGGAAGATGACGTTACTCCCTGGAGGATTGGATAATGAAATTTTCCTGTCGAATAAAATAGCGGTAGGTATATTCTTTTAATCGAAAATTTGAAATTTCTAGACGTGAATCGGTTTACACCGTGGACGTTTTATTAGTTTATGCTACTGTGTTACATTTATTAGTAGGCTTCATTAGATGTTGGATTTTGGTTACACTAACGGATATAATTGGACACTAAAATTTGCATGGTAAGTATATATTATCATTGTAGGGTCCTTCAACCCCTTAAACAACTTCGATGGAGCAAGGCTCATCATCAGTACCTGTAGAAGCAACTACGATGAAGATTATTCTATATGTTGCTGCACTATGGTGTCCAGTACCATGTTTATGGTGTCACCAACAGCCGCGGTAAGATTCATGTTATCTATTATCACTTCAGAGGCACCAAGGTACGGAAAGCTTACCTAGTTATCACTTTTGAGAGGTGTAGGTACATTATTTTCCTTTTCAAGATCGAGATTGCCTCTCGCGTGTTAGACCCAACTGAACAAATATTTTTGGTTCCATGTGTGGTGGTTCCTTCACACTCATTATAGTGGAAGGAGCGACGAGCAAATTGTTTGAAAAACGCAAAATTGTGATAGAAGCAGGCCACCTGGCACAGTGGTACTTTGGGCCATCTCGAAAATTCCCTTTCATGGGATGTAGGGGGGTGTTGCAAACGCCGCAAAATCATTCGAATACATAATACATCCGATTTTGGCCCAAAAAGGGGTTAATCTTTACTCATTTTGGGTCGCAGAACCCAAATATGACGCTATTTTAACTCTCCTGTAATAATTAGTGGTTGGGAGGGGGGAGATTTAGAACTGAAACGGTACCTCTTAACCCCACCCGTGTTCGGAGCCGAATTCTACATAATTTCGAGCGAAGAATCTAATGGTGACGTTTCTGAGTCCATAGGCCAATCCACGGCCAATTTATGGCCAATTTACAGTATAATATCTAATTCTAATCTACCACCTTTTTCAAGTGATGTAAGGAAGGGATGTAACTTAAGATTATGATTCATATCGTAAAGTATGTAATCATGTTCGAGAAATTTTGAAAATCACGAACGCAAAAAATCGTATACATAATAGGTAATGAACTCCGGAAATACTCGACTAACTTCGGTGACATTTTCAGAGATTGTACGTACGGGTAGCCCCTAGTCAGTCTCCTATCAGTTTTATAGCCATCGGACCAGTAGTAGCGTGTGTGCGTGTGCAAACGTGAATTTCCTGAAACTACGATAAGTATCTCAGTCCTAATGAACCGATTTCGTTCAAAATCGGAGGGTAGTTGGGTGCTGAAAAAATCTAGGAATTTTATTACGGTTGGATCAGTAATAGCTACTGCGCAAGCGCAAACATTAAATTTGTTGTCATAGGGATAACTCAGGAACTATTCTACCAATTTTGCTGGAATGTTCACTAACTGATTCTATACGTCCATGTTACAAAAGTGAGGAAGCTGTACTGCCTACCCAACTTGGCAGACTTTTTTTTATTTTTATTTTTACAACGAACACTTTACATTGCCATTCTATAGACGTAAACGTAATTTGCCCAATCAAGCCACGATTCGTGCTGTCTGTATGCAAAACAGGTGGAGACTGTGGTTCTCACTGCATCGCCGACTTAGTTCCCACGGAGGAACGCCTCCTGCTCTTCAAAGCCGAATTGCATCCCTCGATCCCGTAACCCCCTGGGAGAAGACAGACAGACAGACAGATGAGTGGGGACCAACCCTCGACCTGGACTCGGGATGAGAGGGGGCGAGATCTCCTGCCGAAGCGAGGGGAGTGGTTGACATTGAGGTGACTTACTATAAAACCGCGGGTGGGGTCTCTCGAAGGTACCACTTCGCAGATTGAGAGTTCCACGTTCAAGTGAAAGCTCAACATGTCCCACGCCGTAAGTACATCAATCCAAAACCCTTCGAATTACAAAATTGTGAACACCCTAAATAGCAAATCGATCATCAAAATGCATCATATTTGCAACATCGAACGCAAAGGAAGATGACGAACCATATTGACCAACAAAACCATCAACTTCCCTTTTTGAAGAATGCAGCTATTGCAATGGGTCTCCTTTTTTTCCAAGAACAAATTTTTGAAAATGTTCTCCCTGAAAATCCATTTTGAGCCATTCCAAATAGATTAATTAATTCCAACACCTTTTCATATATATGTATATACCTGTATTAGACAGCAGAATACATCTGACCCTAGGAAGAGACTGAAAAATTCAAAACTTAGGTGATACCTACCAATCAAATAAAAGGATGAGTTCGTTGTCCAGAATTTTTGGAGCATTTGTAGGGGATAGATATGGGTCAAAAATCTTCTTTTAAAAAACACGCTTTTTGAGATTTTAGGGAATATTTATCATCTGAATCGTGTGATTGGCGTCTTTGCAAATTCAAAACTTGGATTCCTCTACGTCTTGCTGTTTGTCTCACAATAACAATTACCATTACCTACATTGATATTGATTCTCGGGAATTCTTTTGGTATCTATTCCCTACAACCTAGTGTTTACTTCACATTACCATTAGGAACTTATTAAAGTATAGAGCTATTATCAATATTTTCGTTTGTTAAGAGAAAATTTTGGTTTTTTGACAGTTAGTACTATGTCTGGCACTGCTGGCTTCAGCCTCTGCCCAGATTAGAGACGATGGAGACGACGGCTCCTACAACGTTGATAAATACGAAAAGCCCTACGAGTACAGCCCCGTCTACGAACAGGAGCAGCAGCCACAGCAGTACCAGACTCAACCCCAGGCCTACCAACCCCAGGCTCAGGCCTACCAACCGCAGCCCCAGGCCTACCAGCCCCAGCCCCAGGCCTACCAACAGCCCCAGTACCAACCCCAACCCCAGGCCCCCGTCTACAGGCCAGCTCCTCAAACTTACACCAGGCCAGTGACTGACTCCAAAAACGCCGCCATCTTGTCCGAGGCCCGTTACCTCCAAAATGACGGCAAATTCGGATCCAGCTATACTCAGGTAAATTCAAATTTTTTTTAACCACTAAGAAGTTGAAGGTAAATTTTGGAAAGCTATCGCCCACTGAGTTTAACATAATACCTACCTACTTATTCATATATTATACAAGAATTTTACCATTCTATTCATCCAAATTAATTTTTATGAGACAATAGATTTTGACTCCTCCTTCAACGTCCTGGCTTTCATTTTATCTTGAACTCCATCAACTAAACCTTGACATCCCATAAACATAACGTAAGAGAAGGGAATATTGCAAGTGTATATTATTGTTCTCAGTAAGACAAGGTAATAAATTCAGTGAAAGAAGAAATTAACATAAAATCCATAAAATCGTAGTTCTTGCGACATGTTCCCAGATACAACACCACCGGTTAGGAATGAAGCGTTGCTTTGTATCGCAATATTTTCTGCGGGCTCATTAAGAAGCTATTAATACTCCGATTGTTATGAAAAGCATTGAATATTCTTCTGTACGGTCCCCAACAGTTGCATTTTTTTCCCTCCCTCTTTGATTACTTAATTTTAAACCACGATTAGACGAAACTCCCAGTGGCCTTTTGTGAGATGAGCTTCCCAATATCTGTTAGTGCCAGTGAATCTATAGGAATCTAGGTAGGTAGCCAATTCCTTATGATGAATAAGGATTGACCTATTATAAATGGGTGCTTGATTCTGATGTTCAACCTCCAATTGAGCTTTTTCAACTTCTAAAACTTGTAATCATCCATATGGTGTCAACACATCCAAGATCCTTCAAGGAATTGATTCTGCAACTCATTTCCAACCAAAATTTTCTATTTGGGAACTTTTTCAACCCCTTGTTTTCGGGTTTATTTCCACTATTAAGATTTTTTTCCTGCCCTATAACCTTAAAATGCCCATAACTCCCTCAAATTACGTAATAGAAATGAGCAATAATATTCGAAACCGTCTGTATACTGTAGCATCGCAAAATATGGCTCAGAGCTGCTGTTATGACCCCAAACTCATTATTTTATCTCGGAAAATTTTTATCGCTCTAAATGAATCAGGAATGTCACTATTCGGTTCATCGTGATAAATTACTTGGAAAAGAGCCGTTCAGCACTCTAAAACACTCGATTTAGTTGGAAAATATATTTGGTGGCAATCAAAAACAATATTTTTCCCCCCAATTGGTAGGTTCACTTAAAGTAGAAAATACTACTCCGTTTAAGGTGATATCTTAAGGAATTTTTTCGGGTAACGCGAATGCTTTTAGATAATTTTTGAGGAAAAGTCAGCTATTGCTATGACTGCAAAATAAAATTAATGCAAAATTTTTGAAATTTTCTCCATAGAAATTCGTTTTAGACCTTTCTAAACCGATTCCTGAATTTAACACTTTTTTTTATCTTATAATAATGAAAAAAAATCCGAAAAAATGTCAAAATGTCAATAATATAAAAGGAAAGGATGAGTTCGTTGGCCAGAAGTTTTGGGGCCAAGGGGCCTAATTGTGAAAATTTAGAGTCAATAATCGCTTTAAAAAACTCGTTTTCTGAAGTTTTTGGTGTACATACCATGTTAAACACAGGAACATAAATATGGTATACTCGAAATCAGCGTGGAGTTCCTTGTTTGAAGAATCACCCTCCAAATCGGTTAAAAAGATTCTTTGAAAATTTGCTTTGAAAATTTTGCGGTTTGCTTGAGGTGATTTTTTCAAACTTGAGAATATTTATTTTTCAGTTTATTTTTTCACCCAATTGAATCTGGTTAGAAGAAATTATTTTACATTAGGGAGGTACCTAGCTATATTTCGTGTTTCCTGGTTAAATAATGGTAGGGTTTTCGGGACTAGGAAAAGGGAAAATTATGGTCTCAGGAAAGGGAAGAAATAAGGGAAATTTTGGTCTCGGTGAAGGGAAATTAAGTATAGAGATTTTGTAAGGTTAGGAGGGAAATTTTGATAATGGTGAGTGGAAACACTGATCTACATGTGCTGTCCATTATGTAACGGTGGGATTTTTTCAGTCTTGCCTTCTTCATAGAATTGGTACCCACGTGGGTAAACTAAACGTTTTTTCCACACGGCTTCTTTTTCGTCATACCTCCATTATGACCGACAGTCATTAGTTATTACATAAATTCGGGCTCATCATGAGCAAATGTATATGAACGGAATGTAACTCGGGAGGGCCGTAGTCGGTCATAACGACCCCGATTACGGTTGGTAGTTCGCAAGGGCGCGTGACGGTTCCAAAGCGCTCGACTCAACATAATACGCCAATCACGTCCAGGGAAGTTGGACAGAAGAGCTCTTGATCAATCGCTATTCTAATTGAGAAATGGTTCAACCGACTGACCTGATTGGCGTGAGCTCCCCGATTCGTGCATGCTCATACGATTTTGGTAAGAGCGGAATAAATATTAGTTTGTTCGAATGGAAATGTTACAAGTAGGTACGCACTGTGATAGTAAATCAGTTATCACAAGTCCAGAGGTGAATAATTATGCTTTATTTTTCGCGATATACAGGGTGATTCAGAACGGAAGCAGAAAAAAAAATTGGGTGAAACTAGACCCAAAATGGGGTAGAATGCCACCAACCGCACCTTTCTATCTCAATCTTTTCACAAGATATGATTTTTTTTAATGTTTTTTTTTTTTTTTTTTCAGAAAACTACGTTTTTTGCCATAAAAATCCACATTTCTTCACTTTGAAACGATTTTTTTTCCACTTTTGACCACATTTTCGGATTCAGCGTTGAATTTTCTAAACACCCAATGCACATTAATTATCAAAAACGAACTCCTAAGGACCGCAATTGCAGTTCAAGCATTGCAAATTTAAAAAAAAAATTAAGTTTCTGAAAATACTTGTACGTTAACTGCATTTCCAAAAAACGTGCTGGAAGCTGTCAAATCTCAGAAAAACTTGCAAATTTTATATCATCTTTCCAATGGTGTGGTTAACTTTGCGATTCCTCATCGAATTCATGGAGAAATTAAAGTTTGAATGCGGAAAAACATCATTTTAACCACGTTATTTTTTGTACTGAAATTCAGTAAAATGACCTCAGACGTACAGAGAGGATTTCATTTGGCCCTGAAATCCTTGGAATTATCTCGATTTCCTCTTAATTACCCTGTATTACGCTAGTTCTGCCTGTCTAATTGTACGGCTGCGCCGATTTAAATGGTGTTTTGTTTCCCCACTACTATAATACCTATGTCCATTTTTCAAGTTTCGAGAAAAACGCGTTTCAGTTTCGGCTGATGCGCCATCCAACTGAAAACTGCTGTACAATTGAAAAATGGAAATGGGACAGTTCGATTTTTGAAGCCTTTCACGTAGGCTTAGCTCAAAAGTTCAAAAATGCAAAAATGGACATAGGACGTTCTTCCTAAGGAGGGCAGTAACTGAAGGTAGGAAGCTATGTATTCGTGCAAGAAATTTAAAATAATTGTATGCTCCAAAATCAAAATTTTCACTTGCTTTTTACGTTTCAGATCGTTCTGAACAATTTTGGTTCCGTGTCTGTCGGTCTGAGGTAAATTCCTTGCCCCAGGCAAAACTGTGAAGTTGTGGTCCAAATTTGATGAAAATTTCAGGGTTTTGAGGGTTTTTCCCGTGACGGTCCCCTATTAATTTCGTCGCTATTGGACGACTAGTAGCGTGAACGCATGCGCAAACGTGAATTTCCTGAAATCCCGTTATCTCAGTTCTTAATTGACCTATTTCTCTCAAATTTGCAGGGTAGTTGGGGGCTGACTCAAATACAATGACCTATGAATTTCGTCACGATTGGATCAGAAATAGCTACTGCGCAAGCGCAAACTTGAAATTGGTTGTCATAGGCCTGTCTCCGGAACTACTCGACCAATATTGGTGAAATTTCCAGGGATTACGTGGGTTAGGCCCTAGAGGTATGTTTCGGGTTTTTGGGACGCATTCAAACGATTCTGACAATTGTGATCTACATTGAATGGTCCCAAATAAACACAATGAAATTTAAATTAGTTCATCGCGAAATCGGCCATCTTTAGAGATGTTGATTGAGTAAACACATTCGTTCAAAAGTCCGATGAAGAGAACTTTTTGTGTCGATTCCAGCGGTACCAAAACGATTTCTTTGAGTTGAGCCGTTCAGATTTCATTAATCGGGAATGATGGTTAAAACGTCGTATTAAAAACATCCTAGTAACTTCAGTTGATTGTCAATCACAATTATTGATGATTAAGATCATAAAACCTGTGAACCGATTTGTACGCTGTTGGTTGGTGTTGTTTGGTGCTGACTGTGTGTGTGACCTCCTGCGGGGCGGTGATGTTTCCTAGTCATTGTTATTCCCTTAGTGGCCTTCGTTATGGATCAATCTTTTAGAAGTCGCTTGTCTTCAGTTTCATCTCAATCTCTGAGCAAAGAGACGGAGATCGACCGTCAACATGCCCACTAATATTAGATCCATCAACAAAACTGCTAGGAAGCGAAAATATGTCATGTTCAACTCTGCAGGATAAACATGTTGCACAATAAAACGACCTTCGGGTCAGTTGTGGCAAAATAAATACCTTTTAGCGAATTTTCGAAGAAAATGAAGCTATTGCAATGGCTTCAAAATTTTTGTAATGCAAATTTTCGACAATTTTCTTCATGGAAATCCGTTTCAGACCATTCGAAAACGATTCCTGAAATTTACCAATTTTATATATATGTGTGGATGTGTGTGTGTGTGTGTGTCACTCCAGACGATATCTGCCCGAGGGATCGAGATAAAAAATCCAAAAAATTTTTAAAATGTCAATAATATCAAAAGTAAGGATGAGTTCGTTGGCCAGAATTTTCGGAGTACTCCAAGGGGTCAAATTTTGAAAATTTAGTTTCAAAAATCGCTAAAAACCGTGTTTTTTGAGGTTTTTGGTGTGAAATACCATCCTAAACATAGGAACATATGGTATATTCGGAATCAGCGTGAAATTTCCTATAAGAATCACCCACAAAATCGGTTAAAATTAGTCTTTGAAAATTCGCTCACCAACTCATGCTGCATGAATGGAACTTTTTTCAATATTGTTCAAGAATACTTGGAATTAATGTCGATTTGTCAACTGAATGTTTTCAGGAGGATGGTGTAGAATTCAAAGAGGAATCTGACCCTGATGGCACCAGGAGGGGAACTTACAGCTACGTCGACCCCAGCGGCCAGAGGAGAACCGTCTCTTACACCGGTAAGTACACTCACCTGACAATTAATAATACCCAATATGTATTCTTTCAAATTGTAAGTCTACCGGAGAGCTTTTCAAAAAGGTGCAATACGAAGGGTTGGAATTGGACAGAAGTGGGTTTAAATGAAAAATTGGAAGGAAAAAGCTCGAAACGACATCAGTTAAATAACTCTTTCTCGCCGAGTGAAGGGGAGATATTTGACTGATGACGTCATGCGCCTTTCTTAGGCTCCTTCCCACCAAACTACTCAAATTTCGGAGGTATAATTTGGGATTCAGGGGGTTTTCGAGGGTGCCGAATCCCGATTTATACCTCCGAAATTTGAGGAGTTTCTGATTTTGAATTCAAAAGCAGCAGATTCCGACGTACCTTCGTCTGTTTCCCACTCTATGAGGCATGGGAAAATGAGTCGAATACAATATTATGAGTCAAGTACAATATGCTTCGATAGAAGAAAAATCTAACGGCAGTTTACTCTGATTTCGGTGAATTTCTTCCAACCAATGAAAAAATTACAATTCACAATAAAACACAGTGTTACTCAACAATGTTAGCCTTAAACTGAAGAAAATCCGAGAAAAAACCTCCGATTAAGAAAAAACCTCAAATTCCCTCTGAAAAGACTTCAAATTGTCCTATAAAAGTTGTACAAGTTTATTCAAACTGATTTCGACGCAACTCATGCAAATCCACCGGAAAATTGAAAATCGCATGAGCCATAGGTAGGTACTGATTATAATCTACACTTTTATAGATTAATTTGAATGCATTTCATGAGTACGTTTTAGCGAATTTTCGAAGAAAATGAAGTAGCAATGGCTTCAAAATTTTATTATTGCAAAATTTTAAAATTTTTCTCCAAGGAAATCCGCATGAACTCTTCCTTAAGTTTAACACATTTTTCTTATGGAATCGACCTAAAAAATCAACAACAAAATCCAAATGTCAATAATAGCATTGAAAGGATGAGTTCGTTGGACAACATTTTTGGAGGACTCCAAGGGGGCAAATTTTGAAAATTTAGTCAACAATCGATTTAAAAAACGTGTTTTTTGAGGTTTTTTGTGCAAATTACCTTCTTAAACATAGGAAAATATAATATATATTATGGTATATAAAATCAGCGCAAAATTTCCTATAAAAATCAACCTCCAAATCGGATGAAATGATTCTTAGAAAATTCGCTCGTTAACTCATGCTGCATGAATGGAACTTTCTCAAACTGATGGTGGTCTTTTTGTGTTTCCGCAGCCGGCAAAGGAGGTTTCGTAGCGTCTGGAGACCACCTGCCCGTAGGACCAGCTCCCGCCCCCGCTGCCCCCGCCCCCCAGGCCTACCAGCCCGCC
>JAEMON010000002.1:5708127-5718376 GCA_030264115.1 Lygus lineolaris | reverse complement strand
GACGAGTAAGCAGTCGTATGCCAACCTCTCCGAGGCACTTGATACCTTTTTCAAGGGCAATATATTCTTCGATACATTCTTTCTATGCCAATGTATTCTTTTCAGAGGTGAAAATATTATCTCTTTTTATCATAATGAAAATAATTGTTTTGTTGTATTGAGCCTGTTTTTCCTGATATGGGCACACCCCCACATTTTGTGAATTTTTCGGACTTACAGCCGTTTGAAAAAAAGGAAGATTCTCCGATTTTAGGGAAATTACACAACATGCTCCCGTTTTGACATATACATCAACTTAAAAATACGAATGAAACCATCCAGCTGATGGGGAATTTAACGCTCTTTCCAACGGTATCCTTAAATTTGAATTTACTTGGGAAATTAAGGGAGTTGTAGCTGTTTTAATGACATAAGGTTGAACACACGAGAACAAAATTAAAAGATAAAAAACTCACAAAGGGGTTTAAAAAAACTCTAAGGGACATTTTTTAATGGAAATTACTTGAAGAACCCAAATCCGAAGGGTCTATACTAGCAACTGATACACCCTGTATATCAACCACGCCAAAACCAGACAGTCAGAACTTATTTTCGATGAGTTTTAGTAAAATATCAAAACTCGCGCCTCGCCAAGTTTCATCAAAATCGACTTGAAACATGGAGTTTAAGACTACCTACTTAGAAACCCAGAATTTCCTAATGGTTAAGACAGGCGATATTTAGATGGTACGAGGGGTCTGATTGATATTCAGGTAAATTAGGTAGGTATGCAATGCAGCTATTCTTAGTTAGACAGGAAGCATCCAGCAGTTTCACAAAAACGATTTCCCGACGATTTGTTCCCCCTTTTTTTCCTTGAAATTATCCAAATAGAGAAATATTCTAAAACTATCCAAAGATTTGAGAAATATTCGAAAACCTAAATATATGATTCTTGGTAGGTATGCAATATGAAATGCAAAAATATGTGAAATTAAATTGCCTTTAAATGGTTGCAAACAGGACAAAACCCCTCAAAACGGATTCCTATGAACCTTTAGAGCCTAAAAACTGAATATGCAAAATATGTAAAATTTCATTTCTAGTAATGAGCGAGTATTTTACATTTGGAAACATAGAAAAAATTTGAAAAAAATCGCAAGATTGTTGGGCAGATTTTCCGTTGAAAATATCCTTCGTAGGCCAGATTTCGATTAATTAATTGTTAATTAATTAGTTGTGCCCACCTTGGCTTCGAAGAAATTTTTCGCGCCGCCAACGCCAACTTCGACAACATCGATTTCAGTGAGTTTGGCCAACTGAGAGAGGCCGCTCTCTTCGACGAGCTCACCGGCCTTCGCTTTCCTGAAGATCAACATGAACTGCAACACAGACAAAAATGTTCTTATTGTTTCGATCTTTTGTTATGCTTTCAATCAATTACTACCTGTATTATAACCTAATGCTACCCATTAAATTTGTCGTGTTGATATCATTTTAGTTGTGAATTTATCTATGTTAATATCACGCTATGCCTGTAATGATATGTGACATAGGTAGGGAGGTATAATTTTAGCATGGGACATGCTTTAAGGGTGTTCCGGCCGGAGTGTGAACCGTCATCAAAAATTCGCAAATCTCGGGAATTATAGAGTTCATAATAACTCTCACTACAAATCATATTACTACTTCATATCAATATGTTGTTAAAAAAGTAACTACCCCATCCCCCCCGCCCGTTACCATTTTACTCTTAAAACATTTCTCCAACTTTTCTCAGCCAATAATCGATCAAATTCAAATCTGTTTTCGGCATTCTTTCTATTTTTTAATTCTGCAGGGCAACGCACTATCAAAATTTCAAATTCTAAATTTTAAATTGATAACAAAATGTGAAATTTAAACTCACCACCTCACTGTCACAATCTGTCACCACCTAACTGTCACCACCTAAGAGTAACCACCTAACTGTCACCACTTAAGAGTAACCACCTAACTGTCACCACCAGAGTAACCACCTAACTGTCACCACCTCACTGTCACAATCTGTCACCACCTAAGAGTAACGACCTAACTGTCACCCCCTAACTGTCACTACCTGACTGTCACCACCAAACTCTCACCCCCTAACATTCACCATCTGTCCCCACCTAAGAGTTACCACCTAAGAGTAACCACCTAACTGTCACAATCTGTCACCACCTATGAGTCACCACCTAAGAGTTACCACCTACCTGTCACCACCTAAGAGTAACCACCTAACTGTCACCACCTCACTGTCACAATCTGTTACCACCTAAGAGTAACTACCTAACTGTCACCACCTACCTGTCACCACCTAAGAGCCACCACCTAATCGTCACAAAAAGAGCGGCTAAAGCATGCTCCGTGTTGCTTGAATTTTAGCCATAGGCTGGGTCTTCCGTTCCGAACAATGTAAACCCAAACGGATTTTTTGTTTTTGGAGAACAGCAAATAAAATAAGTTCTATAAATAATATTATGCATTAGACTACAAATAAAGGAATTAAAATATTTTATTCTTTTACTAAATGAAGCTAGTAGCTTTATAATGCGGGTAAATCGTCAACCTGAAATTGATGAAGATTGGTTTGGTTTGGGATTTACAGTCGTGTTTCAGTCAATTTTCCATGAGTAGTCAGTAACGGGAACGTGAATCGTTCATATGAGGAAAGTTCCGACCTAAACTTCAAACTGAGATTCACAATCATATTTCAATTATTTTTATTCGCGTCTATGGACGTTATCTGTAGCTGCTGTTGATTCGGGTAATCGTTTAGAAACCGAAAAAGATTCACAGTCGTACTTTAGCCATTTTTACTCGAGTAGGCAGCAAGTAGCAAGAACGAGAAATCGTTCATGTGAGAAAGGTTATCTATTATAGGTATTCAAACAAAATATTTTTTCAACCCAATCTATTTAGCAACTGCTGACGCAGGCTGAAAAATGAATAACTTCAAACTGAAAGTCACAGTCATATTGACATTTTCAATTATTTTTACACGTCTATGGATTATTTTGCAAACTGAGATTTATAGTCATATTTCAATTTTTTTAAATATACTATGTTCTCTGTAGCAGCTGCTGATTCGGGTAGTCGTTAACTTGAAACCGATAAGATTCACAGTCGCGTTTCAGACATTTTTACTCGAGTAAATACTAACATCGACGTGAATCGTTCATATATGAGGAAATTCCCCGAAATTTCAGTTACCCGAGAGTCTCTCGAGTCGTTTCGTGATTCGTATTTTTTTCTTTCTGTCAATATTCTGACCGACCTTTCAAATTTTTGAACAAGCATATATATAATTCGTCTGTACAGCCTAGGGCATTTACAACACTTTACTGGTCGACCTAAAAAATAGGAACCAGGGATTGAATCTTCGAATTCACCAGTTTGATCTAACCCTATTGATTTAACTTAGTGCAACTTATTCATGTTCAAGACAATGATATTTTGACAGAAATATTTCATCTGGCCAACAATGAACGAGAATGTGGAATGTACCTGGGTAGTTTGAACTTGGAAGTAACTACCAGCTATTATCACTTATCCAGGTCCCCAGCCACTCAGACAGCATAAAACTAAATAGTCACCTTACCTGAATCCTGAATGATCTTACGGAATCAGAATAGCTCTTCAAACAATTTTGCGCACTAAAGACCCTCCTCCCTAACGTAGGAACTCACAATATTAGTAAAAATATCTGTGGTTAGGAAGGTACTTTATGTCGTTTTAGTAGCAACAAAATTATTGGTGACGCCCCAAACCTGCTTATCCACGTTGCTGCTCTGCATTTTGTCTCGCTTTGACTTGATTGATTCAAGCATAGGTCCATGTTTAGGAACTTTTTTTTTTGACAAGCCATCCATCCTAGGTATATAGGATTAAATCTGGGGAGGTAGGTGCGAAGGGGAAAATGGTGAGATATTTGAAAATCACCCATAAGTTTTCCTATTATTATTTTTACCTACTCTATTTTTAAGCAGGGGGACTCTTCAAATGTTCTTACTTCTCTAAAACTGATCTGGTTGTCTCCATCTTCGTCCACTTCCTTGATCATGGCTTTGAGGCCGAGATGCGTCTGGGGGGCTCCCAGCTTCTCCATCATCCTTTTCAACTCTGTCAGATCCAGGAACCCATCGCGCCCTTCGTCATACCTGTGAAAATACGAAACAAACCAATGTTTAGACCAGCCTTCATTTTTATGCAATAGGGGAGATACTTAGTTCAAAAATATAAATAACAGATCGTGTTATGTTGAGTGGGGGGAGAGGGGCTGCTGCTGATGTGGGAGAGGCAGGAGGAACTGCAATTCATTCAAAGTGCGATGGATCATGTTTTACTTTCCTTAATTGACTCAAAGAAGAGAAAACCTAGAGAGACCTAGAAGGGAAGTATTGCAATCGTCCATAATAAAAAAATTGATAAGCAACAGTCATAAAGTAGGTTATACCCACTCAAACAGGAAACAATGTACAAGTACGTACATTAAGTCACGTTTCAGACGGATGTATCAGTGTGTTTGCGTACATAAATCAGTGTACAGGATTGTAATAACATTAACATCAAATACTTCGATGTTTTTTTTTGACTTGGTCGATGTTCAATGATTCAGGATGAATGTCGTCACCAGTCGGTTTGTTATCTTCATTTATTTAGCAATATTTCGGTGCCTATTGATGGTCACCCTCTTCAGGCATGGATGTCACCTGTGTACAGCGAGGTCATAACATGTTTCTAACTACCTACTTATGACATCTTACTAACTACTTAGGACTACCTACCTAAAATTGATCACAGTGTAATGTAAATATCTATAGAAAAAAAAACAACAAAACAAGACATGTAACTTGGTACTTACAGTATAGTATTTGTGTATTGCACCCACTGTGGAGCACTTTGCCATGACATTTTCAATTATATATTGAACCAAGCAAGTTTTTAAATTCTTGAATGACCCCACCGTTATAATTTTATTTCTCATGCACCCATTGGAAGTTCCATTAGTACTCTTGTAAAAAAAAAAAAATAAAAAAATAATTGAATTGTAAATAAAAAAGAACTTACCGAATTTTGATAGATAAAATATCAAACTACCAACACATTCACATGATTTTTTTTTTTTTTAATAAAAAAAATTAAATAAGTTTCTTAAAAAAACGATTTTTTGAAAAATCGATTTTTTCACCCGATTAATTGGTGCAATCGATTTTAAGCGTTCGATTGAGGAACTATTATAAAAATCGATTGTTGGCGATTTGCATTCCTAAGCCCATGTTCCTCTCGGAGTCAACAAAAATGCAAAGGTATTTGCTTCTCAAAGCGAAATATGTATACTAGGTATGTCTCTTATGTCCCTCACAGACCTTGTACAGTTGTACGCAGTTTTACGTGGTCAAATCGCGTTAATTCTTCACGCAAGAACCGTTGCGTTTGATCACGCAGAAATTTGTGCATTTCTCAAGTTTCTCCCTCTTCCTGACGTGATGGCGATTGGTTGTCCTGTGTAAAGCGTGTCCCAGTTCTACTCAGACAGGATGGACATGAAGTCTCCTGCAAAACCTTCGTCGACCATTTCAGGTTCTAGCATGGGAAGTCCAAACAAGTAAGATGACTTCCCCTCCGCTGACTCCTTAGCCTTTTAAACTTCTGTAAGTCCCAAGTTTTGAATTTTTCTCCACCATGGCTGTGTGCGATGGAATTTACATCCCCTCACCCAATATTTTGGACAGCCCTCACGTACCGACTGCCTTCATTATTGATTTCTCAAAAAATTCAGAAAATCTCAGTAAATACCGTCTTTCGGTTTAGTTCAAGGGTATTTCCTCGACTCAACCTCCACCACCAAACTACCTGAATCGTCTCAACGTTTAACTGATAACACGTTCCCGTCTGCGTAAACAATATTATACAACCTGTTGGGAGGCACATGGGCCTCCTGACTTCAGACTCCAATTCGGACGGGAGGGGACATTGAGACGTCCATTTTAGTACCTGACGTGGAGACGAACCAAATTTGAACGTAGGTGCTATAAAAAAAAAAAAAAAAAATTGAAAATAGGTAAAAAACCAGTTTTGTTATATAATTATAACACCAGATATTTTGTTGTACCTAACCAGTTTGGGGCTGGCTTCCAGATTATGATCTACCTCATATGAAAATTCCATTGCAATATGATCATCGGTAGCTGTATGGCGCATTTGAAAAGCGTCACCTACCTAACATAATATTAGGAAACAATATCATTCTTGATCGTTTCGTAGTTTAGAAAAATATCAACACGATCGTGAGCTTCATATCATTGGATTCGAGGAAGCAATCGGCAGACTTTCCTTTGTCTTTCTCACTACCACCGAAGGTAGGAAGGTATGTGTTTGTGCAAGAAGTAAAAACGCTGTAAATTATTACACAGCGGTTTACTATTTTCTGTATAGATCGCCCATCTACAAAGCTCCGACTATTGACATAAAAGTACCTCGTTGATATCTACGTTCACTTTTCGAGTTAATCAAATCGAGTTAGTCAATTCGAGCGTGATCATGAATTTCGAATATTAAATCGTAGATCGAAGTTAAACATTTTTGCTCACCAGAGTGCATAGGTACCCCTCTTGAACAGATGTCAAATCGAGCGTGATAATAATATAAAGTGCCGGGGTGTGGTAAAGTGGGTTAATGAAATTTAGTAACTAAGGAAGCTTCTGAAAGTAAATCGAAAGAACGGAGATTTTGCCTACTCGGGAAGAATTGCGATTCACACTCGTGTTTCTGCTCTTTTTTTCGTTCGTTGGTCCTAAAACGCTCCGCAACGTCTCATTCGACCCTAAAAATTGTGTTCCATTTTAAATCGATGGGAAAAATATACCTTCCTATTTGAAATTTTCGAGCTAGGACGTTTTGAAAATGTCATCCCCTATTTACTAACTAAACCCTTAGAGAAGACTGACGGTAACGCCATGCTTCGCGGCACAGCCAAATGGGGCCGGTATACCAAATTTCAATAATTTTGGACTATGGTAACTAAGGAAAGTGCCGCGGACGGCGTACGGCGGACGGACGGATTTTTTTAGTTCGATTTTTGGATTCTACGCATCTTGAAACGTAAAACCTCAAATTTTGAGGGGGAGTTAAAATTTTTTTTTCGTGCTCGATTCCAAAGGTTCATTAGGTACCTATTGAAAATAATAAACCAAAACAAGTGTCCTATTAAATCAAATTTTCATTTGCTTTTTGCGTTCTTTCTGAACAATTTTGGTTCCCTGTCTGTGGTCAGTATCTTGTCCGAGGTAAATCTATACGAAATGAAGGTTCGATTTTTTGTTTTTGTTATCCACTAGCAAAACCTACCTAACCCTTTATTTGCATACTCCAACAAGAGTTATTTTCCTGCTTAGGTCTGACTTGATCACTCTTTTGAGTCTATTTAAATTAATTTTAATATTGATAAACCACCGTTGATCCACAGCGATGCTTACCAGTCTTCTGGTTTTTTCGTGGATGTTTGACAGTGGTGTGATGTTCACGCTCTATACTTACATTCGAGTAGGTAAGTTTTATATTTTATTGATTTTTTCAAGGATTTGCGTACCTACTTAATATTTTATGAAATTTGCCGTTTCTTATTTTTGTATATTCTTCCGTTGAGGGAAAACGTTGTTATTGTTGTGCAGGCCCTGATGAAGTAAGTGAATATATTTCACGAAAGCTCGGCAAAGGAGGTGTTTTCGTTCGGTGGACCCCATCCCCGATCAGTTCGACATACTTATTCGTCTGGGTCGATCTCCATATTGAAGACAAGAGTTACTATACCTAATTAAACAGAATCTACTATTAATCCGAAAAGTAAGTACCTGCCTCGGAAAAACTAATCCTACGTGAAGGAGATTAAGGAAAACTCAATATTGCCCGACTTCCCAGCATTTGCCTACACCTTCAACATACCCACCTTCAAGTCGTAATACTCGCACGAGGTCAATATCGCACTAGTTTCCATCTCGCGCTGCAGGCTTGCAGTTAAGGAAACGTCCAGGTAATTAGAACCTCGGGTAGATAACATAATATATTACGTAGGCACGCGAAGCTGCTCACCGAGTAAAAGGGGCTTTTGCCTTTTGCAGTTGAGGCGCTTGGGAAATGAAAACAAACGAGTCCTGCGGAGATCGGCAGAGTGGAAATGGACCTCCACTTCCTAGACAGCAGAACGGGTGACCCAGAGAACTTGAAAAGGCTCCGAGTGATCTCAGCGGAACTAAACTGAGCAAGTCCCTCAGTGGCTACTCGATGCGCAACAGTTACGGTTTACGGTTGAATAACTGGGTGAATCGCTTGGAAATTGATCGAGAGTCGTTCAAACAATCCTTGAAGGTAGGGTTGCTAGGTAGGCCCCACCTATTCTACCTACTTGCGGTGTTACTACTTCGGCACCCGTAACTGTGACCCTACCCCTAAGTATGGTTATATTACCTAATACCTATCAATAAGTATGGTTTTATCATATTTTCAATTTTCATAATTTTGAATAACTGGGTGAATCGCTTAGAAATTGATCGAGAGTCGTTCAAACAATCCTTGAAGGTAGGGTTGCTAGGTAGGTCCCACCTATTCTACCTACTTGCGGTGTTACTTCTTCGGTACCCATAACTGTGTCCCTACCCCTAATATGTATAATACCCCTAGTAATACCCCCCTACC
This sequence comes from Lygus lineolaris, assembly GCA_030264115.1. Classification (NCBI taxonomy): domain Eukaryota; kingdom Metazoa; phylum Arthropoda; class Insecta; order Hemiptera; family Miridae; genus Lygus; species Lygus lineolaris. The sequence goes on along the minus strand of JAEMON010000002.1, from coordinate 5,709,682 downwards.
CCTAATAATACCCCTAGTATGGTTATATTACCTAATACCTATCAATAAGTATGGTTTTATCAAATTTTCAATAATGAATTCATGATTGTTCTCCGTGTAACAAGACTATCAATATCATCTACGATTTTATGTACCTATATGATATGATCCTCTATACATCAACGAGCTAAGGCCGAAACGTTAAACGTTAAACTTCTATGTCGGATGGTTACTTTTGCCAATATTCCGCTCAAAAGTGAAGCTTATAAGTTGGAAATAGCACTTTTTTAGAAAAAAAATCCCTCAACGTACTCGGGCTGTATCTTGGTACCTACAGAAGCCATCGAGCTCCACCATAGCTCATTTTGTAGCAAATTTTGTTTCTTTTAAAAAAGATACAGTTAACAAGATAAGGTAACTTTTTTCGTCAGAAGCTTTCTTTAGTGATTTTTTGGCAAAAAGCTGAAAAAAATTCGCGGTTTTTGGGCTACATCTCCGGTCGCACAACTTTTTCAGGTTTGCAAATTTGGATTTATAGTACCTGAGTGGAACCTAACAACATAAGAAAAAATTAAGTTTACCTCAACTATTGCAATCTGGGGTTTATGTCATAACGTTTTCTTAACAATACTCCGATTGCTTCGACTCGGTTATCCTCATATTCCGATGGAGATTCTTCACATCAGAGTTCAACAGCCACGTGATAGCTCAATCCCTAAATTAATATCTAGGTAATGTTATTTAGAATTTTCTGTCTTCTACTTTTGGATTAAATAAACTTATATCTTTCAAAAACTTGCTTGGTATGAGTACTCACATATACGTGTTTTTATCTTCACAGGGGTGTCTTACCGTTGCTTACTGAGATTATTCATTCGAGTTGTAATTTATTCAAGTTTTGATTCCTCACCACCTAAAATATACCAAAGTTTTATGTTCGAACAAGAAGTTTAAAAAAAAGAAAGACAAAAATGCGTCCTCTATAATCAAAATTTCTACTTTAATTTTACGTTTCAAAGCTTCCTGAACAAATCTGGTTCCGTGTCTGTTCTTGGTCAATTTCTTATCCCGGTGTCGGCCCGGTAGGTCAGCCCGGTGTCGGAACACTGCAATGGCGGCAACGTATACTCATGCGCAAATGTTAATATTCAGAAACTTCAAATCCTCACGACCTAATCTCCCGATTTTTCGAGTATGAGTGTCGTTGGGGATTGGCCTCAAGATCTGTAGTAACTACCGCGCATACGAGAGAAGGTCATTACGGTGAAGTGGGGGGGATCTGAATCGCGTAGATATTCGTCATTTAAAAAAATATCAACACAATCGTATACTTTTCCGTGAATCTTCTCCATGATCTCGAAAATACACACGGTTGACCCGATGGTACAAATTTGTAGAACACCTAATTTCTAGTATCACTCGAGAGTTGCCCGTGTGCCGGCGGCTATCAACCGTCGATTCCAGGTAAAAGAGGAGAGTGAGAGTATTCCGCTACAGCCTATAACCTGGCCAGGAACTTTGCCAACGATTTGAACAGGGACGTAGGGTCAGGGGGATCGCAGGTGTCGGCGATACC
>JAEMON010000002.1:5687511-5697658 GCA_030264115.1 Lygus lineolaris | reverse complement strand
AGTGACACTCAGAGGAAGTGTTTACATTAAAGTGTTTACTGCTAGTATCCCTCGATATTAAAACCCATTGGCAGTGTAATTGGAAGGTCTAGTGCACCATAAATTGGATTTTTGTGAAAATGACTCAAGGTACACGACCTTACCCTATGTGCTGTGTTTAGAACACACTGGGTTGGATGGACTCTTCAGCACAAGGATTACCAGAGAATCGCATATCATCATAATAATGTAAGATAAATAATCAAGAGGAGTATTTCTTACCACATTAGGTACACTGGGGAAATATACAACAAATAATACTTACGTAATCAAGAGGAGTTTTTTTTAACCACATTCCCACAAGAGGCCTCTTTAGAAAGAACAAGCCACTAGTTTGAAGTATAATGCAGTTAGTTCAAAATTTTATTCTTGTCAATATACTGTCTATTCACGCTGTGTCTAAGTGGAAAATAAAAGAAGTCCCATTCATGCAGCATGAGTTGATGAGCTAATTTTCGAAGAATGATTTTAACCAATTTGGTGGGTGATTCTTTTAGGAAATTTCACGCTGATTCCGAATATACCAATATGTTCCTATGTTTGGGATAGTAATTCACACCAAAATCCTCAAAAACCGTGTTTTTTTTAGCGATTGTTGACTCTAAATTTTCAAAATTTGAACCTTGGAGTACCTAATCCACAAATTAATTCTGTCCAACGAACTCATCCTTTCTTTAGATTTTATTATTGAGATTATAATAGATATTATTGACATTTTGAAATTTTTTTCGGATTTTTAGCTCGATTCCTCGTTCAAATATCGTCTGGAGTGACTCATATATACATAAATATATCGTCGCTTAAGAAGCAACACGCCCTATCGACCATTTTCACGAAAATGAGGTTTTGACTGTTTCTTATTCAATTTCTTACGCTACATCGACTGGTTAGCTCAAAATTGCTTCAACTAGACAAAAAAAAAAATGGAGAAATACTCGAAAAACATAACACCCCCATCGACCTCAATACCTCAATTACCTATTCGGACAACATCCCATATCAACCTAAATTTCCTATTTCCTTTAATTAATACTATTATTCAGTATTGACGACAACCGGAAGGCAAGAAGTGACTGAATAACGGAAAACAAAGGAACAATTGATCAACAACAACTGAATTCAGTTTTTTCCTCATCCTGAAAAATTGGGATTTGGTTCATAGGGCGTGTTGCTTCTTAAGCGACGATATACAAATATATCGTCGCTTAAGAAGTAACACGCCTTATCGACCATTTTCACGAAAATGAGGTTTTGACTGATTCTTATTCGATTTCTCACGCTGCATCGACTGGTTAGCTCAAAATTGCTTCAACCAGACTACAAAATCGAGAAATACTCGAAAAACATAACACACCCCTATCGACCTCAATACCTCAATTACCTATTAGGACAACACCCCGTACCAACCTAAATTTCCTAAGTTCTTTAATTAATACCTTTTCCAGTATTGACGACTACTAGAAGGCAAGAAGTGACTGAATAACGGGAAACAAAGGGACAGGTGATCAAGAACTGGATTCAGTTTTTGCTCCTCCTGAAAAATTGGGATTTGGTTCATAGGGAGTGTTGCTTCTTCAGCGACGATATATAAAAGTATTTATAAAAGTGGTACATTTCAGGAATCGTTTTAGAATGGTCTGAAACGGATTTCCATGAAGAAAGTTTTCAAAAATTTGCATTATTTAAATTTTGAAGCCATTGCAATTGCTTCATTTTCTTCGAAAATTCGCTAAAACGATTTATTTTGCTTACCTGGTAGACCTCATCCTCAATGTTGTTGACAAGATATCAGTTGAGTCGGTCTTAATAGTTAATAGGTACCACTCATGATCGGTCAAGGAAACTATCGAGTATCCATCGGAAACCGGAGGACGGCCTCCTTCCAAAAAATCGAACGGAACATTCCTGGAGGGAAGACGTGGGAAAGGTTACGTGACTTTCCGCGCAAGGCCATTACCTACACCTCACTCGAAAACATTTCACGAATCCCATTACAAGGGAGGGAAAAAGCATCCTAAAAGTAAAAGTACATCCACATAACAATGGGAGTCAGGGGGATTCACATGAGGGCTGTAGCGAGGCAGGAAGTGAAGGATAGGATTTGGGATGGTATAGGCCAAGTCGATCTTTGAATAGAGGGAAAAAGAGAGTGTTACGGGTAACAAGGTAAATCGAAAAGCGAACTGTTCAGAGCATAGCAATGAAGTGAATCTCATACACGAACCGGTAGGAAAGTGAGGCTATTCAAATCTGGTTAGAAATCCTCGATACTATCGGAGTAGGTACACCTATTGCGTAGGCCGTAACAAACAGGTGGCTGTAATTTAAACTAGGCGAGCTGCATTCATTAAGAACGTCTTCTAAAATCAAATAGCGTCATTCCTTCGCTTTCCGGTGAGCCCACTTTCGTTTTTGTCGTCTAGAATAACAATATTGAGTATTACCATTCAAAACTAATGTTTATGTAAGACATCCCTAGTAATCAAATTCAAGATCGATTTAGGCGAGGGAGCTATTATGTAACTTTGGTATTGAAACACGTGTAGGTATCTACATGTACAAAGCAACGTTTGTCGATTTTTCTATTATGATCATCGATTATGAAAATTGACAATTATTTGCTCCTTAAAGGCCATAGTTTTTTGTTTTTTGTTTACTTTCCTTACTTTCACCCAACGTGAGAAGAAAATATTGCAGTAATCCTGAAAAAAATGCTGGTAGGTACTCGGCAAGGAGGGTTCATAATCAACTTCTTTTGCAAGAAAACATGGAACAACTCGGGGGGCAAGCCCCCCTGGACCCCCCGATCTTTCTGCTTAGAACCTACGAGTACGTCTAAAATTCCAAAAACATGAAACATGCTTTGCCCGCGCATTTTTTCCTGATTGGCGTTTTCTATTTGCTAATTTTTCTAAAACTTACTGATTTTCTGCATATAGCAATTCGGATTTTACTTTTCTGCTAGCTGATATTCCCAATGCGGTAATTCAGACTGATCGATATCGAATGTCCAGATTCTGAACGGTTAAGGGTTCATTTGACCAACGCTATTGGCGTTTGGCTATCGTTCAATAGACGTTAACTCATGTTCAGGGATCGTTTGATCAATGCCGTTTAAAGCACCTGATTCGGGTCCTATGCATCGTCAAGTTAAAGTCCTAAGGAGGCCACCATAGTGAATTACAGCTTCAGGAGCAGCTCAGCTGTTTTGGACCAAATGCATAATCAAGTAAAAGTCCTAAAGAGGCTACATAGCAAATAATTATAGCTTCATAGAGTGAATAGCCTAGAAATTAGCTCAGCTGATTAGGGCCATATGCATCGTCAAGTAAAAGTCCTAAAGAGTCCACATACTACATTACAGCTTCATAGAGTGAATAGCCTAGAAATTGGCTTAAGGAGCCGCTCAGCTGATTAGGACCATATACACCATCAAGTGAAGTCCTAAGGAGGCTACATACCAAATTAAAGCTTCACAGAGTGAATAGCTTAGAAATTAGCATTAGAAGCCGCACAGCCTCTCACTCTCTCTCTCAAGTGGAAATTGGAAGTAGAAAATTAAGAGAGAAGAAAAACCACATAACTATGTCCTATACCATGACGATGAAAACACTTACCTAAAAATAGTGTACAAAAATCCGGCTATTGTTAATAAATATGATAAAATTTAAATTACAACACCAATAGCTTTAACGAACTAGCAACAAGCGGGAAACACTAAAATTACAAGCATAACTGATGACAATGATAACAAAACAAGAAGTTTTGCAGTGAACTCCAACTACCTGCTGGTGGTGTTTATATTGAGACGGAGGTGTAATGTTTACACTGTAACCTAGCCTTTGAGTAAGTACCTATCTAGTCTGAGTATACAATGTTTACTTATGCAGTTTGTTTAAATTTTGGCATTTCTATTAGTTAAAACACTGCTTTAGGGATTATTTTGTTGTTGTTATAGGCCCTGATGAAGATATTATAATATATCGAAAGCTCGGCGAAGAAGGTGAAGTTTTTTCAGTGGACCCCATTCTCGATCCTCGTTGACGATTATAACATACCTACCTGGAGAATAATTTAGTTGGAGTTAATGCAGTTATATTTAATAAGCTTATTTCATCGGGCACATTAATTAGGGCCTTAATTCCAAAGTTTTCAATTAAAAATAATAATGAAATTAATTTAAAAATGGAAAATAATTTACAGTTACCTAATCGTGCGCAATGACTTATTAAAAGGATAAGGACTATTCAGCGGCCCTAAAGAAATATGCGGTACCGTGATCACATTTATCACGTTACACATAAATTTATCATTAGTGATAGGATACACCTCAAAAAGCTTACATAATCCAACCTGGATAATTTCCGACTCTCTGCAATTAGGAAACAGTAGGTGACTATAATTAATCTCAAATGCTAGGGAAGTAGGTACCTACTTAGGTAAATTAAAAACCATTGCTGATTTCGATTAGTTATAGATTGTAGTTCTAAAAGCAGTAAGTAGGTATTGAAAAATGTACATATTTAAAAGACAATCTAATACCCACGCGGAATAATTAAACACTGGCTCCAAAACACTTAGTCAACATGTGAAAATTATCATGAAGACCTTGTGTTTCAAACCATAGACAGTACCTAATAGTTACCTAGCATTTGGTCCATTTCAGTTCACCAATGCAAATACCGTTTCCATTCGCCAGTTATTAATTTCGCTCACGTTTCGGCCTTCTGAATTATTCATATGTATCACTAAACGGAATTAAGGAGAGGGAGAAACTTGAGGAATGGAAGGCAATAAACACCCCCTCGCCCTTCAGTGGGTTCAGTAACTGGTTCACGTTGGAACGTCCCTCGTGACCCCGCGCGAGGTTTCGACAAAACACCGTGAAGTAATTCCAGGTTTGACCACAGAAACCTTAAACGTGGACAAAATAATGTAATCCCTTTCTTTCTGCATGTTCGGGCTTTGTCCGCTCATCTGGGCGAGTTACTCAACACGAAGTAGGATTCCCAGCACGCACCGCAGAGCAGTAGAGAATTCTTTGTCGTGCAAACCAACTTACCTATGTAACTAGTGACCAGTACGGATGCGAAATCGGTCGCCAACAATCGATTTTCAAAATTGTTTCTCAATCGAAAGCTTAAAATCGATTGCACCAATTAATCGGGTGAAAAAAAAAATCGATTTTGCAAGAAACTTATTGAAGTAGGTATTTATTTATTTTTTTTAAATAAAAAAAGGGAATGTTTTGGTAGTTTGGTATTTTATCTAACCAAATTCGGTAGGTTTTTATTTATTTAAAATTCAATTATTTACATATAATTTTTTTAAACAAAAATAAAGGAACTTCCAATGGGTGCATAATAAATAAAATTTGTGAAGACAAAAAAATCGATTTCGGGCTAAAAATCGGAACAATCAATCTACAACAATATAATTAGTGACCAATAGGGATGAAAAATCGGTCACCAACAATTGATTTTTAAAATCGTTTCTCAATCGAAAGCTTAAAATCGATTGCACCAATTAATCGGAGGTGAAAAATTCGATTCAATCGAAAATTGATTTGCATCCCTAGTGACCTAGTAGATAGTAACGGGATCAGGCTGGTATTATTATAAAACATCGAAAAAAAAACTCAAGAAAATATGTCGAATTTTTATTTAGATGTTTTAACATCCACAAATGTCTGAAATTATAATCTAAAATTACTTGTATATCGGAATATGCGCATAAGTTCGAAAGGTGACCATCACGAGGCTTCTCAAAGAACAACATCATGTAGCAAAAGGAGCGATAGATTCGAGTATGTACAGAAGTCTGAAAGAAGATCATAACGACATACATCAATGAGAATGAATACTGTAACTCGGATTTGCGATAGGGCAATTTCGGCCAAAGGGCCTAAATACAGAATCTCGGATTGAATTTTCCACCTTTTGACTGTAACTCAATGGCACCGGAATGAAAAAAATTGTAATCATATCCAATTTAAACAAAATTCCTACATTTTACACATTTCAACATTCGAATTTCGAACATTTCTACCTTTAATTTCATCAAAAATGCAATGGTTGAATAAAGCTCATTCAAATCTCTTTTAATCACAGACATACAGATCAGTACAGTTTTAGACGGTTCACGTTATATTTATTTACGTAAAAGTGCATCCCTGAAACAAGTGACGTCAAAGACCTAAGTTTGCTAGGTGATTCTTGGTCGAATAGCCACCCAAATCCCACCTTTAGGTGCCAAAAGAATGGCGTTGGGATCGAACTCGAGTTGTGCGGCGGTTTTGTCGCACTTGATGATCTCGTACTTGTTGATTATCATTGCCAGACACAGTTTAGCCTCCAGCTTGGCGAATCTCTCCCCGATGCAGACTCTGGGCCCTCCGCCGAACGGCACGTACGTCCCTTTGCGGATGGCGTCCTTGCCGTTGGCGAACCGATCCGGCCTGAACTTCTCGGGCTCTGGATAGTATTGGGGGTCGTGGTGTAACATGTGAACCGGGATCTCGACGATGGACCCTTCCGAGAGGACGAGGTCGGACCCGGGAATCCGATATTCTTTGACGACTTTACGACTCAAACTGGACAAAGGAGGGTACTTTCGAAGGGTTTCAGAAATGACTTGCTCCAAATACACCATATCTTGAACGGCGCTGTAACATGGCTGTCCGTCGTACTTCTCCAGCACCTGCTTAACTTCCTTAAGAAGACAATCCTGCACTTCAGGGTTCACCGCCAATTCGTACATCGTGTTGCTGAGAGTTGATGCAGTAGTTTCGAAACCAGCTATGAAGAACACAAACGCGTTTGAAAGCAAGCTGTGATGGTCAAAAATATATGGATCGTTTGGATCCATTTCTTTGTTTTGTATCATTTCTAAATCCTTCAATTTCAGTTCGTTCGTAAGATGCAGGAAGTCTTGACGCACAACGTTATTCTGTTTTCTATACTCCAACGTTCCTTCGACAGCGTCAGCAAAGAAATTCCTCTTGACAGATTTGTTAAGTTGAATTTTCAGCAGTGGTAGTAGCCATGGAGCTGCACCTCTAAGGAACATGACTAATTTCAATTTACGAGATGGTTTGAATATGCCCAACGCCATACGCCTGAAGTCATTTTCTGGGTTATTGATGGTATCCAAGTTTAAACCAAAGGCGCACGAGGCGATAACGTCTATTGTGAATCTTGTAATCATATCTCTGGCTTCAAAAGGTTTTCCATCTTCAAACTCTTTCATATAATGCAGTAAAGAATCAGCGCAATCCACGAGCTGAGAGTGCATCCCTTTCAACTTACCTGACGAAAAAGTTGGAGTCAGTTTGTTCCTCATGACTTTCCAATGTTCACCTCCCAGGTTGAGAAGATGCTTGGCCACAGGTGAACTGTTGGGGTTATCTGTGAGCCCACGAGCTGACAAGTAAGAAAAATCTCTTACCAGCACTGCTTCCACCAAATCCGGATCACGAAGGAGTAGCGCCGGCTGGCGAAAGGTGGTCCCAGAGAATATCCCCACATACCTCTCGTTGGGGAAATCGTTGTAGGTCTTTTCGTGAAGCTTGGGTTGACTCAACCAAAAATTCTCCCAGAAGTCGCCAAAAAGGAAGTTATTCACTTTTACATGAGGTACACCGAGCTTCTTCCAGTATTTGAACGGAGAATTGACGTAAAGATAGAACAACGCAGTGGTGAGAAATGCACAAAAAAACGTCAAGACGCACTCGATGATGAAAGGTATGCCGAACTCCATGTTAGCACCCAACAATGAGAAGTAACTGACTATACGGCTGGGAGTCGATCTTATTTCACCCAAATGTTATCAGAGAGCAACATCACCTGAGCAAACACCACTGATAAACCCTATTTAATTATCAGAATCTTGTTCATATTTTATGCGTATTTTGGAATGCCTACTCGAAGACAGAGGTTTATTTGGTTATCTAGGAAAATAACAAATAATGACTAAGTGACACCTGTTAGATAAGATCGAGGTATCTTCAGAGGCTACTAGTGCAGTATGAGTAGGTATTGATCATTCCAGAAGAGTACTCTAAAAAAATGTCGTAGGTACCTAGTAAACACCAGGTGGTGGTCCTTTTCACTATGTGAACCCCAGCAAAAAATGCGTCATTAAATTGTATACGTTCTTATAGAGATAGTTACGTAATGTACGATGAGGATCTTATCGAAGTTGTGGGTGATATTATCAATTTACAGTATAACAACAACTGAGATCGAACTTACTACTTACATAGTTTGGTAACAGCGTGAATGAACAAGGTACTCACCTGAAAAAAAGAGCAAAATTTACAATATATTGAAAGATACGGAAAACATCAATAATAATAACAGGACTAGCAGAGCCATCGAACTACGTTTTCTTGTTTTGCTCCAGATCAGCTCATATCTGTAGGTATGTTGAATACCTCCATAAACCATAAAATTATTTTTGGTCAAGTCAACAGTCTAATTGCTCTATATAGTCGTATAATCGTCGTATAATATATTTGTTCGCAATCTACTGTAGACGGTGTTTCATTGTTTGGTGATAGTTCAGAGGTGGAAGGTCAGCGTATAGGCAAAGAAGATACTGCGAGGACTTTAACTCAGGCTAACTTTTTCAAAAAGAATCGATCAGAAGAGAGACATTTTTACCCTTGATTATTGCTATTAATTTTCATAGAGTATTTTCATTTGTGTTAGGGCTCATATTACGTTCAATATGAACTGTAAGGGATAGTAATAAGGAGGAAGTTAGAATGGAACATGGAATGTAATTTTACTTTCTTCAGCCCACCTTAAGGTGAATGGAAAGTATTGCGATCAGCAGAAAAAACAATTCCTGAAACACCACCTTTAACTGGTTCTAATCGACATTATGATCAATTTTCTCCACGTTTTGGAAAGGTTTATGTAAGCCCGCATGTATGTATGTATGTATGTATGCGTATGAACACGATTACTGCCCCTGCGAAAATGATTTGAAAAAATCCGATTTCGAGGATTGGCTTCTACATGTCTGAGGATGAGACCCTAAGAATTTCAGCCCTCCAGATCAGGGGGGATAAAATATTCCAAATAATTGAAAAAACGTCGTTTTTAGCCCATTTTTTAACATTTCTCCCAAGCGGCTCTAACAATTTTCATGAAATTCACAGGATCTTCCAACAAGTAAAAACAAGTTCCAATACCCTTCATCCCCACAAAAATAGATTTAGGGCCGAAATCTGCGTTAAAATCCGCAAAATTAGCCATTTTTCAGGTTTTTACGGGTGAGGAAAGTAGTGTGAAGTCTCGCACTTAATTTTTAAAATTATCGGTACTTAGGTACGCAGCTTCCTTGTTTTGCGGTTCCCCACATTTCAAAAAGGCCATCCGTTCGCCTAACACAAATTCGACATTCTGCAATTCTCTGGTAGCTTCTGCTCACCAGTCACCTGCCAATGCGCGCCAATGTGATAGGTGTTTTTTTAAATTGTATAGCGAGTCATTCCAATTTCGTAAAGTTATTCTACAGGCTTAAAGATGAATCATAGCAACTTCCCCATTCACAGAAGAAATTAAAAGAGAGATTAAACGTCTCAGTCTCATCATCATTAATTTAAACATTTATGATAAACCTGAATCCTTATCTCCTTGTAGAGTGTAACCTTCACCCAAGCAACTTGCGCATGCGCAATGGAACAGGTTAACAATGACTGGTTCAAGCGAATTTTCGAGGGTATCCGTAAGTATGCTCCCGTTAATGTATTTGTGCTCCCTTGACCTTCTGCCCGATTTGTGAATATGCTGTTGCATTTGCGGGGCATCAGGAAGTTTCACAAAAAACAATGATTGTAATATGTTTATTATTTGTAATATATGTATATCACTTGTCGTCACAACTATCAGTCGATATTAAAACTACAGCAACACTGTATACCTATTCTCTAGGCTAAGTCAAATCAGGCATCCGTAATTAAAACAAAAAAAATAGGTATTTCAAATTCTCCATAACGCTCTGGAATTCTCCAAATCGTTGTACACTGGAACCCAAGGCGAGTTTGTGAATTTTGGGGAAACATGATTGGGAAAGGTGAAAAGTTCCATTCATGCAGCAT
>JAEMON010000002.1:5550963-5563760 GCA_030264115.1 Lygus lineolaris | reverse complement strand
ATGAGGAAGCAAAATGTGAAACCTCATTAATACCGAGAAATTCATGGATCACCTTAAAAGAAATTACTTTAGTTATAATTGTAACATGGTTAGCAAATTTTAAATCCTCGGGGATTCACGGGGATGAAAATTTTTTAGTCCCACGGGGTGTTTTTGAAAATGAATCGGGTCCTGATATCCTCTGCAAAATAATGTTCAATTTGTTCTTGTAGGCTCTTCCAGGGCTAAGACAAACAAGAATTAGTCGGTATGGACTCACGCCATCGACGTACCTTCTAACAATGTTGCCATTCGTATTTTATATCATCCCTACTGAGCTCATTTTTACGATTTTCTGTAAATTCTCGGTGTTATTTTCAATGAATTTAGACAAATGCGCGGGGTGACGTGATCTGTATCGATTTTACGGGACTCGTTTTCGCTCACTCTCAATCATCGGATACCCCGCATATAGCACCTTTATGGAAAGGTCTTACCGAAATGTTTAATTTTAAAGAATAAATTGGAATAACCAGAATTGCCCATTCTGCAGATGGCGGGTTTTTCAGCCGGGAGCTACGCTACAAACAGCCGATAGCGAACTGAGGCTCATTACTAGGGCTCGGATCGATATGCTCGATAAAATCTCCAGATATGCTCGAAATTCATCTGTTTTATGCTCAATAGTGCTCAACACGACGGTAGTAGTAGAAATAGTGTGCTCAACAAGTTAAAGGACAGAAGCACCCATACTTAAAAGTAGCTTTTAAAGTAGACATAAGGATAATGACACTAAAATCTCTGATTCGTCAAAGGTACCTAAATACTCCTACAATATACATTAAATATACCTAATATCCTACAATTTATTGTTGTTCAACTCTTTTCTGGTGAACAGGAGTTTCTGTGACTGGGTTTTCGGATACGGGCACTAGGTAGGGGTTAATTTTGATTCCCAGGGCAGTATCTACCCTTGCGTTATGTAACTAGGTACCTACCTACTTAGTGCTAAATTATGTAACACTTGAGTAACGAAATTTGTAGGTACTTACAGTGAAACTTGATCAAACTTATCAACTAAAAAAGGGATAAAATCGACTAGGTAAGTAATAATAATCTAGGAAGCAGCATGCATGAGGAGCGGCCAGGACTTCGAACTACACCTCCAACTCACTTGGAAGGACAGATTGCAACCTGCAGCGACCTCCTCGTCGTTCACTTTGACCGACCGGATCTTCACCGCATCGTTGTTCATATTCGCCTTCTTCCTTCGATTCCTCTTTTTAGAGCTGGAAACGACACAAGGAAACGCGTGAGCCCGGAAATCGGGTGACTGCATGGCGACTCAGTTTCAGGTAGGTACTCGGATTGGTCTTTATCCTGAGCTCAAATCAATTTCTCATCTTCCCAATTAAATCATTTACATCACCTAAGATACTATTCGAGTGGAATCCGAAAGAAAAGCTCACCTTTTGGATTTGATCGAGGATTCCTGTTGATCCCCGGTTCCATCGTCAACATGCTCCTGGTTCTCGTTATTCTCACTCATGATTCCCAAAAGTTCGGTTCACTCGCACAGAGAAGACAATTCTCGGTTTCCGTGAATTATTATGAAGAGACTAGTGTAATTATATTACTGATTTATATTGGAAAAATATCAAAATAACAGAAAATAAAGATAAATCTCAAACTGCCAATGACTTGGGATAATGAAGCCTCCCTGATCAGTAGAGCCAACACAAGAAACACTAATTTTGCACTCGTGTTGCTGTTCGCTAAGATTCCTTCTTATTCCAGACTTATGTCCGGGATAGATTGTAGGCTGGTTAGTTTTTATCTATGTAGATATCTTAAATCAACATAAATTATTTTGAGAGATTGAAATATGGAAATGAGGGGACGTGAAGCACACCCAGCGTTCTTTAGCGGCGGGTATTGGTACTAACCATGGAAGAAAGCCCGCCATTTCAATGACCCGCGCTTAGTAGGTTTCAAGAATCACAAGACTGAAGTTTGAAGATACTAGAATATTACTGAGTTCCAGTGTCTTTATATTAATTACAGAATATTAATGCTACTGTCTCTAGTCAAGACGTTGATTTTCTACCACACTGATCTAATAAACTGTTCTGATAGTCTAATAAACAGTATTAGGTACAAACTTGGAGTACAATACTCATACCGCACTGGTTTGTCCGGGCAGACCAGTTCGGAACCGAATTGGAACTGAAAAGGGAAGGAATCCAACTAATGAAGTTTGGGATTGCCAGTTCCAAACGTGTACCTACCTACGTCTAAACGCTTGTCAAACTAGGTGATTGGTAGGTAGGTACCTAGTAGATAGCTAGAAACATAGTTGTAAATAAGTAGTGCGGGACAGCATGGGCCTGCCTACAAGATACAACCTTTGGGTACAGGTGTTGTGGTCGGGAAATTGTTAAAAAATTAAGGTACTTCGAGGGGTTTCGAACTTTATTGACACTGCGGAATCTGATCTGTGTCAACGCGTAACCACCTCAGCCATCAAAGACGTATGTCTGCCTCTGTCTCTCATTCCTGCTGAAGGATGAGCTTTCGTTCACGACATCTCCCCGAGGCTAATTTGAAGCCTCTGGACTCAAGGTAGCTGAACAACCTGACCTTACTGGAGTTTGAGTGCTGACGCCAGTTCAGTAGGCATTTGTTTTTCGCTTCAAAGTGAGAGAGCCGGAGAATTGGAAGGGGCCCGAATCGCAACCCCTATGAGTTATCCGAAGACACTGCGATTTTAAGAGATGTGATCCTGAGAAGCTTTTTGTGATGTAAGCAGAAGGGAGAAAGAAGTAAGAAAGAAGAAGAAAGAAATTAAATTAATGCAGTCATGTGCGCCTTTTTGGACTGTTTCAATTATCAAGTCCTACCGACTGCGCCTCTTACTATGGTTGGGAAATCGTTAAAAAAATTAAGGTACTTCGAGGGGGTTTGAACCTAATTCACACAGCAGAATCTGAAGGATTCCACGGTGTGTCACCGCGTAACCATCGAAGACCCGATGTCTGTCTCTCATCACTGCTGAAGGATGAGCTTTCATTCACAACACAGGCACTGGATTCACGTTGATCCCGTGGTTCACCAATCAAATCACTTCAAACTGAAGACAAATCACTGCAGCCAGAGAATCTTTCTGGAACTTGCTTACATCAGCCTATTTGATTCCACTTTTTGGGTGAGGGTGAGGAGAATTGGCAGTCCTCTTGTAATGGTTGTAGAGACTGCAACCAAATCTACATAGGAGAGTCTAGCCAAAATCTTAGGAAACGAATGGGCCAACATGACTACAACATAAGTAGCAACAAAAATAAGACTGCAATCGACCACCATTGTAGTAAAAAAGAAAAAAAACATTACAAGAGGACTGCCAATTCTCCTCACCCTCACCCATAAAGTCGAATCAAGATATGGCACCAACAAACACTATTTGATTCCGTCATGAAGGACCACAGGCCTTTCCCAATTTCGATCTATGCAATTGAGAGGTGCAAATTCCCTTACAACTCTACAATAAAATATTATACAAATTGGATCACCAGAGACCTATGTAGTTAGGTACCTACTTACAGTGTAAGTCACTCTCAAATAGGTAATTAAACAAACAACTATGAAATTGGGAGGTGTGATAATATCGGTCTGTTGCGATTAGTGGAGGTTCAGGTTCAGATCGAATATTTTACAGCACCGAACCTTGTGGGCACACTATTATCAAAAAGTGTGCGAAGAAAGTTCTACACGGCTAAAATATTTGGTCTGAACAGCTGCTAGTTGAAACAAACGTCCATTGAATACCATCAGTTCGAGAAAGTTAGTGGATGCCTGCTGATAGTTTTACGACATAGGTGTAGTAGGATGGAATTAAATAGTTGTTTCCCTACTGATGCTTTGGGGTGGATTTAACAAAACCTCTTTGAGGGCGAATGGATAGAAACCTCTTATACTCCTCCTAGTTCCACTTCTTAACTCTCAGATAGGTACCTAATACTCCGAATCCTTGGATTCCCTTCTTATCTAAATCTTCAATATTTTCACTTCTCCTACTATTCTCATAAATCTTGAATAATACTCTTAGTCCAGAATCCTTGGATTTCTTCCCCCAAACAAATAATAATTCTGAAATCTCCCAAAAGGGTCACTACTTTACACTTTAATATTCCTATATCACCTTCTGTGCGTAAATCCTCTAATTCCTTTGAGTTACTTCTTATTTCTTCAATACTCCGATTTCGACATCACTTAGTATCAGTATTCTGTATGTAATTGGCGACAACATGGAAGGACGATACCTCCTTCTTCCATAGCGACAAAATCAGGGCTGCATCTCCTTATATATAGTATTTTCCCTTCTAGTTAAACCTTTTTCGCTTTCATTTAAACCTTTTTCACTTTGAATTAAACCTTTTTCGCTTTCTTTTAAACCTTTTTCACTTTCATTTAAACATTTTAAACTTGGAATTAAAATTTTTCTATTCCCATGTAGGAAAGTAAATGTTTGAAGAAAATGAACGCATGGAAACATTTAAACACAAGAAGTGGCACAGGAGGGCATCACTTGAGGGTCAGATTTCTGGTGAGGGGCTGTACTTGTACAAGACAACGGTCGAATTCGTCGCTCACACGCTGTTAGGGATTTCGTGGCTTCTTCTACAATGAAGATGAAGTTCCTATCACCTTATTCACCAATGCTGAACCCTATAAAATTACTTTAAAAGGCGTTTTCCAAGATAAAGTATATCAAGAGACATCCTGAGTCGCCGAAAGGGGTACCAACTTCCCCAAGTGATGCCTCTGTTACCCCCTCCTGTGCCACATTCTTGAGTTCAAACATTTACTTTCTTACATGGGAATAGAAAACATTTAATTCAAACTTTAAAATGTTCAAATGAAAGGGGAAAAGGTTTAAATGAAAGCGAAAAAGGTTTAATTCAAAGTGAAAAAGGTTTAAATCAATGCGAAAAAGGTTTAACTAAAAGGGAAAATACTATAGTAGGGGTCGGAGTGGAGCGGGTTAAAACCCCTAGAGGGGTAAATGGGCGTGGGCAACATAATTACTGGAAGGCTGTTGACTCCTACAAACAGATATCAGTCAAAAATATTTTTAGTTTTAAGGTGATAAAAACTTGAAAACAAATTTAAACTAAAGCCATTATGATCTAGGAGTGCCAGCTTTCCAACTGGTTCTACTTTTAGTTCCTACCCTCTTTTATGCTTCAGTCTACCCAAGGTGTAGCTTTTTCTTTTTCACTTTGGGGAGCAAACAAATGTTTTCTCTCCAAAATTGTACTTCCCTCTCACATTTTACGTTTCACAGCTTCCTGAACGAATTTGGTTCTGTGTCTGTCTGTACGCATTTCCTTGTTACAGCAGTTAAGTATCTTCCAGAGTTTTCATCCGATTTAGTTCACATTTTCAGGGATATGCGGATGCCCCTTGAGGTCCCATATGAATTTCACCACGATTGAATCAAAGGTAAGCTCTACGCATGCGCTGACGTGAAATTCGTTCACAATTGTGCTGACATTTTGTCTAAACTGTCAAAAATCAACACGATCAGGAGTGTCGAACTTACAGTTTTGATTCAATTTTTGATTTCTGAAATGCGCCATTTTCACTTGGCAGAGTTTTTGTGTTAACCTTTGTTCTTACTAGTTCTGTGATGTGTGATCAGCGTGTTAGTAATGGATTGATGGAGCATTTTTTTCTTTTTAGAAGATGCGAGAGCAGCAAACATCAGATCACTGATTATAGGTTGATACCTACGTAGAGGGGAAACGGGAATGGCGACCTGAAATTAGAAGAACATGCACTCCTAGGACATTAAGCCTCTTCAGTTTCAACCAGCCTTTTTATATTAGTGTAAACCCGGGTTCACATTGAGCCGCAACGACGTAATCTCGTCCGCTAACCCGCAAGGCCGTAATTCGATCTCATTGGCTAATAGTTAGCCGATCAGGTGAGAAACCACATAACCGTAAAACCGCAACGCCGTCAACCGTTCACATGGAGCTTCAACTGAAGTGGCTTAGCTAGGCCTGGTGGTACCCAGGGCGGACCGCCCCCGCCTCCCGTTACTACACCACTGCTGCGCATAATCCAATACGCAGATCCGCGAACCCCTAAAATATTCAGATTTTTGAATCGGGTATAGTCAGGTTCAAAACTCATTCGACCGCAAAGCCAAACAGCCAATGAGATCCAATTACGGTTTTACGGCCTTGAGGGTCAGCGGACGAGATTACGTCGTAGCGGCTTAATATGAACCCAGCTTAAGCCCCCAAGCAGAAGCAGAGCTACCCCAGCAAGGAGCACAGGGCGCTGCCGGAACTATGAGAGCCAGTGAAGTGGGGAGATTGGTTCAGTCGAGGTCCTGAGCTCCAGCCCTCAGATCGTGGCCACTGTAGCCTTTATGCCACAGAGTCGACCACATCTCCGAAAAGTCTTTATCGGATTCAGAGTGTTGTCCCAGTAACGTTTCCCTTTTGTAATAGACAGAGACCGGTTTTGTAGCAACTGCACCCGATAGTAGACTCACATCTAATTCAGTAACGCCAGCATTGAGAGTAGCCCCCTCAGATAACAGGCTTACCTTAGTTTCAACTTATTTTGGATTTTGAGTGTTGACCTTTTGCCTCATGCAGCTATTCACAGGTATATTTAAGGATTTGAAATAATTAGGATCTTGATTTAAAGGTGGCAGACCATGATTTTATTGATAAAAATAAACTGATTTAACACACAACAACTAGAAGGGTGAATCAACAACCAAGGCAGAGGGGGGAACCGAGTTTATTCATAATTATGGCTAACATCTAGGATGTCAAATAAATAATGGCGCTGTCTTCTTTTATTTACATACGAACTACACCGTTGTGGCGGTCCAGGCATGAACCAGGTTCACAGGAAATTCAACCCGACTCCAAACTGAATCCCATCGACTTTGACATCACCGGTGAATGTTCGGATGGGGAAGCAGTAGTTGATTTCCGCTCGAGCGATGTTGGCCAGCTTGAAAGCAACGCCCAGACCAGCTGCGACACGGACAGTCTCGAAATGGTTGTCTCCTCCTTTACCTAGAGCAAAACGCTGAGTCAGAAATTTGCATGGTCTTTGAAGACTTTGTAGGTACAG
The DNA here is from genome assembly GCA_030264115.1 of Lygus lineolaris. Taxonomy (NCBI): domain Eukaryota; kingdom Metazoa; phylum Arthropoda; class Insecta; order Hemiptera; family Miridae; genus Lygus; species Lygus lineolaris. The sequence continues at coordinate 5,556,623 of JAEMON010000002.1, read as the reverse complement.
TATCCAAAGGAATGTGAAACTTGCATGGGTAGGAATTTTGCATTTTGAACCTCAAAATCTGATTCAGTGCCCTTCAAAACCCCCTGGTGCCAATTGTGAGCTTGAAATTACGACTGGTTTAACTAGAAAACGGGTTGAAAGGGATCGCGTGACGTCAGTTACGTTTAAATTACAAGACCCATTTTCGGTAACTTTCAATCGTCGGATATATATATCAACCTTATAGCAACCTATATACAGAATTTTCAACAGTTTCCTGTCCTGTCTTTTTATTTGGCTTCAAGCATGGAAGAAGTCTCTCGAATTTAAAAAAAAATATACTTTAGAGATCCTGGAACCTTGAGTGATGTGGTAGAGTCGTTAAACCCTGTGACAAGTTCTAGAAATTCCCGAAAAGGCACTTCTAATTGTACTAAACTTGGTCACGTGGAATAATCGGGAATGTGTCCACCACAGGACTCACCTTCCCAGGATTCTCTGATTTTGGCGGGTACCAGTGAGGAAGTATGTGGCTCACCAAAGAGGACAGGAATCCTCTGCCTTTACTCATAGCCTGATGTCCCCTAGCCCACGTCTGTCTGATCATGGCAGAGCATCACGTCGGGGTCACCAGTTTAGACCTCCTCCTTCACGTTTGCTCTACTTTGCAAACAGTTTTCAAAGTACGGTCTAGCAACGATTACTTTGCATCTTCTTTTGGATAGAAGCGAGTTCCCACCATGCCACCCTCGGTGAGATGCTCTGGGACCCTCAAGCACAGTGACCTTTGACAAACAAGTCACTACTTTGAGTGACCAGGGTACCTTTGACAAAAACATTGGCTCACGTACTCGTGAGGGTTGTTATAGGAGCAGGGGCGTGGGAGGGGAGGTGCATGTTTATGTCCGGGTAGTGCGTTGACAGGGTGTTCCCTCTCTTTGTCACGAACCAAGAAAAACATGCATAGTAATCGTTGCTAGACAGTAAATAATACCATTCTTCCATGAGTTCTGAATAATTGTTTAGGCAAAAAACATATTGATGGAAAGTCACCATTCTGTAGGTATGTTGGTTGCCTGTGCATTGATAAGAATTATCTTCGCACCAGTTTTCCATAACTACCTACTGGGGCAACACTTAAGCAATCTATATTATTACAAGTATTTATCTTATATCTGAATAAATTGGTAAGTACAGGCTATTGATAGAGTTTACCTGTGAAATCTCCGCAGTTCCCAGCATTTATCCACAGGTGAGTTCTGAAGAATTCGCCGAAACCGCCCTCGCCAGGTTTGAATGGTAGGGGTGAGTAAATGTGAAGAGAACCTGCATAGTAAGTCTGCAAAAAGAAAAGATGATTTAGTTCCAACTTTCGAAGGTGCGTTTTCTTCCTTTTGGGTTTTGAAAGTATGAACATTCATGGTTAGGAAGGGTGAGTGTATAGTGTCATCCAAGAGATATAGATGGACAAGTTAGACATGAACCTTCTGGGCAGAGCCCAGACCCCCACCGTGAATCAAACGGACCAACTTTTTTTTACTAGGTAGTTTTAGTAATCTCCCATCTCCTCCCAATGTTGGAGGGCCGACAGTAATTGCCCGCAAGTAAATTATTAGAAATTGTATATAAGTTTCCCCTGATTATTGATTATTGTAAACCAATAGTAGATGTTTTTCATCTACAGATAGCATGGACAGGAAATGTGGGAAGGTGCTTTACAAAGGAAAACTGGCGAATCAAGATAGGCCCTTCAGGTTGTGTATATAATATTATGTACTAATGAGGATGGTTCAAGGGGCTTTCGCTAAAGGGCTCTGCAAGCAGAGATAATTTTCAGCTCGTTATTTTACATTGAGCGAACTTCCATCTTCCGTAGACTAACGAACAAAATGAAATTATTTCCACGAGGAATCCTAATCTATTATTCAAATCAGTCAGATATTCTCAATTCCATAGCATAATTAAGTAAAGATTGAGGCTTTACTGATTTCACATAGATTCAGAGGAAAAATTGATTACTTACACTGCCGCCAACGAAGTCTCCATCTTTTTGGGGTCCCAATGATCGAAACTCAAATCCCCTCACATCCAAAGGTCCTCCTAGGTAGAAGTTATCTGCCACTGTGTGACTTTCATCCCATTTGTACATGTGACCTACGTTGTAACCAACTTGGAACACCTGCAGAAAATTTTATTTCAAGTTAATCAAATGCAATAAATTACGGTATAATGGCTCTTCAAAACCTCAAACCAACAATTTTTGGATTGAACTTTCCCCAAGTTTGGTCATAAAACGGACAGTATGAAAATGATACGATGCCAGGCGTGGTGTTTAGCTTTATTCCCAATTTTAATAATCGGATACCCTTCATTTGATGTTTTTGGCTCCATCTTCCATAACGAGGATTAAAAAAAACACACACGTGGAATTTCCTGTAGATTGACTGCCTACCTGCCAAAGCCAATAGGTACGTGCTGATTACGTTTTAGTGGTGCTGATGTTGATAACGAAACATATTAGTAACACTCACAACATCTTTGAAAATAGGAACGTTCCACTGCATCCCAAGTTCTCCTTTCAGAAAATTGATGTTGCCACCAAGCCCTGAATATTCCAACATCGTCCTCATCATTGAGCCTCTTATTGGGAAAATAGGGCTGTCCCTCTGATCGTACATACAGACGTGGCGGACAGCGGACTTCAGTTTGTGCCCGGCATCTTCCCTAACTTCAAAAGCTGCGTACTTGTTGCTGGGGAACAATTGCCTCCAATCCAATTCGTACTGTAGGTTGTGCTTTATCTGAAATACGTCAGACCGCAACATTACGATACGGGCAAGTTATAAGGCATATTAGAATAATGCATTCGGATAAATAATATAATAATTACTTGGGAGTTTGCAGTAAGTCCAAGGTCGAACATGAAGCCTGTATCTCTTAGCTTGTAACCTGACACTGGCCAGTCGGAGTCATTCCGAAAGATGGAGGCAGAACCCCTATAGGATAGCAATGATTAGAGGATATTGACTTCACGTTAGAGATACCTACTGAGAAACACAGCTTGTTTTGTAAATACTGTTGTTTTTCATCCTTGATCAGATACGTAGATCGGGATTTCAAGAACTTGATTATTTATTTGCTATCAAGAGAAGTATCCCTTTGAAAATGTGAGAAATCGTCACTCAAATGAATTTTCAATGTTTTAAATTGGTTATCACCTGAAGAGAGCGGAGTTTGGGCCAACGATAGAAAATTGGCCGATAAATTTCAAAAAATTCGTTTGCTCATCAATAGTGAAAAAGAAATAAGTGAAAAAATAATATGAAAAAGAGCAATACCTATTGAGTTTTTACAACATTTGACTCACTGGAATATTGCTCATAATTACAACTCAGCACAACGCATAGTCAGGACGAGTGGAATTTTTAGGGGAACGAAGAGAAATATCGGGAATTAGTAGATTGGTCGTTTCAATACCTACGACGGGTTTTCAGGGATGGTCCAACCTCTGAGAAATGTACACAATCTGTCGGTATATTTATGTATATTGGATAATAAGTTTTATTCTCCTTACTCGTATGATAATATGAGTACTTACACAGGATCGTATTTCGTGAGGAATGGTTTGGAGAACGTGAATCCCATATTTTTGGTTCGTTTGGTGCCGAAAGTGCATTCTCCTCTGAGGCTTTCTGCTCTCCCGAAGAGATTCGGTAAGTTACCCCCGACCACCACCATTGCCTCGTTGTTGGAAACAACAGTGTTGATAGAGGCTGACACCCAATTCGTTTCATTGACGTGAAAAGTTACCTAAAAATAAAATAGATAAGTAATTTATTGTATTTCAATTACACTTCAGAATGTCTACCACAGACTGGTATTTCTTCCATGCTGGTGGATGCCATGGGAATTAACAGAGCCTAACCCACGCAGCCCGAAAGATCCAACGAAATTGGGTAAAAAGAGGAAATTATGCGACTCAGGCAGACATCAATTTATAGGGACAAAGACCCTTGAGTTATATTAATTAGGTACATGCCTACCATGTACGTCTAAACATACGCAGTAAACAGTTATTGTAACGAGACACGTAAATCGTCCAAATAAATGCTCCCATAGAGCAAAAATACAATGGAGAATTATCATCAAATTTTTTAAATTTTTTTCTGAGAGATAATGACTCAAAAGAAACTATAATGAAGTCGTAAGGCAAAAAAATGTACCTATCTGCAATTTTAGAAAATTTATTGAAATATTTATTATTGTAATAAGGCGGGAAAGTGACGTTGAAAAGAGTGTCGTCTGTCATTGGCCAATTCCATCCAAGATGCCAAACGAACAAAGTGGAACACAACGCCCATCACTGTTTGGGCTCCTGATTAGTGAGAATAGGATTTACATAATTATAAAATTGATTCAATTAATATTATTTAAATTATTCATATTTTCACTGCTCTCAATGCGATTTCAGCGCATTCTTTTTTGGTTCAGTTCTTTCAGAGTGACGTAGGTAAGGGTTTCTCTAGAGCCTCGGAATTCAGCCTGTGATTCAAACAGCTGAGATTTTAGTCCAAGTTTTCTCCACAACCGAACGACAAACTATTTTTTTCTTTGTATTGACAGTGTTATTTTATTCCAAATAACAATACAAAGGCAAAAAATGCGATTTTCTCATACACGATAATTCCCTACTCCAAAGTTTGGAGTGCCAAATAGGAGAAGAATGTTGGAGAAATTTCGAAAGGGGTGAGTGATATCATACCTCGTAACCATGTTGCGACGAATTTTCTCCTCTACTCGTTTCAATGTCGACTGCAATTTTTTTGAAAACTCCCAACTTTTGGAGGTGAGTCCGGACCTCGTGAGTGGTTTTGATGACCTAGAAAATAAAGATATCGTAAATGAACATCTCCACCATTCTAATGAATAACTTTACTTAATTGTTAATTTTATATGTGACAAGAAGTACTATTACTACTGAGTGAATCCGGGTCATGAACTAATGAGGTTGGAACAGCGCGTGAATGATGAGTAGGTGAAATCAAGAATGGTTAGAACTCTATCACGGTGTGCCTGTAGTAAGTTGGAACACCTAGTGTGACTGCTTACTTCTTCAAAATTGTCCGCTTTGAAGAGAGGTGATACGATGTAATTAAGTAATGTGGCTTTCGTTCGTTTAATTCCATTGAAAGATACTCGATCGACTCGTGCCTGCGGAGAGATATATATCTATTAATTATACAAGGTAATTTATTGAAATCGTTGAAAATCTCATAGTTAAACCGATAATGAATCGATTTTAGACCCCTTAAAACATACACTTTGTAAAATTGAAGGGTTTAGTTGAAAATGTGTGTTTACCTTGGTTTTTAAATTTAGGTCTTGTAAATCCTCCTCTTGTTCACGTTCATCGAAATTGTCATTCTAGAACAACGGGAGAAGAATAAAACATTAGCACACTACGCATAATAAAAGCGTCTACAACGGTCTACTTCAACAACAAGAAACCAATAGTTTATCCAATAGAATTGAATTTGATTGGAATACATATAGTATTGACTGGATGAACTGTAGGTATGTAACCCAATTAACACAACTATCTTCCCTCTTTTAATACCTTTTGACTATATGAATAAGCACATTCAACAATGGTGTCAAAATGAGGGTCTACATGTAAACCC
>JAEMON010000002.1:5516696-5535672 GCA_030264115.1 Lygus lineolaris | reverse complement strand
CCTACTTGAGCTATAAACTGCCAGAAGGTTATCTGAAAAAAAAAAAAACAGGGAAAAAAAAATTCTAGTAGGTAGGTTGTAAGTACCAGAAATCACGGGTGATTTAATGGGCAAAAAAAAAAGGCAAAACAAGTACAAAAATCCTATGGAATTTCATCGTTGGAGCGTATCCCAGTTGACTAACTTTCGAATCAGAATCACAATAACCATTACTTAACGCATCGCAATCAACGAAAATTTCAACAAAATCAAAGGAAACAGCAAAGGGAATTAACACGGAATACACATCATAGAATACTGATACACATCTCCGTTACTCAGGACAAGGCACAAGGACAAGGCCTTCCTTGCCTTGTCCTCGTCCTCACGCCCCCTAACCTGACTCTGGGTAACCTCGCTCAACCTACCCCCTCGCCAGAAAAAGGTCTATTGTAGTATCGTTTCTAACGTCACCTACTATCCCGGTAACAGTTTTGTTTTCCTGCACCCGAAAGAGATAACCTTATGCCTGTTAAGTTGAAGAAGTCGAGGCACTTAAACGAGTTTTACAACCAACGAGAACGGAGAAGAACATATGTTTCGCCCGAAACAAGAGACAACTAGGCGTTGGGGACGGGTTTCGGTTTCCCGCTTCCGCGTTGTGTTGTTTTTGCGTGAAGTGTTCCCGAGATCTAAGTTCCCGAATCTCTGAGCTTCAAGCTATTATCGGAAAAAGAATGGAAATTGAATGAATTGTTTCTGGTTTGGAAAAGGGAAAATTTGTTTGGCAAAGTGTAAGGAATTCCTGTTCCTGTCACTACAAGATACAATTCATGTTTAACGTCACTTTAAGATACTACAGTAAATTGTTGCTATGTTTTATCTGGTCAGATGGGGTTAGCATTCGCGTGGGCTCGCCCTAGACAACCGTGGTATCGCATCTCGCATCAGTCGTATCGTATCGTTTCAAAAACTACTAGGAACTACTGTCTGTCCCTGCTGGTGGTACCTACACTATTTTGGTCTGGTGATATTGTCCACTGTCCATCCATTCCAGAACCTGCAAAATGATTACAGAGCGGTTTATCAATTCCAGTACCTATCCAAATTTTCAGATTGGAGTGCCTAGAATTGATTATACCTTTTAGATTTATTTATCATATCGATCTTAATCTGGTTTCTTCCTTACTGGGAGTACCTACAGCTAACCAGGGGTCGAGGAATGTGATAACGACCCGTTAAGGGGGTAGTTTCCCACTTCTACTCGGACAGGGCGCACCGAGCATATTACTGTTTCATTTGACTCATATTACATTATTACGTTGAATTTCTGTGTTTCAGAAGAAGCAGCTCCACTTCTTACGGATGAACCAATAGCACAGAACACATACGAAGAGAAGTCCGAAGTCATTGACGAATCACTAAGGGACATAGAAAATAACTTTCCCCAAAGGGAAGAAACCCGTTGCGTTGATGGGGTTGTCATTCGCATTGAAGACTCAAGCAACGCATCCACCAGTGGCGAACCACCAGATCATCAGGTTCTATTCTTTTTTTTATTGATTTTTTAAATAGAAATTTGAAGGTATTAGATGAAAATTCTAATGCGGTTTGGTGTTGGTATTTTCACTTAAAGGAAAAATGTTTAATTCATTTGGAAACGAAAAAACGCTTGCATACGAGTCTGCAACGCATTGGGACATTTCCATGTCCCATGGGACACGATCATTAGTTTGTAAACATAATATGAGAACAGTTATGCCCATAGCTCCGCTATTCGTATAGTCAATATGTTATGGTGAACATGAAAATGTTCGTTAAATCGAGAGCTTTCCAACGAGTGGTGAACGATTTTTGTGGGTTAAAAAGTGTAGAAAATGAACAAACCTAACAACGGGGTCGTTGTAAGCGGAAATCATTATAAAGGCACTGTAACACAATTTCGTGACAGTTTTTTGTGCTATGTGCCAGGGCAAAGACATGAAAATGTCAAAAAGTTTGAGAATCTTGACATTTTGTATAAACTGGCCTTAACATTCAAAACACCAGATCGTGTGCTGAAGAGAGAATCTTGAAATGTTGTATAACCTTGACAATGATGTTTAATTCTCCTGCTCAGGTGCTATAATCAGCAGTGGGCAATGATTGCTCATGAAACGCTGTCCCCTAGTGCCTTGAGAATCTTGAAATGTTGTACAAACTTGACAATAATGTCTACTACTCCTGATCGGGTACTATAATCAGCAGTGGGCAATGATTGATCATGAAAAGCTGTCCCCTAGTGCCCCGAGGCGAGATGCTACAGCTCCTCAAAGCCAATTACAAATTAGTGCTTAAACAATATACTTACTGTCTTTGAAGTCAGCAATAAGGATGCTAGTAAGGGATATTGGAATCGCAGTTTGGCATTGTACCACTGGTTTTCTACTGGTGTTGAGTACATCTAATTTATTGTAGAACGGGGTTTGTGGTTTAAGATTGACGAAGAATTGGGTGCTCTACTCTCTGCCAAATGTGCGTCTGTCCAAGAGCAACGCCTGAGTGAAGCGATGAACGAAAATGTACCTGCGGAAGAGCCGTCGTCTCCTGGTGTTCCTGAAAATCTTCCGCCAGTCTTGCCAGCTGAACCAATGGCACCAACTGCAGAAGGTTCTTCCGAATGGGTGAACCAACAGGGAGTGAGATTCACGGCAGTTTCCCACGAAGGTTGGTACTAGTGTGAATCCTACACCATATTACCATAATAAAAAAACGTGGCTGTTTTCTTTTACCACTGTTAGCATCCACTGAGGTTAGTTCTACTAGGGTCTGAGAGGTTTGTTCCAGCTATACGAATAATCGAATAGTTAACTGCGCAGAACCCTCTGCGCACATTATTGTGAATATCCGAATATTCTCTCTGTTCCATCTGAATTGTGTACTGTTAAGATTTGGAATCCTGATCCAACTGCCAGTACAAGTTGATCACAATTCGAATATTCTCACCCCTGCAGAGTTGAATATAGGGAATTCTTCTGCTATCCCTCAGGTTTGTTCCAACTTACTGCGCAATTCGAAAATCTACAAGCCGAACATGCACTCAACTTTGAGCTTGAAAACGACTTTCAGACTATTCGAATGTTATTTGAATTGCATATTTCAGTTGAAAAAAAAAAAACTTGTTTTGAATTATCTGACAGAAAGACATGATTCTTTCTGGTCAACATGGGAAAATTTCAATGAAACCCCCCTTTTGTTCCAAAACATAATTTTTAGATTATTTTTGTTTTCCCCGTCATCTTTAACCGATCTCGAAAATAAGGAGAAGAAGTAGTTGACAGACGTTGGGCGTGAATGTCAACGAGAATAATGATGACGATAAGAACACAAATTTATTACTTAGGTATATCACTTAGGTATATTATTTTTTATGAAGCATTAAGACGAAGTCTTTGTTATTTCACAGCTCCTGACCTATCCGGTCCGTATGGTTTGATAACTGTTCATGAGCTGCTGAGGTTCCTGGCGTCACTCTGCAATCCACTGGAGAAGAACAACTCTGATGCTATGATTCACATGGGCCTCACTCTAATCACTGTTGCGTTCGAAGTCAGCGCAGACAGCGTGTCCAAATTTCCATCCTTGATGTTGATTGTAAAAGATGACATCTGTCGAAATCTCTTCTCGGTGAGTAGGTCCTGATAGCACCAGAGCTCGACTTTATTGTATTTTATTCGTAATGTAGTTGTATTGGTTTTAATTTATTGATTTTGTAATTTGATTTTATGCAGATTTTTTTTTTTTACACAGATTTTTATTTAATGCAGAATGCACTACCACCTGCGTGGCAGGTGGGTGGGTGGGATTCGGTGTCGTCACCTTGCACTGTCATGACAGTCGCCATCAATAACTATACAGAAATGGGGAATTATCATCAATTTTTTTTATTTTTTTTCTGTAAGGTAATGGCTTGAAAGAAACAATATTGAAGCCGTAGAGCAAAAATAATGTATCTGTAATTTTAGAAAATTTATTAAAATGTTCATTTTTGTAATATGGCGGGAAAGTTACGTTGTAACGGGTGTCGTCTGTCATTGGCCAAAATCCGTGAAGGCCTGTCAACCAAACAAAAACAACACTGTTTTAGCCCCAGATTAGTGAGAATATAATTAACTTAATTAGATAATTGATTGAATTAATTATTAATTAATTAATAATAATCAATTATTTAACTAAATTATGTTTTCACTGCTCCCTGTGTGATCTCTGCACATTCTCTTTCAGTTGTTCTTTTAGTGTGACGTGTTACCGGGTGGCTCAAGGGCCGTCGGAATGGCGCCTGTTTTTCAAACTGCTGAGATTTTATTCCGAATTTTCGCCACACCAGAACGATCAACTATTTTTTTCTTTGTATTAACAGTGTTATTTTATTCCTATTAACAATAGAAGAGTGGGAAAAATTCGATTTTCTCATACACGATCATTCCCCATTCTGGGGGATCTTATGAGGCTAACCTCAAAATTTAAAATCAAAATATTCAACATTTGTGGCCAAGTAGGCTCATGAAGAAAAGAAAAATAAATTCCTCACTATTTGTACAACTTATAGCAAATTGGGCGCTACTAAATCTGGGTCCAGACGTGCCAGTGTATCCCTTACATTTCGGCTACTTACCTGAAATTCGCCTTGCAGAAATCTGGATCATGATTGTTCGGAGACTAGGTTGAGATGGACTCAAACCTTAATAATGTTTGCCCTTGGTTGGAAGCTCCTCATCTAATGGGACGCTTCCATATTATATATACTAATCAGTTTGTTTGTTACAGTTGATGACTACTGAGCGCCTGCCAGTTTTCAGCGCAGTTCTTCAAGCATCTTTCTTGCTGTTTGAGTCACTAAGAACTCATCTGAAATTTCAATTGGAACATTATCTGACAAAACTCTCAGAAATCATCGTGTCAGATTCTCCTAAAATTCTTTACGAGCACCGGGAAATCGCCTTGGGTAAGTTTTAAACCCAACACAGGAGAAATTATTTTCTTAAGAGATGCAATGTAGGACTACAACTGAATTACACAAATAGGTAGGTACCTACTTTGAACACACAAACTGAAATAAATTTTGTACTCATAAATAAGTTATTGAATTCGTCCTTCACAGAATCACTCGTCCAAATGTGGAGGATTCCCGGCCTTGTCACAGAATTGTACTTGAACTACGATTGCTGTCTGTATTGTCCAAATTTGTACGAGGAGTTGACAAACCTATTATCAAAGGTAAAACCCCACCATGCAGGCCACCCAAGTACTGGGTTTCCATAAGAAAATATTTAATTTGTCATGATAACATAACGTAAATCAAATCCATATTTTCTTTGTCAGGACTTTTTTAAGTTACATTATGTAGGTGTTGGTTCGTTAGTCTCAGTTGGTCCTGCCAAGAGAGCTATCTACCTGCTGTTGAGTTGAAAATTACAACCAGAGGGTTGATCGAAAGCTCCTCAGAATGAAATACCGTTTTTAACATAAAAAAAAAAAAACAAGGACATTAGTTGTCATAACACCTACATAATGTAAATCAAATCCCTTATGTATGAGCGAAATTTTGTATTTTCTAATTTCAGAACGCATTTCCCGTGTCAGGCATATTCAACACACATTTACTTTCTTTGGATGCGTTGCTCACTGTGATTGATTCGATTGAGAGTCATTGCAATAGTAGAATATTGAACGAAAGGAATGGAACTTCATCAGGTAATAAACCACTTTTATAAAACCAATACCTACCCATTAAAGGGTAAAACGCCAGGAATGTCTAGTGCCCCATTTGTTTTCTTTAGAGTTTTTTACATAGTTGCATAGGTTTTCTATTTGATTCATTTTCGGAAAACAGAACATATTCTTTCCAACTTATCAAAGATTGATCGAAGTTCCTGTGTTGATCGGAGTTCCTGGTGATCGTGAGTTCCTGTGTTGTTCCCGTGGTCATGATCTGTTGATCATGTTTTAACATTATTCTGAACGGACAATGAGGAACTTGCATGGGTCTGAAATTTTCGATTTATTTGCCAGTTTCTTGTTATTTGGGGCTGGAAAACAAGATTAGGGGCATGGAAAGAATATTTACCTAGTTGTTTCTAAAGCTGGGTTCACATGGACTCTCAACACGCGTAAAGAACGTACGACGTAAAGGCCACACTCACTTGTATCTCTCGTCTGTACATCAAGTAGTTTACCCAATGTGCTGATTCAAAAATAAATTGTTTTCACACATTCAACGCAGGAACCAATTAGCGTTCCCCTCTGTCAGACTTTTAAAAATGCAACACCTGATGCCCCAATGCTATATCTAAAATGAGTAGGTCAGTTGCAAAACCAAGTAACTATCCATTTAAAAGAAAATTGAGTTGGAGATATCGGTGGATTTGGAATGGCGTCAGCTACTACAGTTCTGGCCTGCGTTCAAGAGCCAACAGTACAACCTTTGAAAATAGAGTTTGGAAGTTCGTGGCTATGTAAAAATCGGTTGAAAACTGAGCTGTTAATTGTCCAACAGTGCAGTGCAAAATCAGTCAAAAACATTAATGTTTGTCAGTACAGATGCTTAACCAGTACCCCCCTTTTACCCCTCTTTTCTTAGTTTCGCAAATGTATAGCTGGTTTATTTCTGGGTTGGGCATCCAGTAGCGAAAGAAGCCAAATGCAAAACCAGTTATGTCCAACTTCCACTTCGCAATAACCAATTTTGTTCTAACGTGACGTTGAAATTCAACAGGTCTAAGATTTGTCCTTATTTGTGGTATAAAAATGCTTTAGGAGTGTAATAGAAAAATTGCTTGAGGATTAATTGTTATTGACGCTCCAGTATTTGATTTTTTTTAAATTGTGTTGGTATTACAGCAATTGAAAATGTGTAAAGAACATATTCTGTTATAATACATTATATTGTTGATTTATAGGCGGAACGATTGGGGAGGAGATGCTTGACCACTCAAGTAACTACATCTTGAGGACTGGTACTCGACAGAAAATATCTCAGAATATACCGAGCCATGAAGAACTCATGGCTGTGAAACGAAAGAAAAAGGTTTGTAATTCATAGTATTCAATGATTGCATTTCTGCATTGCAAGCCCATGTACCACCTGGAAAAGGTATTTTCACTCAATCATCATCATCATAATCGTAATCTTGTTACAGCTTTTGGCGACAGGGACTGAGCATTTCAATTCCAAGCCCAAGAAAGGGATTCAATTCCTTCAAGAACACCATTTATTGTCTACTCCGCTTGATCCCAAGGAGGTCGTCCATTTCCTTCGAGAAAACCCTCACTTGGACAAGAAAATGATCGGCGAATACATCAGCAACCGGGCCAATCTTTCTGTGTTGGATTGTTTCGTAAAGTGAGTTACTTATATTTATGTTTCACATTGTGTGCTTGCTCTGAGTACAGGTTGGAACCAAATAACATTTTCATTTCAAATAATATCCAATTAGGGAATATATTTCGAAGATCTTTCTCAAGATTAACTTTTTGGCTTGAAATATTTCATCAAACGTACGTTTTTTAAGGGTTTTTCCTGTATATCAGATTCGAATTGTTGGCCCTGGCTATCATGTTGGCTCGAGTCCACTCTTATTCAACAACCATTATATCAACAACAATTTAATCATGCATTTTTTCAGGTCCTTTGATTTCAACGATTTGCGGGTAGATGAAGCTTTGAGATTGTATTTAGAGACGTTCAGACTCCCTGGTGAATCACCGCTAATATCTCTACTCATGGAACATTTTGCTGAACACTGGCATGTAAGTTCATCAAAAGCTATTGACAAATTAATACATAGGTTAAGTATATTATACGTATTATTGTATATTGCATTTTTCGATCTATTTGAATTAAACCAATTCCACATTATTACCTCTTATAGCGCCAGGCTGAAAAAATAGGAAGTTCCCCCCAGGCCACGCCAGTTGGGTGTAGGTCACCCCCCAGGCCAAAAAGGTTTTTCAATTTGATTACATTTGTATGACCCTCTATTACGTTTTTATTTCTTTCCGCCATTATAGCCAAAATGGCGGATGCATCAAATTGGTACACGTGCCCTCCTGGTGTGAACTAGGATTGTATCCGATTGATACGCGTGGCGCATGGGTGACAACTTGATTGTATCAATTTGATACATATGCCGCTCTAAGTGCTAAACTGGTTTTACGTTGAATTAAACCTGTTTCACATAGAATAACAAATTTTTTCGCTTTCATTGAACCGTTTCTTACCTTAAATTAGAGTGAAAAATGTTTAATGGGGTCTGCGCATGATTTTTTTTTACAATTTTTATTGAAAGGGAATCGATTCAAAATGGCCAGCGTGGGGTTATTTCATAATTATGGGGTCTCCCTATTTTTTTTTTTATCGACGAAGAGAAATGTGTGTTTTGAGAAATTCAAAACATTCCATTTTAACATGACGATTTCTGCTCCCACATGGAGTTTTTTGTCCTGATAAATAGTGTTTACTAGTCATGGCAACTCAAATAACATAATTAATGGGTTTTTTCCAATTTTTATTTCTCATGCGCAGACCCCATTGAAAGTAAAAAATGTTTAATTGAAAGTGAAAAAGGTTTTATCCAATGTGAGAAAGGTTTGAATAGATGTGAAACAGTGATATTTAGGGACTAACAGTATTTAGGGACTAGCCCACTTTGAATTTCAACAACTCGAGCCCATGGTGGTCTCTGTTCATGCACAAGTGTTGAATGTGAAGAGCTACTCTGGCTAATGAATAGCACGATTTCGTCCTGAAGCACATAATTATGTAGTATTAATCCGAATAATGACATCCTAAGCTCATGCTTTTGTGATGAATCTTAAGAATGGCAATATCTTGCTAACTCTTTCCATCTCTGATGGACTGAAGCTGAAAATGTCTCCAGATTGTCACGTTGTGTGATATATATTTTAATTACAGAAATGTAACAATGAGCCATTCGCCAACCCTGATGCCGCGTTTACATTGGCCTACGCTGTGATTATGTTAAACGTAGATCAACATAATCACAATGCCAAGAAACAGAATGTTCCCATGACCGTGGACGATTTCAAGAGAAACCTGAAAAATGTAAATGGAGGTCAAGATTTCGACGGAGAGATGTTGGACGAAATGTATACTTCTATTAAGTAAGAGAACATTACTTTACTGTTCAGGATTGTTGGGGATTTGGAAGTATTTGGAGGTTTTTCTTATCGTGTATTCCCTAGAATTTGGAAATCTTGTAATTGAGAATGTAACCAATCAAGAACCAAACAACGTTATTTTCGTGGAAATAGACAACGTTTTCATCAACTCCGGTTTCTTTTTACGGAAATGGGTTTCCACAACTTCATTTCAAGTGATTTTCGTTTGTTCGTAATAAATGATGCTGTTGTTTCTTTCTCTAAGGTTCTACTTCATCTTTGTGTATTTACATGTAGAACCCATGTTCCTTGTGCATTTATCAGTGTGTGGTTTTGCTTTAGGAATGAAGAGATTGTGATGCCAGCTGAGCAAACCGGTTTAGTCAGAGAAAACTATCTGTGGAACGTTTTATTGCGAAGAGGAGCTAGCAAAGACGGTCTCTACATTTACGCTCCCAACGGTCTTCTAGATCACGATCTGTTTTCTTTGATTTGGAGTCCTGCTGTGTCAGCTCTCAGTACTCTCTACGACAAGGCCAAAGACCCAGCTATCTATCAGAAAGCTATTTCAGGATTTAGGTGAGCTTTCTTTTGCCATGGGGGGGTTTGCAAATTTGGAGTTTTCACAACTGTTGAAATCTACTCTTGGAAAGCAGTGGCGGCTGGTGGTCTGTATTAAGACTGAGGCATAATATATATATTCGTGAGATAAGTAAAGGTGTTGACTTTGAGAAGTTAGGTAGGGGAGGGTGTCGGTAGGTTGGTACCTACCTAAGAATAGATAAGTATCCATATTTTGGGCCTTCATTTATTTAAAAAATAGAACCAAAGAATAGGAAATCGAGTACCTACAGGTCAATTGGACCAAAAAGGTGAACAAAAACAGAGAGGCAAATTATGTTTGGGAAGAAAGCAATTTTGAATGTATTTGAAAAGTAGTTCTACGCCATCTGCTAGTTCTTGTTTGATAAATGAATTTGATTCTTTAACTTGGGTACAAATTAAATACCAATAAATTATCGTGAATTGTATTTTACAACAACAATCAGTTATTTCAACTGCCTCAATGGATAGATATTATTTGGACCTTGCAATTTCTTTTTTATAGCTGCTGCTTGCAGTCTATGATTTCTGAGAGGATGTAGCGGTGTCTATAAACTTATTTATTGTGTTTTTAAATAAAAAGTTGGTGAGCAGAATCCAACTGCACAGCTATGTTTGAACGAATTAACAAAGCCAATTCTTTAGGTTTATGGAGGCGTTTTTTTATTAGATTCGTTAGATTTGATCCTTTCTTTCAAGTGCTTTAAATCAAGCATCCCCTTTATATTCCACAAAGGATCACCACCCAACAATAAACACGCAATAAACACGGGAAACAAAAGCAAGGCGTTCATTTTTGGACGACCCGTGATCTATTCATGTTGTTCATAACCATTCACGTTGAATCTACTAGTCGATCAATTTCCAATTTGTTTTATAGTTGTAGTGCAATATCCCTCTTCAAGTTTTTAACACGAAAACCCTCCCTTCATAAGAACGAGATGTAGTAAGCTTTGGTTGCAGGGCTACAACAGTGTTTGAGGAGGGAGAAAACATGATGGGAAATGAAAAAAATAATGTTAGGACTTACATAGCTGTATCCAGAAACTCGGACGATAAATGCCAAAAACTCCCAAACCTCAACTCCAAAACTTGCAAACACTCCAAAAACTCCTGGCTTGAAACTAGCAACTGAAGAAGAATAAGAACGTGAAGTGGAAGAGGAATAAATGCTGAAATCTTCAGAACTCGAACGTCACTTCAAGTTTGACTGGCCAAAGGTCATCTTTTAGCTTTTTTCTTGCACAAAATGGAACATGTTCTAAATCTACCCATAAGCTTAAAAATGCTCAGGAAGCAGTTCAAGCTATGGAGTGATGGAGTAGTTGACATTGGGAAAATGCTGAAAAAGTTTCCTTCTTCCACTCCATGTTTGGGAATTAGAAAAAGCGGAAAACCCCCTCAAAAAGCTCGAAAAACGCTTGTGTCTTATGCCCTTTAGTCCCAAAAGTAAGAGGGCCCGGTCCAACACCTGCTGAGAAACATTTTATTATATATTTTCAACATTATATTTTCTTTTTTTCCTTTCTTTTTTCTAGTTGAGGAATCATTTGTAAGTTTGAGTTACCTGATGAACGATTATTATTATATTGTGCCGAATCGAGATGTCGCCGGATCATTGAAAGAAATCAATATTATTTATTCATTTATCATGGTGCAGTTCTGTGAATCCTTAAATTAATGCTTTTTACAGAAAATGTGCCATGATTTCCGCCCATTACGGTATGAGCAACGATTTCGACAATTTAATCGTGACTTTGTGCAAATTTACGGCTCTTCATACTTACCTTGATGACAAGAGTGATGTAAGTTGAATTTACAGTGATTATTTTAACGTTGTTTTCATTGCATCATGAGAAAATTTGTTATTACAATAACGAGAATGTGATTTTTTTTAGTCACCCGAGAGTTTATCTATAGCATTTGGTGAAAACCACAAAGCTAAGCTAGCTGCCAAAACAGTCTTTAATCTGGCACATCGGCACGGTGACATCATTCGTGAAAGTTGGCGCAACATTTTGGAATGCGTTCTTCAACTTTACCGGTGCAAACTCCTACCCAAGAAACTCGTTGAGGTACGAAAACAAGACATCAAACAAGTTCTCGTAGTTGACAATCGGGCTATAACCAAATCAAAAACGTAATCTTTTTTTTTAGGCTGAAGATTTCATTGAGTTGAGTGGAAAAATTTCACTGGTTCGAGAAGAAATACAGATGAACCAAAAAATAGAGACAGGAATCTTTAGTTCTCTGTACTCCTATATGATCATGGGATCAGGTACGTAGTTCCATTCATTGATTTGTCAATATTGGGTGTGTCACTGTCGAAAAATAGTGCCTTGGGAGTATTTATGTCGGCGTTGTTTTTTCAGAACAAAACACCCAGAAAGGACCATCTGCCGAGGATGACGAAGCTATCAGACTTGCTAGAAAGTGTATCGAAGATTGTCATTTGGAGCAGCTGATCACCGAATCGAAATTCCTTCGTCTTGATTCGCTGCAGCATTTTGCAAAAGCTTTGGTGACCGCCTCGTATGGGCCTGAAGGACACGTTTCTTTGGGATCATCGTACAGTGAAGACACTGCCGTATTTTTCCTTGAATTACTTCTCAAAGTCGTAATCGAAAACAGGTACCACCCTGCTCATCTTCGCTGGTTTCATTTCGACTACTTATCCTTTCCAGTCATTTTTCCTTTAAGCCCTCGTTGAAGACGAGCAGCAGCAATAGCATAATAGTGGCATCATCTCTCTATTGAGAACATCAGATTTCAAGTCATCATCTCAGTATATTGCTTTTTCAGGGATCGAATAAGTACGATGTGGTCAAGCATCCGAGAACACATTTATACGTTGCTGATGGGAGCAGCTGCCTGTGATCACCACTTTCTAGTCGAGAGATCAGTTGTTGGGCTCCTAAGATTAGCAATCAGACTAATGCACCGAGAAGATATGAGCCCCATGGTGAGTTCCCATGCCTCTCCAATGCCTGAAGTTGTGGTTTGGTTAGCCAATCTGCAACAATTGTGTACCTACTTACTACCTGATACCTTAAAACGATACCTTAAACCTGATACCTTGATACCTTGAAATGTGTCTCCTATATGGACTATGTTGATACTAGCTAAGTTGTTAATTATTGGATTTTTATTTCAGGTATTACAATCACTGAGAATGTTGCTGCTCCTAAAAGGGTCTACCCTTTCAAGAGTCAGCAGGCAGGTGTCATACGGGATGTACGAACTTTTAAAAACCAGTGCTGCCAATATTCACTCAGCTACTGATTGGGTGATAATTTTCACGCTTCTCGAATGTGTGGGCGCTGGAGCACCTCCTCCACGAGTCGTTAGCAAACCTATAAATTACAACGATTCTGGTAAGTCATTAGAAAAACATAGGTAACATGCTATGTTTATGTTTTTAATGAGCCCATTCTAACATGCCCATGCCTTAAGAATTATCCTTCAAACGTTTGTCGTGTTCCTGAGAGGGAGTCCTCTTAGCTACTTATCTAGAGGGATTCCATCTAGAAAGCATTCTATTTAAACTCATTCAATTCAGTTGATTCCTTCTAATTTTATTGAAGCAACAAAAGAAATAAATAAATAAAAAAGAAAAAAAGAAAATGGTGTGGAAAAATCATGTGAGGCCAGGAATCAAACTCTTTCGCTATCTTGGGGAAGACTACCAACTGGCCTATAATTTCCCATGGGAGAAGACAAGTGGAATCGCAGGCTGACACCCTTGCAACAAAATTACCTATGAGCTGTTTGAGTTGGCCTTCTTTACTTTATTCTACGATAATAATTAGGTATTGTTGATTGTGCAGGTGCCAAATCTGAGGGCGAAGTTCAGGCTGACAGTGGACTCGGAAATGAACGAGGTTACACTTCAGATTCAGAACTCAGCAAAGCTGGTAGCTTGCCAATATCCCCGAGCAATAGCACTGATACTCCTCTTAGCACACCAACTGGCTGGATTCTGGTTTGTATTATTATCCGTGTTAGTCAAAAATAAATAAATTAATATGGACTTGTATCATGATCATAATGTTTAAAATGATACCGTGATTGTTACTAAGGCTGGCTCATGAAAATATTCTTCTACTATACATGACCATAAATGTCTACTGTACATGAATCATGAACATATTCTAATTTGTCTAGGTTGGAAGAGAAGGGGAGATCCAACCAGTGTCTATCGGAGGTCGCATCGTCCCTCCAGACTTCTCTCAAATCGAGCGTGAATTCTACCCGCACGATCCGTACTCGATGGTCAAATGCTGCGAGAGTCTTGCCTTTCTAGTCAGGGACGTTGTCCACATCACTCCGTATAATTTCCAAAACTGTGTCCATTGTCTAAGAACGTTTGTTGAGGCTGCCGCAGAGGCTTGTAAGTCCCGATCTTTATCTGTTCAAGCTTATCTAGGATTCATGTTAGAGAGTTAGCACATGTCTGGTTACATTTTTCAGAATTTTGTGGAAAGCAACTGTAGGATTCGTATCTGGGCGAGCGCGTTTAGGCCTCTTCTGTCCCCGTTTCCCCTCTGGAATGGAAAATGGCCCACTTACCTATAGCTAGCACCACCACAGGTAAACACTTCAAGGTTGTCCTCTAACCAACTTCAACTTTTTTTTTTTTACAGCCGAGAGGAAGTACAATAAGAAACTTCGAGACGCCGCAAACCACAAGACTAACAGGAAACGAGGTGGGAAGAAAAGGGAAGAACGAGCTCAGAGTCCCACTGGTAATGCATATGATGCTGATGAAAGTGATTCAGACGACACGCCGGGATATCAACAAGTCTGTATTCAGGTAATTATTCTCACGTATCATTCAAGGACAAAATAACCAATGTTGGAGAGCGTTGATTTAATAAAGGCTTCTTCAGTTTTAGGTCCAACTTTTTTCTCCGATTAGTTGGCCTATCATTGACCTTAAACATAGTTCAGTATGAAAACGTTAACGTTTTTAACTCAAAATTGAAGCCTGAAAAAATTGAGATTCACTTTTTACGCTCATTCTGAGGACGTTTTAACCTACCAAAAAAGCGTAGGTTAAATTAATTTTCAAAAAATAATTTTAACCAATTTGGTGGGTTCTTATAGGAAATTTCACGCTGATTCCGAATATACCACATGTTCCTAGGTTTAAGATGGTAATTTACACACAAAAAAACCCTAAAAAAACACGTTTTTTTTAACATTTGAACCCTTGAAGTTGTCCAAAAATTCTGGCCAATGAACTAGACCTTCTTTTGATATTATTGACGTTTTGAAATTTTTTCACATTTTTAGCTCGCTCCCTCGGTCAGATATTGTCTGGAATGACACACCCATACCGTACCGTACCATACCATACCATACCATACCCTTAAGCGGCGATATCGCACTGATTCCAAATACATTCTATGTTCCTATTATTTTAGATATTATCTAAAATAGCTGATAATTAGCTGTCCAATCATCAAAACCCAAGTACAAAATTTTACGTTGGACCATTGGGGACAAGCCAACATTTTTCGTATGGAATAAAAGTAAGTTTATTAAATTTTGTGTCTAAATAGACCAAAAAGAGCGCAACAACAAGATAAGTCACGATTTTTGTTGATGTTTCAAAGTTTATGGAAGTACCTACCAAATTTCACTGAAAAGGTGTAAACAATGAAAACTTCGTCAAAATCACCAACATATGTGGCTGCGGTGTTGAGCTGGTTTTTACCTCATTCTACGAGGTCTGTCACTTTTCTTTCATACACAAACAATTTTGGATTGTTGCAATGGTCAAAAACCTTATTTTCTGGGTTTCTTGATGATGTGGGCCGCTAAGTACCTTGGTAGCTATTTTACTATTTTACTCGGTAGCGACCCACCTACATATCGATAGTAAAAGTGAAGACCTCGTAAGCACAAAAAAACCTCATATAAAATGAAATTATGTTATGGTTTCATCGATTTTTGTCCCCCAGCTGTTATCTGGTAACCTGTTACCTGGTACCTGTTATCTGGTAACAGGATAACCAGTTATTAAAAAACAGCTTAGCCCATCCCTTCTTACAAGGTCTTGCTACACCCCTGGCAAGTTTCTACACACTGCCACAGAGAAGAGATGGGACAAAGGCGGGAAAAATGGCTTTGCCTGAAGGATCAAGTCCTAAAAAACTACCTATTCCACTGAAAATCAGAAAATCGCCAAATCCGACTTACGAGGTCTTACACTTTTACTATCGATATGGGGACTTTCTTGGCTTTGCAGGACACCCATAAACTGCAGATAAAACTATTTTGAATATTACTTTTGAAAAATTCAATCGAAACGTCGCCCGTACGTACAAATTAAGCGATTCGGAAACAAACGCTTGATACTCAATCAATAGGGTTTGTTGTTGTTTGATGGTGAAGCGTGACGTCATCCCCATACCTAGGATTGGGTACCCAACAAGATTAGTATCGTGTTATCGTTGTTTCTCTTCACTCCAATTTTCAAATTTAGTAAATCAAAGTATATTTGTATTTAATTCACACTTTTATTCCTGATTTTTCCTGCAACATAAGATGTCTACAAAAGATCTTTCTCGGCGAAGAGTCATCTCCTCCGTTTCAATAGCATTAGCTCGCTCCTCGTTATCTCCTGAACCCTTCGATGAATCTTGCATTTCCTTGTACTCCTCAGAAGCCTTCGGATTTATCAGCCGCTCGCCCTCTTGAGTCATGTGGAGGTGGACTTTTCCGACGGTGTCCTGGTTTTGATTCAGCACGTTCATTTTGGGTTTACTCTTGTTTCCCGCTTTGGTGTCAGAGACTGTCGAGTCGAGTGGAGGAGTGAAAGGCCGTGATTCGCTCATATGAAGCTCTCTGTTATTATTTTATTGAAAACGCATTGATTACGTACTGTTCAAAGTTGTTGAAGAATACTACGTTTTTTGATTCCCCATTGTCTGAGAAGGTTCTCATGGTCTGAAATGGAAGCCTAGACCATAAGCGGCATATTAGTTGTATTTTTTTTTAAAGAATAGCCCGATGCACCTCAAGCTTGGGCTATGCCTGTCTCGTGTTATTCTTCGATGACGCAGTGCTGAGGTAAGAGTTCCTTAGTTCGCGTTTTATAGTGCCCTATGAACAACTACGGGTTCAGTGCCCGAAGCTCAAACCTCATATTTGGATTTGAACATATTTGGACTCATATTTGGACTAGTGATAACAGAGACACGGCAGCGGAAGGCTGATACTTCTGCATCAATAGTGGAAAGATGGCTTGGGAGATAGTGCGACTCCACCTAGTATTATCAATTCAGTGACTATTAGGGTAGTTGGGTTCATCACATAACAAATTAAAGAATTGGACACATTTCGAGATCCAGAACCAAAACAGAACCAAATAGTCGCTGTTGCGTCGCTCCGTGTTCAGACCTACAATGAGGAATGGAGATGGGTGAGAATTTGCTATTTCTGATCTCAGAATCGGATTCAGCACCCTCAAAAACCCCTGTACCCCAATTTTCAGCTCCTAAATTTCTAGTTGTTTGGTATATCTACGAGCTACAGGAGCTATACGAGCTAAGCTACAGGAAAAACGCGTGACGTCATTTGGAATGTATCTCCCTCCCACGTGGTTCCCACGTGAGGGAGCGAAAAGGCAACACATACCACATGACCTTTCCACTTTCGCCCTCTTCCGTTCATTTCCGACCCATCATATTGCACCGTTTCGGTAAGCTGTATTAGAACTACAATTTTAAAATATGATAAAGAATAGACGTCATTATGGACTATTATCCTAGACTTTATGGGGAAGACAATACAGTTGCTCAGTGAAAAGTCGCCATTGTCACTAAGAGTAAGCTAGTAAAAATATAAAAGGAATATTTTTGATAAAATGTGACGTAGGTAGGTAAATACTTAATAGCTCAGGCAGCTTAGGTCAAAAAAAGGCCGTGCTTCCTAAAAAATCCGAACAACCTGGAAATTGTTTTAATCGATGTTGTTCCACTCCAATATGAGGGATTAGAACTTTGCGAAAGTTTTCTAGTTGGGCTTAACTTTGGGGGGGCTAAAAACCTCATAATTTTCGACTTTTTGCGGTTTTCCGGTGCGCCGATACGGCTGAGATGTACGAAAGTGGTTTCAATCGATTCAGCGAGCCGAAAACCATGTCAGATGACTCCAAACACGGTCAGTTACCTTATGTCCTAGCTGGACCTCCATCGTACGACCACCGTACGACCATGCGACGGTCCGATAATCCGACGTCGTTTTATCAAACATATTGAGAAGTCACTAGGTGTCCTAATTGAGCCAGAAAGACAGTCGCACGATGCGGATGAACGGTCGGATTAGTTTAATTCTAGGTCGCATCGTGTGGATCGGACAGTCGCACACAGAACAAACACACTTGCGAGATGGCAAGTGTCCCTTCCTGCTCTGGCCTTCCAGCCGGTCGTGCTACCCGCAGTTGGATAAATGCATCCGATCAATTCAAGTTGGTCGGATTCGCGTTGGTCGTGAGATAGTCTGTGGTGTTTTGCCTAGCTGAGTTAAATTGTATTGAAATTTAACCAATTTGGTGGGTGATTATCACAGGGAATTCCACGCTGATTCCGAATATGCCATATGTTAATATGTTTAGATTGTGAAAATCCTCAAAAAACCCGTTTTTTTAAGCCATTTTTTACTCTAAATGTTCAAAATTTGACCCCTTGGAGTACTCCAAAAATTCTGGCCAAAAACTCACCCTTTCTTTTGATATTATTGACATATTGATTTTTGTGTGGACTTTTTATCTCGATTTCAGGGTAAAATAACGTCTGGAGTGATATATGATATAATTATATGTGTCACTCCAGACGATATCTGACCTTGGAATCGAGATACAAAGTCCAAAAAAATCTTTAAATTTCAATAATATCGGAAGAGAGGATGAGTTGGCCAGAATTTTCGGAGTACTTGAAGGGATCAAATTTTGAAAATTTAGAGTCAAAAATCGCTTTAAAAAACGTGTTTTGGAGGTTTTTGACGTAAATTATTATCTTAAACATAGGACCACAATATATGGTATATTCGGAATCAGCGTGAAATTTCCTATAAGAATCACACACCAAATTGGTTAAAATTATTTTTTTGTAAATTCGCTCATCAACTCATGCTGCATGAATGGAACTTCATTAATCATTGCAGACCGGGCCAACTTTGGCAACTTTGGATCTTAAGTACCTACATTGATCCAGTTTTCACAAAAGAA
>JAEMON010000002.1:5499121-5511789 GCA_030264115.1 Lygus lineolaris | reverse complement strand
ACACCCTGTATATTATAGAGGGTGAACACAAGTTAATTGTTCACCATTTCTATCTCCGTTATTAGGAGGGGTGGACAAAAACATCAAGCGGTAACCCTCTCAATTGTTTGTGAGGAATTGAAATGTCACATAGGTAACTAAACAGAATGGAGCATCCCAGAAATTTCATGAAAATTTGACAATGCGAGGCTTGAATCGAAAAGTTAACAGCCACCAGGGCCGTGGACGCCGAAAGTTGAAGAAGAATGAGGATAGTCAAGAAGACGTTGGGCCCTGGCACGTCGAAAGTTGAGACGCTAGCGCTGGAACCTCGAAGCGGCCGTGATTGAAATGCACGTCTATAACCTGGTTTTCCATTGTATTTTTTCCTACCTGAGTACGACTTTTCCCCCGTCTCATTATGCACCTGATCTGCACTCCTTGTTTTCAATCTGAAACAGTAGGTATTGATATTTTACCTCAGCAATATTATAAGTGGGTCCTAACTAGATCGAATAACTCAGATTTGATTTAAGATTACCTGTCTCAAAATCATAAACGCAAAAAATTGTGGTTATCAGAGTTGGTACCTAGGTATTAATTAAACAAAACACCTCTAGGACATTTCGGAAAATCCAAATTTGTGCCAAGATACCTATTAATATTCAACAAGATGTCAACCCCCCCCTGAAATCGATTGAAATTGTTATAGGTAATATAAACAATTGAAAGTGCTTACCCAAGTCAGTAGGTAGGTAGTAGGTACCTGGGAAAAATTGATTGAATAATTATTGGAAAATAAATATTGCTTATTTTTATGGTAGGTACTCACTAGATATCTACCACTCAAGTTTTCACAATAGGTAGGTACCTACTTAGTACCTACCTAGTCGATACGACCTTCCTTCCTATTTCAAAGTGCCTTTTAGGAGTTCCATTTGTATGATCTAGTTAATTATTATTCCAGACAGGAAGTTCTTGGAGTTTTTAGGAATTTTGATCTTAAAAACTGAAATTTTAACATTGTAATTTTCAATGTTTAAGATTGTGAGGGAATGGGGAATTATCATCAATTTTTTTTCTGAAAGAAAAAAGAAATATGTAGGTAATGTTTCCGTAATTTTAGAAAATGTATTGAAATATTTATTATTGTAATATGGCGGGATGGGACGTTGAAAAGGGTGTCTGTCGTCTGTCATTGGCCAAACCCGTCCTAGATGCCAACCAAACAAAATAAGGGTAAAGGAAAATCTCCAAAAATAAAACTGTTTGAGTTCCTGATGTGAGAATGGAATTAACTTGATTAAATAATTGATTGAATTAATTACTTATTATTAATCAATAATTAAAATTAATTCTTTTTTCGCTGTTCCCAGTGCAATCTCATTTCGTTCTTTTTGGGTTGTTCTTTTGACATATAAAAGGGTTTCTCAAGGGCCCTTGGGATGCCGCCTGTTATTCGAACAGCTGAGATTTTATTCTAAGTTTTCTTCACACTGAACGATAAGTCTACCTCCTATCCTACTCATTTTTCAAAAATAGTCACCTCGCCCTTTTGGTAGGTACCTACCTTCTTCAAAAACACCTCGACTTGTGATTTTGACTCATCACAATACAAAGTTAATTTTCGTGTTTGTAAAAATCTTGATTTACTTACACTTATCTCTCAATATAAATTATCCCCGGAGTAAAGACCAACCAGTGTCAGGCACAAAAAGACAGAACGAATGCAGCATGGGCAAGAGGCTAGGTTACAAAAAGTGTGTTTCTTGGCGTCCCTCGGTGGTCGTCTGGGAGTAAAGGAAAAGAGATAGAGGAAGGAGCGCAAAGCAGCGGGAAGCACTCTCATTGGCTCTGTCCTCAGTCCTCTTCAACCTTTGGTGTCTGCATCCCTGGACGAGGACGCTGGGACACAAGTGATATGTCCTTACTTTACTCAGCGCGAAAAAAACACATTAAAATCATGTAGGTATCATGCTTGGACGCTTAATACACCCAGAAAACTCGATTTCTTGCGTTGGAGCATATTTGCTCACGTTTTTGAGCACTCAAAATTTCGAGTGAGGGGTTATTTTTAATGACATTTACCGTAGAATCCGAATGTGCAACCTGCATGGGGTTATCTGCTCCCATAAAATGTAGGGGGGTTATCACTGGAAGTTTTCGACTAACCCTCCTAATAACAAAGATAGCAAAGGTAAACCAACTAGTGTCCACTCTGTTTATTGAGAAATTTACGTTTAGGAATGAGTATTTTTGTTGTTTACAGGTTTTTAGTCCTAGTTGGCTGATTAATGTTCCTTCGATTTTCCTTAGGTAAGGATGAGTGCAATAACCTATCTTCAGCGAGCATTGTTGGTTCCTGACCTCCAAAGCCTGAGTGGTGAGGAATGGGAGTCATGCTTCACCCTCGTCTTGTTTCCTCTTCTAGCTCGCCTTCTCGAGCCAGGAGTTCCTCTGGAAGGTCTTGAAGAAACTAGAATACGTGCCGCCACGGTGTTGTCCAAAGTGAGTAGAATCTATTGTGGTTCTGTTGACTCATGTGGATACTGCTTAACATCCATGTTTATGTGAAAAGTTAATCGGAATGAAGCTACCAACTTCTGAAAGGTGGTTGGAAGGAGGAGGAGGGCGGTTGGATGAACGAAAGAAACAGGTATCTACCTACTAGAGCACATAAGTATAGGCAACCATGATAAAATCTATAGAGTCTGTATATAAACAGATAGACGGAAGCGTTCGGTGTGACCTCATTATTATTTGTTGCCTGTAGGAAATTTTCGTACAACAGTCTTACTTAATTATCCTCCTTTCTTGAAAACTCAATTGATTTCCCCATTAGTAATTAACTCTAAATTCTGGCAAAAATCAGCCATCTTTACAACCATGGGTACCGACTCTTTGATGGATGGAACATGAGTGAACTAGACGTTTCAGCTCACGCCAAGTCACGAAATCGGACATTTTCTGTTTCCTAAGGCCGTTCAGTAACTTTCCTTCCGTGCAGTAGGTATGTCTAATGGACGGATTGTGGAAGAACTACAAATTTGTTAACACCCACCGTACATATAAATATATACCTCGCCTAATAACCAAGGAAACAGCTTCAAAGGAACATGGAATTTGATTTGATTAAAACAAGATTATGATCTGGGTAAATGTCCTAATATGGTATGGTGTATGTGTGAATGGCGTACTTACTATTCTGTGCAATTTACCTATCAATATCAATAAATTACGATCACAATCTTTAACCCTTTTAGTACGGCTCAAGTTAAATCGAACTTTCCAACGCGCTCCTCCTTTTATTTCATTTCCCATTTGAAATAGACCTTACATTTGAAAAGCACATTCACAATTACATTATCTATGTTCTCTATTATTCCTATGTCTAATTTAAAATGATAAATTTGTGCGGGAGTGAAATGAAAACATATTGATTGAGTAGGTATGCGAAAACTAAACAAACCAGAACATTGGAGGCGATACCACTACAGCCTGGTGCCGGTGATTCATTGTCATCATCCAATGACAGAGAATATTCACTTTCACTCGCATTATTGCTATCATCTCCATCGATATTTTCAGTAAACACCTTTCTACTCGACATAATCAACACAGTAAGTAAACTTGACCCAGACAAAAGTGACGAAAAAAATACGAATTTGGAGGATAAACAAATACTACTGATAACCACAACGCAACCTGTTGGTGCTATTTATAACCCGAAGGAGCCCTGCAACGACTAAAAGTACATGTAAGGCACAACATATTGCTCTGCATCCGAAACTACGAGAAAAAAGAGCTGAACGAAATAGTCGTCAGGAGTCCCAGGTGCACGGTTGGTGATGGAGAAAACAGTCGTCAGGAGTCCCTGGGGATAGTTTTGCTTGGACGAATATTTCGTCAGGAGTCTCAATGGGTTAATACTACATCTGTATCACGAAGACCATACCAGAACCCATAATAATATTTGTAGGTCTAGGGCAAACAATTACATAAGGATGGTTGCAACCATTGGACCTCACGAAACTGGGATTCACTGGCCTCCAAACTGGCTTCGTGTAAACTCGTCGATGATATTGGTTACATAGTTCCATCTGACTCTTGATTTGTTTGATAGTAGACTTTGTAATTTTTCAGGTTTTTCTCCATCACTTGACACCTCTACAAACACTACCCAGCTTCGCTCAACTTTGGTTGACCATTTTAGACTTCATGGACCGGTACATGCATGCTGATAACAGTGATCTCTTGGTGAGTTTATTGTCATTTTTATCATGTATCTTATCGTACATGAAATGTTGAAACTGGCGTGTCAAAAACCTGGTTGTAAATATCTATTGCATTACCATATTATTTTGACGCGATTTCCTCTTCCCTAGTTGGAGGCAGTTCCAGAAACACTCAAGAATTTGTTGCTCGTCATGGACTCCGCTGGTGTGTTTACTGGTCAGGATGGCAGAAACGAAGTCTGGGTGGTGACGTGGGACCGAATCAATTCCTTTTTGCCAGCACTGCACGGCGAAATATTCAAAAGCAGTCCTTCAGTTGGTAAATGAACTTCTTACTCCTCTCATTCGCACATTTATTGGATTTCCAATGTTTAAGGTACCTAACCTAAAAACTGTACCTCATCATCCGCTGAATCAATTTCCGTCTATATTAAATAAGATTCCACGACAGTTGTGTACTGGAAATCGTTAAAAAACGTCTGCCAAGTTGGGCGGACAGTATAGCTTCCTCACTTTTGCAACATGGACGTAACATATGACAATAAATTTGAAGTTTGCGCATGCGCACACGCTACTAGTGGCGCGATGGCCATGACATTGATAGGGGACTCTCTAGGGGCTAACCCGAACAATCTCTGCAAATTTCACCGAAATTGGCCGAGTAGTTCTGGAGTTATGGCTATGGAACTCATTTCAAAATTCCGCATGCGCAGCAGGTATTACTGAAACAATCGTATCGAAGTCAACCTTCAATAACCCTCTGAATTTGAACGAAATAGGTCATGCCCACGCGATACTGGTAGTCCGATTGATATGAAATTCATAAGGGACCTTCTTGAGTCTAAGCCGCGTAATCAGTCAAAATTTCACCGAAATCGGTCGAGTAGTTCCGGAGCTACGCCCATTACTACAAATTTAAACTTTGCGCTTGCGCAGTAGCTATTGCTGATCCAATCGTGACAAAATTCATAGGTGATTGTCTTGGAGTCAGCCCCCAACTGCCCTCCAAATTGGAGCAGAATAGGTCAATTAGGAACTGAGATAACGGAGTTTCAGAAAATTCACGTTTGCCCATGCGCTCACGCTACTAGTGGTCCTATGACGATGAAATTCATAGGGGACCGTCACGGGGCTAACCTGCACATTCCCTGAAAATTTCATCAAATTCGGATCACAACTTCATGGGGACAAAGAATTGACAGACAGACATACAAACAGTCAGACATATTTATTTCTTCATTCATGATCATTTTACTCTAATCAACAGGTGCAAAGGAGCCAGATGTCGACTCCTCGACCCAGGATTCTGTCCAGGAGATTGGGGAGTCTTCACTGCCAACAGCTCAGCTTGCTGAGGCGGCTCAATTCCAAGAGCCTTCGCCTTCACCTTGCCCTGCTCCTCAGACCGTACAAATTCCGACTGCTCCACCACCTCATTTGGTGCACCCTATCCCAATGAGGTCTCTTCCACGGTAAGTCTTGTTCGCTACCTAATAATCAAGTATTTTCCCATCTAGAAACCTTTTTCACTTTCAATGGGGTGTGCGCATTTTTGACCCCAAATTCGGGTTTATGCGCCAATTTTCAACTGAAAATTCCGTCTGGTCAAGTCTACAAGTAGCTGGATAGAGAGGCCATCATAATTAATTTCAAGACCCTTTTCTGCTCATAGGATACCTCATGTTACACCTTTTCAGAAAGCTCTCACTAAGATCTACCATTTGGAAATGGAAAAAATAACCATGAGCACACCCCATTAAGGATAGTGGGTAGATAGAAACAAATGAAAGAAATATCAAGATTTGTTTATATTAAGGATAGTGGGTAGATAGAAACAAATGAAAGAAATATCAAGATTTGTTTATATTAAGGATAGTAGAAAGGTAGATAGAAACAAATGAAAGAAATATCAAGATTTGTTTATATTAAGGATAGTGGGTAGATAGAAACAAATGAAAGAAATATCAAGATTTGTTTATATTAAGGATAGTGGGTAGATAGAAACAAATGAAAGAAATATCAAAATTTGTTTTTATTGCCTTAAAAAAAAACTAGACAATGTAAAGAATAATATTGTGTATTGGAAATTAATTTTGGGATGCTCCTAATGCATGAAAAATATTATAAAGCTGACTCTAGAACTGCCCGGTGCTGTGGGATGAGTTGTCCTCTTTACTCGAAAAATGGATACTCAAAGTGCATATATACATGGATACTCTAGTGCATGGATACTCAAAGGTTAGATAAAATCAGATGATAATAACGTCAGTGGGGTGTTATTCTTCTTTATTCATTCCACATCACATCCTGCATCATTATGTATCTTGCAGGGCATTGAAAGATGCGTTGAGGCAAACACTTCAGAAAAACAGCTGTTCCGAAAAATAACTTTTTTTCAACTTTAGGTAGGTATTGTTTTCTCAAAAACGTTTCGTCGCAGCGAAGTAATCCAAATTTTGAGTGATAGAGGAATAAGAGAGTCGGATAGTTTCAAATGAGTCGGATAGTTTCGTGAAATAAGGCTTGGTTTAAATAATACGATTTTATGAATAAAAAAGAATGAGGGTCAAAAAAGCCACTTTTTGGATCTCATGTAAAAAATATTTTTCTAAATCATATCAAAAAACTGTCTGTCATGATTGAAGAGAAAGACTATAATATGTACGTGCTGTAAACATTTGAACAAGATAGCACTGACAGCAACTGAGGAAAAGATTCTTGGAAATCGTCAAATCGCCTTTTCATTTAGGTAGTTACCCACCACCCTTTAAACCTTCCTTCTTATTGTATAACTTAATTATCTATAAGAAGAAGCTACAAGTGTACTATCCTGGCACCTGCCAGACTTTTTTGTGCCGAATCAAGGGAAATTAGACAAAATCAGTTATTGATAACATCGTATCTCCTAGTCCTATTTATATCATCAATGACACTATCATACCTACGTAGAATTCTTAGTCATCTTGGTATCTAGGTATGAACATGGCTGACAATTTGCTTTCTCTGGCTTGTGGTAAGTGATTTCCACTCTTCGATGTGTTCCAATGGTAATGCCCTCCTCAATATTCATGTTTTATGTGCTTTCAGACCTGGTGATGTAGTGGAAGTTACAGAAAATGGGACAACATCTCTGCTCTCGCCTCATAATTGGCAGCCACCGGCTCCCATATTTCCTCACATGGGCCAGGTAAGTGTTTATTTCTCATTCACAGATGTTTCAAACTTCTTTCTTGTTGGACGAGGTAGGTACCGCCATACTTGCTTGTACATTGTTCTTTGCACCACATTTCTCGAAAAATTCCTTTATTTCTTAGCTTACTACAGTAGGGTATCTAACCAAAAAACAGCTGTTTTGACAACAACCAATAAAAAGGGGTTCACTTTTCTCCCAGCTTTTTTTTTTTTAGCGAATCTGTTCTTGAACTAGAACACAGATCATTCTGTCATTTTGTTTTTGGCGTTGATTCATTAGACAGTTCTTGCAGGTAAACGAGTATCAGGATTCCGAATGGGATGTTACTAGGGAGAGCACGAGTGGATGCTAACCAGTCGTATTGTACGAGTGTTAACGTTAAATAACGTTAAGGTGCGAATTGGATGGAATTTGTAGATTTCAATAGTGATTTTGAAGTTCTTGTTGTTTAGAATTTTCTCTTATGGGTTTCTCACGATACTCAAAAATGAATATTAGGAACTATATGAGGCCTGTTTGGTGAATGGTTGGGAAATGGACATGTTTATGGAAGGCTAATCTACTTCCAGTTTTGGTAGGACCGGCAGGGGCGACGTCTGGCTTGGGATATCCGATGTTTTGAGCATTCCTGAGAGCTGCTATAAATTTCCAGGTGTCACAGCATTATTGTCTTACCCTAATAGACTGTCTTGTTTGGAACCAATTTTAGGGTATTCAGGAGCAACACTATTGGGTTGGGTTGGGCTGTTGAGCAAACGGGTAGGAGTAGGTAAGTAGTTATGGAAGATCCTTTTTCCTTTCCTATACCTATTACGTGTACCTACTAATTCTTATGTTGTATACCTACCTACCATCGTAAATAAAGCAATTTTTCAATTCAATTCAATCCATGGTGCCAGTATGGTTTCCTTCAACGAAGGTTATCTTCGTTTTTGGGAATCCATTCGGAGCCCCATTCGTTGACGAATAGGCCAGTTCTATTCGTGTTACGAGATGACTCTACTCGTAACGAGATACAAGCGCAAGTGCACTAACTGATTTCTATTTGTTGAGCTCCCTACTCGTAACCTGACTCGCTTCTCGTTTACCTGCAAGAACTGTGTATTAAGTTCTTTTTCATGCAGCAAGATGAACGACACTTCTGACGAACTGTAAATGCTTATAACGAATTTCCAGCAATATAACAAGAAAAAATTACCGGTTTATTGCCTGAAATCCGGTTCATTTTTATTTGCTTCATCCATCGTTACCTTCAAAACCTTTTCCCCTAGTTTAAATTCGTGTTCCAGTAATTTTGACATTCATCCGGGGGTCAGGAAAAAATTTGTACAACAAAACGAATACAACGTTTTTGGTGCTTCTCTTTGCTAAGTTTCGACACAAATGAAAAATATATTGGTCAGAATGAATACAATATTTATTGTTAAGAAGTTTTGGTTCACTAGGAATGCCTGCAGGGATATTTTCAATAAAAAAGAGAATATGTATAGTTCTATGTATAATTTCCCCAATTTGCAAAAAATATAGGATCAACATGACATAATAATGTGTCATTCTGGTCATGCTATTATGACTAGCTCCCAGATTAGCTGAATCGATTTACGTCCATTGTATCAAAAATGTATCTCCCTGATCAACTGTCATGAAAATTTACCTCCCAGATCAGCTGAGTCGAAACTTGAGCTCTCATATTGAATGTACACCATAATTTAATATCCAAGGGTGAACGCGAGAGAAGTGTGGCTGATTATCAAGTTTCAGCGCTTTAGATGTAGGCACAGGATTGAAAATACGTTTGAGCCATAATTTGACTCAACGTTTTTTGGTGCACTTCCCATGGTGCTAGAAATTTTAAATTTAAACCATAGACAAATTAATGATCTTATGTTTTCCCAAAAGAGGGAAATTACTTTAATTTACGTTGTAAGGAAGATTTAAAATATTTTTTTCCCCATTTTAAACTACATCATTGCTACCTACCAAATTCAAATTCATTGGATTGGAAATAAAGCTTTGTAGACAGAAATTTGTTTTTTCCTACCCTCTGTGAAATTATCTGTGAAAGTTTAGGTGCCTACCTCGTTTTCTGTAGCTCTTCACAATCCAATTTACACTACAACACGCCAAAAATCCGGTCAAGAAAAGTGAAATACCGTCGTCTTTGAACCTTTAATATTAACCTAGATCATCAATTCTCAATTATATTAAATATAATATAAGTGGGGTTTCCCCACCCGGAAAAGTGGGGTTTTTCAGAAATTTAACTTGGCTCTTAGGGGTAGGATGGGGGATAAAATCAACCCTATGTTCCAGAAACTGCTGGTTGTTCAATGATAGACCTCGTGAAGCATTATTTGGTATCATTGACTTAAAAAAAAGTATCCATCCTAGCTTACTGCACTGCTTTGAACGAAATTTATCAGCGTACGCACAGCTTAAGTGGAATATCGCCCTTGAAGATAATAAGCTTTCTTGTGACAGTCTAAGCAGGAAGGGTGTTCTGTAACTTAGGAGCTATCACAACTGTTGAAAACTACTGTTGGACAATCAAAACGGCAGAGTGACTATTGTAACAAGAGTTGTGAGAAATTATCGAGTTGGTACTCAGTGTATCGATTGGAAACAATGTGTCGATTGTAAATGTCAAGGGGAAAGGAAGAAAACATGAAAATTAATGGTTCAAATCACTAAAAGTTACCACAACTTGATGTATCACG
This sequence comes from Lygus lineolaris, assembly GCA_030264115.1. Lineage (NCBI taxonomy): Eukaryota > Metazoa > Arthropoda > Insecta > Hemiptera > Miridae > Lygus > Lygus lineolaris. The sequence continues at coordinate 5,501,665 of JAEMON010000002.1, read as the reverse complement.
TTAATAACTCAATACAAACGCTAAAATGATCGCCATTAAATGATAATAATAGTAGATAACATGATTCAGTCACCTAACCTCATCTCGACAAATCTTCTCACCACTTCCTGAGGTGGTCACAAGCTTGTCCACAGTGGACAGCTTTTGTCTATGTTGCTTCCTTACAGAACACCTCGCTTGCAAAACATGGCGGCGTTTATCACCAAGTTACAAACTCAACTGTTGTTACCAACAGTTGTTTCGCTTACGGAACACCCCCCTCCCCAGGCCTTGGATGTGTTCCAATCCAGGGGGTGTGTTCTGTGAGCTAAACAATCGTGGATAACCTCAGCCATATTGGTAATCGCCGCCATGTTTTGCCTGCGAGGGTTCCGTGAAAAAGAAACCTCGACAAAACCTCTCCAAAGCCAACAAACTTGTGACCTCCTCGGGAGGTGTTGAGAAAATAAAATATATATTTCAAGATGAGGTTAGGTAACTGAATGAAGTGAGCCGGGATTATTATTTTCTGGCTATCATTTTAGCATTCTATAGTATTAGTGTGATACATCAATTCAGGGTAAATTGAAGTAATTTGAACCACGAATTATCGTGTTTCTTCTCATTCACCTGGCCGTTTCCAGTCAATATATCGAGCTATCTGACGGTAGGGCTTTGAACTAAATTTCTCACAACTCTTTTTACAACAGTCGTTTTGACCCTCCAACAGTAGTTTTCAAGGGTTGTGATAACTCCAAAGTTACAGACTCCCCGCAGAGTTTCATCCAACTCTGATTAAATTGATGCTAAGTGAACAATCAAAATACAAATCGACAGCTGCGTTGCAAAAGCGTGTAAGTTCCGAACCTGAAAGTTTCCAGGAGACAGAAAAAAAGGCGGAGGCGAAATCCTATAATTCGAAAAAAAAAAACGTTAACGCCATGTGCGTGTAAAATCCTGTATGTTATCAACCGTTCTTACTGTTCTACTGTTCTTACTAGCGTGTGCGCAAGGCCCACATTAACCAATAAAGCTCAAAACCTTACTTTCTGAAAAAATTGTTCTTAAAGGCTTCTGCAGCGTGGCTGTCGAAATAAAGATGAGTAGATCTTGTGCTGTATAGATAATTCCTGCAGATCCAGTATTAGATGTTTGCTACAGTTGAAGCACCACAGCTCTTGCACCACCTTTACTCCATTAGGTACCCACTGTCAATAATATACAACCAACACAGCCGCCTCACAATTTTTTATAATTTAATTTTGATTATTTAATTTTTCATATTTTTTTTATTTTTTTCATTTATTGGGCTAAATTTTTAACAGCTGATATCCACTCCTATCGGGCCACCGACAAGCTCTCAACCACTTCCCGTGTACCCTGGATTTGCCAATATGCCCCTTCAAAATCCTACACCTTCGGCAAACTATTTCTATCAAGACGCGGTGAGTTTTGAGTGAAACTTCGTTTGAATTGGTAATTTTTCTTAATTATTTTTTTTAAGTTTATTATTTTATTCAAAACTTTTCTCGCTTTTGCTTTCTTCTTGTAAACCTTTTTTGTTTGTTTTAATTCGCTAAGAGAATAGTATCTGTCGTTTTCGTAATTTGCCTCTTCTGTCTCTCTATCGTGATGTTTTTGTTAGGAACATTACACAGTGATGGGCAAATTCCCGGGAATTTATTTTTGGGGAATATTCCCAACAAGGGAATTTATACGGGAATTTTTTTCAAGTTTTATTTTCATTTTTTTAGCCCTGTTTTATGGCCACTTCAGGGCCTACCCATGGCTTGAAATTTCCGATTGCTGTTTCCTAGCTGCTGCAGTAATGAACTAACAGAACTGGGCATTTAAAAAATTGTAGTTCAAAGTTGAACGTTTGCTCACCAGAGAGCACAGGTACCCCTCTTGAACAGATGTCAAATCGAGCGTGATCGAGAAGCACCAGATCGAGAAGGTAGGAGTAGTTGGATGTTGTTGTAGGAGTAGTTGTTTTTCAATCGCATTAGTAGTGAGAGTAGTTCAAAGTTGAACGTTTGCTCACCAGAGTGCACAGGTACCCCTCTTGAATAGATGTCAAATCGAGCGTGATAGGTCATAAACATATTATCGAACATAAATAGGTAATTTAAAGAAAAAAGCCCAAGTCATGAAGCATGAGTTGATGTGCCAATTATCAAAGAATCATCTTACCCGATTTTGTGAGTGATTTTTATAGGAAATTTTGCGCTAATTCCAATTATACCATAAATTTAATGCTTCCATGATTGAGAGGATGATAATTTACACCAAAAACCTCAAAAAACACGTTTTTTTACTTTTCATTTTCAAATGCTGACCCCTAAGAGAAGTCCGAAAATGCTGGCCAACGAACTCGCCCTTCTTTTATTATTATTGAAAAATAGATATTGACTAGATTGAATAGATATAGACTTGAAAAAGTGTTACACTTCAGGAATTATATTAGAATGGTCTACAGCGGACTTCCGTGGAGAAAATGTTTAAAATTTTTCGTACCTTCCTAAAATTTTGATTTTGCAATAGCTGAATTTTCTTCGAACCCCC
>JAEMON010000002.1:5417628-5427930 GCA_030264115.1 Lygus lineolaris | reverse complement strand
GACTTTTCAGCAATACTACCCAGACCCCAAAACTTCAAATGCGTTTTCCCAACAATAGGGATTTTTGACTTGTCACACTCCTATTCTTGAGGTGCGATTTTTCGCGTTATAGTAGGAAAAAAAAAATTTCCAGACTCCCATGAGTTCCATTTTACATTATGTGACTCCGAATACTGTACTAGGTACTCACGAATACATACCTACCTATATTACAATGTTTTGAACATTTCGCTCCGTATTTCGTACCTTACGTTGTTCTTAGTTAATTTTCCTTTTTGTCGAACTCTTTATTCCTAAAGATTTCTAAAGAGTTCCCCATTCTTTGACTGCAACCTTATGCAACTGGGACGGGGCCAACTTAGCAAGAAATAGAAAATAATTTGATCATTTGCAACTGGGTATGTTCACCGTCCGAACAGTATCAGTAGCCAATGGGCTACTTTCGCGATTCTGCTGGTGATATAGGTACGCTTTATTTGTGAAAGTGATAAATCTGAACTATACTCATTCCTATATTAAATATCAGTATTTTTCGATGATATTAGTATAGTTAAACATGCAAAACACCTACTAATTTATTACTGAAGACATCAAATCTGTTAAGAAAGACATTGAATCTACTCAATTACTAAATACATTGAATCTGTCGAGAAAGACATTAAATTAATCTGTTTAGAAATTTGATTTTCACATAGTAAGTAACGTGACATTTTCTTTTAAATATTGTTTTCCCAAATTGTCTCCCAACAAATCATGTGGCGACTCCATGATCTCCAGCCTTCGAAATCTGGATGGAACCGCCTCTCTAGAGAGCTCTCCCAGAGATAATGAAATCAAATCACTCCTCTAATGAAGACAAACAACAAAACGATTGAAGCTCCCAGATTGAGTCTGGTCGCTCTCTGGTTTTTTCTCTTCGAAAGAATTGTCTCGGAAACAATAGTCTTTCAACATTCAATAATCCTTACTTTTGAGTGGAAAACACCAGCAATCTCTACCTACCATCAACGCCAACGTTCAATTTCATTTCAATTTTATTATCACTTTATATTATTATCTTCGTACCCCTACAAAAACCACACGAATTTAACGGAAGAAATAATAAAAACGAGCCAAAATATAACTTATAAACATATTGGGTAGGTGCATAGGTACACATTTTTTTGAATTAGCATCGTTCAAATGTTGGGTATTATATTTCACTCACTGTCGGAGTCTCTTGTCAGGACTTTTTTTTTATAGCCCCTGCATAATAAAAGAGCTTGATTATGTTGTTAGATATTCTTTTCCAAGAACCAAGACATTGACCATTAGAGGACCATCTGTTTTCTGATTTAAAACACTCGGAAATCAACAAATTTTTGCAACTTTGCCAACAGACTCGTACTGTAAGTACGTGAAAATAGTGTCTGAGATTTGACCGAAACTATTTTAGAAATGAGATAATCTACTACTTTAGGTACCTGTAGGTAACTGTGAATCATCCCTTTCCAGTAATGGAGTTGGGAGTGGCTGTAGAATCTTATCACAATCACCAATCATCCAATATACCAGTATACCATCATAATTTATGCAGCGGTACAACGAAATAATGAGTGAAAACCCCGTGTGCCGTTAGATTGTGTCATGGCATTGGAATGTACGATAACGTTGAGTATAGACTCATTAGACACGCGGAAGTTGCACTATACTATTATACTGGTACTTGATCTTGGTGACGACTGTCATGACAGTCACACATAGGCTCTAAAAACTATGTACAGCAAATTCTAGGGGTCTAACGAGTCTACCCGTAAAATGTCAAGTCATATAAGCCTCAAAATTGATTGAATAGTAGGTACCTATAAAGATATTCTGCTTACCAATCCACGATGCTTGATATTTGTCGATTGTCATAAATCCATTATTTGGTTCTTCTAACTGTGGAATGGCCACTGCGGGGAAGCCGAATGCCAAACCAGTATTAATGGTACCAATGTTGGCCATGAGTGACGCGCATACCTGGAAAAGCGAAGCCACAACATAAGTAGAAGAAACGTAAGCTGGTTGAATAGTTTGCGCTTTACGCACATGACATGGAATTCATCAAACGTGAAAGACTGAAACAAGATTAATTGCAAAAGCAATACGTACCTACTCAAACATTGAGCGAAATGATAATAAATAGATAAGGTAATAGACGCATAATTCACAACAGGGTTTTCAGAATCAGGAATTCGAAATTCTTTCAAGTTCATGCACGCAGAAGGAATAGGACTCAAACTCGAATAATATACATCTACAAGGGGATTTTTTTCTTCTCCCTTATAAACACAAGGGAGGGATACGGTGACATTCCTTTCGAATGAAAATTCATGTTGTTAGGTTTGAAGCGGTGCGTAGAGAAAACGCTCCTCGCGTTTGACTGGGAAGTATAGTTTCCAACTACGTACGTTTCTTGAATATAGAGGTTTGTTCCAACTAGAAGCGGTTCAGGTTCAACAAGATAGAATAATATATTTTAGCTGCGCAGACCTTTGTGCGCACATCCTTATCATTGTCCTTACAATTGTCGACAAGAGCGTGCGCAGCTAAAATATTCGAGTTTTAACATGAATCGCCGTCAAAACCGTAAAGAACCTTTCCAAAACTCGGAAAAAAGTTCCATTCATGCAGCATGAGTTGATGAGCGAATTTTCAAAGAATAATATATTTATGTGTCACTCCAGACGATATCTGACCCTGGAATCAATCTGAAAAATCCAAAAAAAAAAAATTCAAAATGTCGATAACAACAAAAGAAAGGATGAGTTCGTAGGCCAGAATTTTTTGAGTACTCCAAGGGGTCAAATTTTGAAAATGAAGGTTCATAAAACGTGTTTTGTGAGGTTCCTGGTGTAAATTACCATCTTAAACATAGGAACTATAGGGTAAGTATAATCAGATTCAGCGTAAAATTTCCTTTAAGAATCACCCACAACATCAGTTGAAATGATTCTTTAAAAATTCGCTCATCAACTCATGCACCATGAATGGAACTTTTAGCGAATTTTCGAAAAAAATGAAGCTATTGCAATGGCTTCAAAATTCAAATAGGCAATGCAAATTTTTGAAAATTTTCTTCTTGGAAATCAGTTTCAGACCATTCTAAACCGATTCCTGAAATTTAACACTTTTTTATATGCAAATATATAATATTTATACATTTATTTATTTATATATGTGTCACCCCAGACGATATCTGCCCGAGGGATCGAGATAAAAAATCCGAAAATTTTTTAAAATGTCAATAATATCGAAAGAAAAGATGAGTTCGTTGGCCAGAATTTTCGGGGTACTCCAAGGGGTCAAATTTTGAAAATTTAGGGTCAAATATCGCTTTAAAAAACGTGTTTTTTGAGGTTTTTGGTGTGAATTACCATCTTAAACATAGGAACATAATATGGTATATTCGGAATCAGCGTCAAATTTCCTATAAGAATCACCCACCAAATGGGTTAAAATTATTCTTGGAAAATTCGCTCACCAACTCATGCTGCATGAATGGAACTTTTTTTCATCCGTCCACGCTATGCAGATCAACCTGGCTGGTCGGCAAAGCCGAGACAATCCCGCAAGAGTTGGCGGTCCAGAACAAGGAATGCTGATCTGCATCAATCTGCCTACAAGTGGACGCAGCTTTGGAAATGCCTCATCACTGTTATCTCAAGCTTCGAGAAGAACCCAAGGGATCTACTTGTATTGGTCGTTGCCGATGTTCCGACGATTTCATCAAATCTTTTTTTTTTTTTTTTTTTTTTTTTGAAAATGTAACAGTTGTTTATGGCAGAAACGTGTTGGAGTTCAAATTATTCGTTTTGTCTACAAAATACTGCGCACTGAGAAAGTGCTTCATGTTAACTGTCCGTAAGATAGCATTACTATCTATTGAGGTCAGGAAACTCGAATAACAGCTAGAAGGCAAACTGCGCAGTTTTCCAAGTGACAGTTCCGCTCATCTTGAGCAACCGATGAACTAATGGAATAATGACTCGGATCTGTCTGTCAATTGGATAACTGTTTTTGATAAAGTAGAAAAACGGTGGCAGGCTGCAAACTCATCTTAGGCCCGCCGGAAAGCAAATTGCATCACCCGTCAATCAAATCGAGTCCTTCGTCTCCCCTCTGTGAATTTATGGGATAATGACCCTGTAAAAGTTTGCTCGCATTGACATGGTATGGTTTCAGGGAGCTCCGTCTAATTCAGAACTCAATTGGTGAGCAAAATTCTCATAAAATGTGCTTCAGATGACGAGCCAGGCCCAAACCTCCAATCAAATTTCAGGGAGATCTGACCACTAAGTCTAAATCGTGAGAAATCGTTTGCTCATGTGCGGTAACAAGTACATGAATGTGCCAAACTCCATGGAGCATGGAGGTTTCCTGAGAGGCCAGTCAACTCCCGACAGCGCCATCACCCTGCTACTCTTAACGTTTGAGAAATGGGACGATTCGTGAGGAATCAGTTTATGACAACGATGAAATTCATAGGCAACTATCTAGAGACTAACTCATCACACAGACACTAAAAGTTCCATTGAAATAGAATGGAAATCGGGAGTTTTGGCTACCTGCAAGGATTTCAAGTTCGCTAAACCGCTGCTCCGATCGAGTTGAAATTCAGAGAGCATCATTTAGAGCTCTAGCGATAACTTCCCAACTAACCACCATGCATAAACTAGTGAGAAATTTATGTTTGTTTTAATGTTTGTGCATCACATTGTCTGCACTGATCCAAATCAATTAAACTCATGTGGAACCTTCAAGTGATCTGAGGAATTCCTGAAAATGGCTTGTGGCAGGGATTTGCGGACAAACAGAGGGAAACGAAACCAATTTATTCCGGAAGGTTCAGGTCTAAAACGTTAAAAATGCGCGTGGAGGTTTTGATTTTGGAGGGAGATTTTTTTCCACCTGATGCCAAAACTGATAAGTGATAACAAAGCTTCCACTATTTGGTACACTCGGAAGCATTAATTTGATCAAAGCTAAATTTTTACATAAATACCTCTCGGACGTTTCTTGAGTCCCATTTTTCCCCAGTTGCCCCAACCATCTCCTTTCCCAAGACATGATTTCCCCGATGGTACGTCAGGTCAGTACAAAATACAAACCTGTACCCTTTACCCACGTTCTTGAAGAACACACTTAATCAGCAGACTTTGACATAAAATCTTAGGTACATAATAGTTGGGTGTAATGTCACTACTGAATAAAATTCGTATTTTTCGAGGTTCGATTAAGAACTGTCTTGCTTCCGAGTCTACCAAAGGTACCGATCGCAAGATTTTATTTTCACCTTCGTGAGATGAAAACATTTTTTTCTTTGACAATTATGACCATTACAAGAAGAATGAGGAACACACAGAGGTAACATGAAGTATACCTCTTAGTTCGAAAACCAACTGTTCCTACCTACTTACTTTTATTTGATAAAAAATATTCTCGTGTCTACTAGGAAGGTATGTTTGCGAATTCTGAAAATAGGATTGAAGTTAACCAATTACCTAACCTAATCAGTTGTAACCTTATCAATTAACTAATGCGTGAGAATAAAATTAAGGATGTTTCTATTCACAAAGAATTAATCCGAAGGAAAATAATAAACTCGCCCAACGCTCATTTTATCCTTCGCTCCATTACTCTTTGTTTTGCTAAGAGTTCCATACTATTCACCGGAAACGAAGAAGCAGATAAGCTGGAGATAAGAACCAAGAACACGAGTGCGAATTGCCTCAGTTCATTTTTCGAATCGTTCCTAGATTCCTTGGGTACCTACTCAATCACCATATTAATTTGAAGTCTATTATTATGAAAAGGCCTTACATACATTTAGGTAATAGGTGATTTTCAAAAGTCTTTTCCCATCAAAAATGGCCAAAAAACCCTGATTATTGTAGAGTTTAAGAATTAATAATTTCAATTGTGCCTATCGAACGCATTTCAAAAAAGAAGCTATTGGTCGTTTTCGAAAAATTGAAGGGAAACCATTATTTTAGTTCATCGAAAGAATGTATTTCGGATCGTTTAGTGTGTGGTTTTGTTTATGGTAATGCAGTTGGAACCGTGTCAAACCCAAACATTTCACTGAGGAGTGAATTTGCTTACTGACCTGTCTTAAAGAACTCCCACGTTTTCTTTTGGCACCTGGTAATAATCGAACGGAACCTTCTTTGGCCACTCGGTCCCCGACGATTTTGGCACTCTGGGGCGCCACGAGTGCTTTGAGGCTCTCAAGGTCCACGATGCTTCCTGTACCAGCTTTGATACTGCAACAAATGGAACGATTTTATATAAATCGATGGGAATTAATAATAATTGTAAATAATGAGATTATAAATGAGAATTCGTCTCGTTTCTGCACACATTTCACACACTGGACATAATAAGGGTATACAAATATTTTGTTCTCTATACCTATTCTTGTTGGAAATTTCACGCGAATACATTTCATGTTTCTATACCCAAAACAAGTAATTAGTTGAAAAATCTTCAAAAACCGAGAAAATTCACGTTTTCGACCATTGGAACTACCTACTCATGATAATTTTGTACACAAGATAAGTGGTCGAATAACAAAGTCTGCGTTCAATAAGGTCAAATCCAGCCCAACAACCCCGTAGTTATGATTTTGGATGATTTTTTAAAATTTTAGTTTCATAGTTCACGACTTTTAAAATAAAATGTGAAGAATCACCAAAAATATTATGACTAGTTGTTGGTGCGGTGGTCTCATTCGATGCAGTATTTTATGGTTTTCAACTTTCTTTTATAGAAAACAATTTCGGATGGTTCCAATGGTCGAAAACGTTGAATTTTATTCTCAGTCACGGAGTGACCTATTGTTAGGTGTGAAAAATCAAGGGTCACTCCAAGAAGGCTCCTTGTAAACGGCCCACTGAATCTTATAATAATCTGGATAGAGGATCAGTGAAACAAGTTCAGTCATCCAATCAGCCAGCAACTGAACAAAGGGGCGGTGCCAAACCTGAGAAGGCACTTTTCACTTCTTCCTTGAATATTTAGCAACTAATTTAGCTAGTTTAGATACAGGAACGTGGGGTAGGTTTGGAATCAGTGCGAAATTTCTTATTAGATTGGGGAAAAACATAAATTTTCTGTCGGATAACCCCGTATTTTCGTCTACTGTGCATCAGTTACAGAACCTGCTGATCACTACTATCCTGTGCAACGCATGAATATTCGGCTATTGGATGACGAAGTAACAATATTTATTGTGTACTTTTATTGTTGTTGTTGTCACGGTTTGAAATTGCGCGTTTCATTATTCATCGTGCCAAAGCGGCGAGGCTCAGGCCACCTCAATGTGACGAGGGCCTCTATTGTTTGGAGTTTACAAAAGGCGTAGTTAACAGATGTCTCATCAAAAAAAATCGAACCTATCAGATTGTGTAGGGGTCTTTAGTGAGCATTATGCCGATCTGACTGAAGAAGTAGAAGTAACTAAGTAGGTAGGTAGAGAAATGATGACACCCACACCCACTGCAAGTTTCTCCGATGATGTGATCGGAACGAAATAAACTTGTAGGAAACCTACCTATACCTACCCACCCAAGATAGAAATTATTTGAACTTACCTATAACAGTTCATACTAATTTTCGCGAATCACCTCTCTCAACCCTTCGAGATGGTAATCTGATCAGGTAGTTGACAATCGTCGACAATTTCTTGATAAGAGTGATGAGTGCTCAGAAGGATTTTACGAACCGCTAGTCTGAACGGGCCTCACGTAAGGGAGTGCACATTTACTTGGGCATCTCTACATCATGGTAGGTATATGGTGGTATGGTGGACGTATAATGGACACTCATTACTTGGACGTGGTTGATTACAATTTTATTTTATCTTTCACAACATCCTCTCGGAAATTACATCAATTCTCTCTAATCTAGGTGAATTGTACATTATTTTTACTTCTGCGTGACTACCTTCCCATCAGTCTTTTCCAGGCAGAAGGGGTTTTACAGAGATAAGTCTAATCGTGATCAACAAGTATACAGACAAGATAGAAAATATGTTTCTTTCTCGTGATATCCAACAAAATTATTTGAAATTTATACCATCTCTGCTCGTTTAGTAGGTACGTTGGTAGGCTTCAATATTCTTTATCACATCACTAAAGTTGGATTCAGAAGATCAAGTCATAAAATCTAAATATAAAGTGATATTACCAACTCTGAATCGCTTGAAGGCATTTTATCGTTTCACGTTTAAGTTAGGTATATATTAGGATGTTAGGTAACTACCTACCTATTTGAATACTATCGGTAGAACAGAAGCAGGATATACTTACTTAACTACAACGAATAACGAAGGAATAAGGAAGAGGTTTGTTCCAAGCATATATCATAAAGTCCAGGTCAAAAACGTTTGGGTAAAACAAGAGGTTTGCTACAACTATTCGAATTGTTGAAACAGACCTAATTAGAGGTTTCTGGAGGTCAGAGTTTGTTGACTTTCGGCTCGACTTATAGGGTGAACCCTTTTTTTTAACCCTTGCTCAGGTTTTACGTATTCAGGTTAACCCACCCCTTCAGCAGGGTTGAGAGGGTTCATGAATTCCGGACCTTGACCTATGACTAGGAATAGGATTCCAGTATCCAGTTCTTCAGGTCAACATGACCTCAAACCACTTGGAACAGGCAAATGTTGAATTTTTTGACCTGAGCGTGTTCAATGGGGTTCTGCGCAGATAAAATATTTTACCTACCAAGGACCCACTGCTGCTTGGAACAAACCTTCTGTTCGTCTGAATGTTCAATAGGTAGGTATGTGTTCCAGGAGGCAGGTTCAACTCGACTATTTTAGCAGTGCCGAACCTTCTGCATACAAGAAATCATCTACAAGAGTTGCGCAGAGGGTTCTGCCCTCCTAAAATATTTGAGTTAAATCCACACCGCCGCTAGTTGGAACAGACGTAATATGTAATTACGTATGTGTGAGCTTTCGGTCCTTTTCATTGCTAATTCAATTTCGCCGGTTCCCATACTATACGCATTGGGAATTCATTACTAAGAGATGAGCCCTTGAATTCAATTTCCTAATCTCTTTCGTATGGTTTCCTTGTCGGAAGAGGGTGTCCGTTGAATGGCGACACTTGTTTACATGCTGGGATCGCTGTTTGAGTTTGGGAAGCTTTGCATGACCTTTTCCATTGATTAACTCGCTTGCGGATACTTCGTGACGAGAATTACGTCAAGACACTGTCCGATTTCCTATTACGTGACATGCTTGATATAATACGCTTGGTTTGTGTACTTACTCAAACCGTACCTACTCAAATTTACTTGAACTGATAAATCTGTATTCCGTGCCGAGATTCGCTAATACAACTCTATCATAGACACATAGTTAAGTAATTCAAAATATCAAGTCCTACAAAAGAAGTGTTCCACCTACATGACAAAATGTTGGGTTCCCACCTTTGAATTCTGACCTTGATGTGATTAGTCTGATTTTTATGTAAAAGTGGTAGCGAGTGCGCATGAGTTATACCTACCTATACTTCCTACCAATACGTCCGCGTTATAATGTGAAGAAGCTATAATATACTGTCCACCAAACTTGGCAGACGTTTTTTAAATCCTGCGCGGTAGGTGTGGTTTTCTACGATGTCGACTGAGAAGAAACTAATTTATATTTTGGTCGAAAATAAACTGGATTCTACCACCGCGATGTATCTTTCGGCCCGATGTTTCCTGGATCACAATCGTCAAACATCGGCATTCGGATGGACAAACAACCTTAAATAATTTACAGGGTTGAATGGACCCGGTAGGAGGATTGTGGATACTATATATATGTAATCCATGATAGGCTTCCCTTTGGGAAAACGGGAAGCCTATTATTAGACTTGAGAGAGCTTTGTGGGTATTTTTATCAAAACCTACGAGTAAAAGACAAAGACCTACTGCGACCTGGAAATTGATTTACTGCCAGCCATAACAAACAAAAATCAAAGACGAAGAATGATGGGAAATGTTACTTCTGAGAATTGTATTTGACCTAACCCTAAGTGGTCATAAGTAATAATTATTAGGAATATTATGAACGAGAGAGGCCTCAAGTGATATACACATGCACTGGTAATTTCCAACAAATTCTGATATTTTTGATTGTAGAACCTCACGGAATTTACGAGCAAGAAAATTATAGTTTGGACGACAAAAATACTCCTCTAGCCTGAGATGAATTTGTATCTATACCCATATCGCACTAGATAATTTATATAAGGTATTCCTGCGTTCAGTATACAGGGTGGC
>JAEMON010000002.1:5306173-5316264 GCA_030264115.1 Lygus lineolaris | reverse complement strand
GAGAGCTCCATTTTCGACTCAGCTGATCCGGGAGCTCCATTAGCGACTCAGCTGATCTGAAACTCCATTTTCGAGTCAGTTGTGTTCAGAAGTCCCTCAAGGGTACTTCTGAACACAATATTTTCAAGGTACTTATAATTCTGGGTAGGTACCTATAATCATATAGGTACCTACCTACCTCACTTCTACGAATCATAATAATCATTGAGCATATTTCGTTACGTAACGTAACATAACGAAAATTTGGTTGTGTGCCATAGCAAAGACATGAAATGTCAAAATCAAAAAAAAATTTCAAATGTCAATAATATCAAAAGTAAGAATGAGTTCGTTGGCCAGAATGTTTGGAGTACCCCAAGGGGTAAAATATTGAAAATTTAGTTTCAAAAATCGCTTTAAAAAACGTGTTTTTTGAGGTTTTTGGTGTGAAATACCATCCCACACATAGGAACATGTGGTATATTCGGAATCAGCGTGAAATTTCCTATAAGAATCTCCCACAAAATCGGTTAAAATTATTCTTTGAAAATTCTCTCATCAACTCATGCTGCATGAATGGAACTTTTTTTGCTTAAAAAGGCAAGTTGTTTAGGAATATGTATTTGAAAACATGCCCGATTTCATGTGTTCAAGAGGAGTACATATATATATCAAACCGGTTGTCAATTTCAAATTCAAATTTTGAAAATTTAGAGTCAAAATCGATTTAAAAAACGCGTTTTTGAGGTTTTTTGTGTAAATTAGGTACCATTTTGAACGTAGGAACGTGTATGGTATATTCGGAATCAGCGTGAAATATCCTATAAGAATCACCTACCAAATCGGTTAAAATGATTCTTTGAAAATTCGCTCATCAACTCATGCTGCATGAATGGAACTTTTTGCTTCCTCACTACCGAAGGTGGAAAGCTATGTATTCTTGCAAGAAAAAAAATTTGTCCTCCAAAATCAAAATTTTCACTTGCTTTTTACGTTTTAGAGCTTTCTGAACACTTTTGGTTCCGTGTCTGTCTGTCCGTCTGTGGTCAATTCCTTGTCCCAGGCAAAACTATATGAAGATGAGGTCCGAATTTGATGAAATGTTCAGAGATTGTGCGGGTTGGCCCCGTGACGGTCCCCTATGAATTTCATCCCTGTATCTCCTGTATCCCTGTATCCTGTATCTCAGTTCCTAACAGACCTATTCCGCTCAAATTCGCAGGGTGGTTGTGGACTGACTCCAAGACGATAACTTATGAATTTCGTCACGATTGGATCAGTAATAGCTACCTGCGCAAGCGCAAACTTGAAATTTGTTGCCTTAGCCATAACTCCGGAACTACTCGACCAATTTCGGTGAAATTTTCAGGGATTACGCGAGTTATCCCTTATGAATTTCATCGCCATCGGGCCACAAGTAGCGTGTGCGCATGCGCAAACGTGACTTTCCTGAAACTACGATTTCTCTGTCCCTAATGGATCGATTTCGCTCTAATTCGGTGGGTTGTTGGAGGTTGACAATAAATTACATTCAAATTTCAACACGATTCTATCAGTAATACCTACTGCGCATGCGCAATTATGAAATAAGTTTCATAGCCATAACTCCGGAACTACTCGACCAATGCTGGTGAAATTTTCAGATATTGAGGTAGCCCCTACTCAGTTCCCTATTACTTTAATAGCCATCGAACCATTAGTAGCGTATGCGCATGCGCTAACGTAAATTTCCTGAAACTACGAGATCTCAGTTCCTAATGACGGATTTCGCTCAATTTCGAAGGGTAGTTGTAGGCTGACTCCAAGACAATTACCTATGAATTTCGCCCAATTGGATAAGTATGGCTACTGCGCATGCGCAAACTTGAAATTTATTGTCATAGGCTAACTCCGAAACTATATTACCAATTTTGTTGAAATGTTCACTAACTATACGGCAATGTTACCAAAGTGAGGAAGCTATACTGCCCACCCAACTTGGCAGGCGTTTTTTGTGTGAATTCGCTCACGCTACACAGATTTTGATACATCATCAATATTAATTATTTTCCAGGATGTACCTTCTCCACAAAGGCACTCAACTCCTCGCGTTGAGCGTCGTCTTCTGGGGCGTCCTCATGAGGTCCAGCAGCGCTCGATTCACCTTCTACCAAATGCTGTCCCTCATTTTCAAAACGGTGACGGCCGTCTCCAGAATGTTCGTCTCGGTGGAACGCTGAGTGAAAACCCGGCAGTCCATCTCAAGACCTGTGATTGCCACTCGATTTGCTCAAATTGTCACGTTCAACTGTAAAAAGGATGGGATTTTAATTGAAACAATATTTCGATGATTCGAACAAAAAACAATATTATTTTTGTACTTTCGCAGTGACGCTTATGCGGACTTCAAATTTAAGTAAATTAGGATTCTGAAATATGAAAATAATGGAGGTTATGTTCAACGAAATTGCTTTAAATTTGTTCGGAGATGGAGTAGATCTTCAGGTATTTTTTTTTTAATTCAACTAGATAATATAACGGTGAGTCAACAAAACAAATGAAGCACAAGAAGGATACAACCAACTATTGAATTGTATTCACAACTGAATATTTTCTGATAATGTAACCTAGCTTAGTACAGCTGAGGCTGTTAGATTCTGTCTGAGGTTGTTTTGACATTCAATGAATTCGCAATGCGTTCATCTAACCGTGTGATTCGTTGCGCTTCAAAATCGAAATTTCAAACTTTTGACCTAGAGATATATGAAAATGAAGACGAATTATGATTCAATTACCTGTTACTGATTCAATTGTGTTCATTGATTCAGCATAATTTTTTCGACAGGCAAAAACAGAAATTTTCGACAGGCTTCTAGAGGTCTAACAAGATGTTCGTATTACAAAAATTCAATTCAAATGACAGTGAATACCTAGTTCGACGTTGCATTCTTTGATTTTCTGGTGAATATATCGCGGCAAAATTCGACATTTTTCATTTGCTCGTGCCTACTTTTATTGCAGCCATACTTAGTATTAATAAATCATTACTTAGGTACAAAACCTACTTATTAAGTGTATATCATTGTTATTTTTTGTTACGGTTGTTATTGTTGAGGGAATAAGGTAGGTAGTCTGCGCGTAGTTTTTGTAGAGACGGACTTTAATGACAACCAATAATATTATTATAATAATTGTGAATTCATATTTTGTGATTTTCTTATCCTCTGATATTTTAAATAAAAAATGCCTAGTAAAATGAATTTTTTCACACTCATCATTCACTTCCAACTCTAATGGTTACAGGTGTGGACTCGGAGGTTCTTCAGGGGAATCCAAGTGAAATTCTCTGATTTTTCTGAGAGAAAAAAAGGCATGACGAATGAAAAACATGCCTGTATTTATGGAAAAATTGCATCTTTTTACTTTTCTCTTCCCAACTGGAACACCTCCTTACTTAGAATGGTTCCAATCAGATTTGAAAAATTGGGTCAGTTTCTACTATGAGGAAGAACCAGCAAGAATTTCAGCCCTAAAGGCTAATTATTTTGGGGAGAAATTAAGCAAAATGGGCAAAAGAAAAGTATTTTTAACAAATTTTTTAGGTTTTTAGAATATTTAGGTTTTTCCAAAAATGTCTATGAGGATTTTGATGAAATTCACTGGATTTACTCTTTCACCAAGTAGAAATAACATCACCCCTCATCTCCTAAAAAATATCATGAGGGCCAAAATCAGCGTTAAACCCCACAAAAATAGCCATTTTTCAGGATTCTATGGGCGAGGAAAGTAGTGCGAAGCCTCGCACCAGATAACTAAAATGACCATTCCATTTATGCAGCATGACTTAATGAGCGAATTTTCAAGGAATCATTTCAACCGATATGATAGGTGGTCATTGTACAATACTTACCTACAGTTTTTTTATTTTTTTATTTTTAATAATGGTCGGTATAGGTAAAACACGTCCAAGCTACGCGCGAAGGTTCAGTTCGCCCTCTAACCAATGGTCTTCGGTCCCAGGAGTTTCACGATTGGGCAGAACCAGCAGGAAATGGGAGGGTTCCCCTGCCTTATAGGAAATTCTTAGGAATTCTTATACGAAATTTTGCTCTGGTTCCGAGTATAGGCACCATATTGTAATGAGCAGGGGATATGAAATGATTGAAACCATACATGAATGCGTATATTTCGGAACTCCAGGCCCCCTTTTGTAGGCCCTATACACCCAGTACAGTGGGGGCCTAGAACCCTTCACTGACTCCCAGTGGAGAGCAGCCGCATGTCAGTTCCTAATCCCCACACATATAAATATTCATGTTTAAGATGGCAATTCGCGCAAAAACCTCAAAAAACACGTTTGACCCTTATTTTTCAAAATTTGACCCTTTGGAGTACTCAAGACCAACGAACTCAGCCTTTCTTTTGTTATTATTGACATTTTGAAATTTTCTTGGATTTTTTAGATAGATTCCAAGGTCACATAATATCGTCTGGAATGACAAATGGTAAAATTCAGGAATCGTTTTAAAACGGATTTCCATGGAGACCATATTTACAATTTTGCATGACAAGCATTTTGAAGCCATTGCAATAGCTGAATTTTGTTCGAAAATTCGCTAAAATGAAATGCAAATTTTAAGTAGATTTTAGAATATAATTCACCATTAGATCTACATAAATACGAATTCATTCTAGTAACTTCTCAGCCAACTAGCACGACTTCTCCCCTCACGATCAAGGCTTGATGAAAATTCGCTGATTTCCAGCATACCTAATGAGGTTTTCAATATCCTTTTGCATCGATTCAAAGAGGCAAATTTTGAAGCTATGATGCACCGAAGCAACCATTTTGAATGTACGGAGTTTATTGCTGAAATATTAGATACGAAGTTGACTGGGTGCCCAGATAAAGTTATTGCTCTTCTACCGGAAAAGTGTCGCAATTTTTGTGTGCGAAAATTGGATTCAACTAGATTTTCAAAAATTCATTGAAGAAAATGCTTATTCCTCGTGATTTCAAGAACCAGACAAGAGGTTTGTGCCGTCAATAAGAATTACATTCTCGGCGCACATTCTTGTGAATATCCTGTCTGTTCTAACTGGTTTGCGTGCAACTGACTCAACTGATACCCTGTTCCAACTGATAGAGCAAGTTGCACTCGATTAGAATATTCTCACCCCTGCGGAGAAGGAAGGGTGAATCGAATACAGGGAAATCTTCTGCTATTCAGGTTTGTTCCAATTAACAGCGCAGTTCGACGAATAGGTATTAGAAAATATAGGTTTTCCAAGTCAGATTGAGAATTTTCCAAATTAAATTGAGAATTTTCCAAATCAAACTGAGAATTTTCCAAACCAAATTGAGAACTTCACAAATCAAATTGAGAATTTTCCAAATCAAATTGAGAACTTTTCATTTTTAATGACGAAACTATTAACACAGTGATTGACGGTTAGTATTTTATAATTTAGAACTTTTATTATTATTTGTTTAATAAAAATGATTTTGCATATTGTAAAATAAAATACAAAAAATAAAAATATTTAAAAAAATATATAAAAAAATTTGTATATTGTAAAATATAATTTTTGCAATAAAATTATATAAAATCATATTGCAAAAATGATTTTGTATATTGTAGGTACTTACCCATCATTTGTATAAAAAAATTATTTGTTTGAGTTTTATTATTATTATTATTTAGGTACAACTTATGTTTTATTAATATTTGTTATACTTTTTTTCAATTTCTGCCCTTTTTCATAATTTAATTATGAACTTAAAAAAATGAATGAATCCTTTTCCATCTTGCATTACTCATCTTTTTCGTCTCTTCTACAAAACAAACCTGTGTCAAAAAAAAGTTCTGAGTTCTCAATTTTATTGGGGAAATTCTCAATTTTATTTGGAAAGTTCTCAATTTGATTTGAAAATTTCTCAATTTGATTTGAAAAATTCTCAATCTGACTTGGAAAAGCTATAACACACTCAACTTTGACCTTGGAAAACGAATTTGAGACTATTCGAATATAAACTGAATAATATTACAATTCCAGATTTCAGTTGGAACAAACCTCAATGTGCAGTAGCGTTTGTATTTTTGCAACTTGTCAGGAAAGCGGTTCAGTAATAATAGAATGATGAACAACACTAAAACATCTAGTTGTTTATTACAAACAGCCAAAAGTATACATTAATTAAAAGGATTAATAAAGCTATCCATAAAATGTAAAAAGTCTTAGAAAATGACAAGCAAAACACAACAACTTCTTTTTCTCTAATAAATATCAAAATATTATCAAAATATTTCATCATTAAAAAAGGTTTTGGCGAAATACTGAACTCTGTACTATTTACACATACTTCACAATTCATCAATAATTGAAGCCAAGCTGACACCTCCGAAGGTATATAAAACTACGGGAAGTAAATATTTTCGTAGACTGGAGGTTGTACGTGAATTATAGACACAAGCGACTCTTACTGGACATGTTGTTAATGTTAAGTAACCTTTAGTTTGATCAGTGACCTGAAAAGTTTGCTCGGAGTTTCGAGGAAAAAAAATTGTAGTATTAATTAAATTGGCAGTGAAGATTTGTAGTAGATTTGAACTCGAGAATTCGGAAATGTAAGTATTTCGGCCTAAACGCCATACATTTTGGAATGCCTTACGAAGGTAGGTAGTGGGGTGGATTATGCACAGCTACAATAATAACAAATATAAGTTTTAGTATCCACAATTTGAAGAATTCACATACGATCTCCAGTCTTTTACAAATATTTTGAAGGATAAATCCTCAATAATTTATAATACATAGACGATCTAGGAAGGTTATAAATAAAATATGCAACGACTAACATCTATTAAAACAAAATTTACAACAACCCAAATTATATTAAAATTGCTCTTTTAATTTACAACAAAAGATTGAAAAATGCATTTTAGTTCTTTATTTTACTGGGCTAGGAGAAAAAATATAAAATATCATCTTTTGAGCTCAGGAAAACTTGAGTGATGATAGTTTATTGAAGGAGGGCTTTGATTTCTGGTTTGTCAGCAGCGTCTACGTAGCTGGTGCCATCTGGCGCTGTTCCAGTTCTTTCGGCACCCTGAAAAGTGTCGGTAAGTACTTCAAGTTGGAGGCAAGTACGAAAGTAGCCAAGTTACGACTTAGTGGACATCGAAAAAAAGCAAGATGAAATTTGACCCAAAAACATTATCTCCATCCTCTGGTTATGGTCCCAAAGGCCCCGTTTATGTAGTTAAGCTGGATTCACATTGAGGCGCAACGCCGTACTGACGTCTGCAAAACCGCAACCCCGTAAAACCTCAACAGGGCGCCGCACAGTGGGGCGGATCCGAAAAAAACTAAGCTCTGCTCCACAATTATAGGAAATTTTGCGCTGATTCCGAATATACCCCATGTTCCTATGCTTAAAATAGCGAATTAACTGCGTAAACATGAAAAAACCTAGAAAATTCACGTTTTTGACCATTGTAAATGCCCAAAATCATTATTTTCGTATGGAAGGAAAGTTGAAGACTTCTGCGTCGAATGAGACCAACGCTGGCTCACCAACTAAGTACCCATATTTGTTGGTGATTTTTCAAAGTTTTCCATTTTCTCGACTTTTTTCCTGTTCACGACTGAAAAAGGAAAACTAAAAAAAAAACCAAAAATAACCAAAATCAAGGTTTTGTGTTGGTGACCTGGAATTGGTCTCATTCGACGTAGAAGTCTCAGGTCTTTAACTTTTCTTTCATGTAAAAATAACTTTGGGAGGTTCCAATGGTCAAAAACGTGAATTTTCTGGGTTTTTGATGTTTTACGCAGTTAATTCGACATTTTAGGCATAGGAACATGGGGCATATTCGGAATCAGCGCAAAATTTTCCATAAATGAGCAGCGGAGCTTAGTTTTTGCCGGAAAATGACCATTTTGCCCCACTGTGCGCCGTCAGAAACGCAGACAGGGCCGTCGAGAGAAAATCCGGGCACGTGGGGACACGATCATCGGGCCCCTCCTTTTTTTTCTTTTTTTTTTAAATAAATAAGTAACTAAAAAGTAACTTTTTAAATGGATCATATTAGGTACCTAGGTAAATAAATTAGAAATAGGTAGGTCGTAGGGTGTATCGAATGTCTCCTAACACTTTTTTACTTCGCTTTTTTACCTTTTTTTATTTTTGAGATTTTTTTCGTGTTTTTGACCTCAAGTTACTAAAACAGTCATACCTAACGTCTTTAATTTAGTAATTGAGGATATATAAAATTTGAGGATACCGTTGGAAAGAGCAATAAATTTCCTGTCTCCTTAGTGCATTATAAACACTTTTTCAGTAGATTCAGTGGGCAAGAAGTTGGACTAAAATTAGAGTTTTCTCACATTTTCAAAATCACTATTTTTTCTAACGGCTTTAGGTATGTCTTCGATAAAACAGGCTCAGAATTTTGCTCAGAATTTTAGCGTTTCAATAGTGTGGCTAGTTTTCATTTTACTGTAGGAATTATGGGAGATATTCAAGTTTGAATGCAAACAAACGTCAGCTTTTTCGAAGGAAATCGGGTGTTGGGTTTACGACTTGACCATGACTGGAAGAGTTTGGCATCGGTTTCGACGTAATTTTTGACGACGAATCGAATGGTGACACTCCAGATTCATTTTGACTATTGAAAAATTGATTTTTCGAGAAAAATAGTATATTTTTGGACATACCAGCACATGCAACCAATTTTTTGCTGATTGATTAGCAAAATACGAGTTGGATGCGCTGGTATGACCAAAATTCACTATTTTTCTTGAAAAATCACTTTTTCAACAGTCAGAATGAACCTGGAGTGTCATCATTCAGTTCAGCGTGAAATACTACGTCAAAAACGATTCCAAACTTTTCCAGTCATGGTCAAGTCGTAAACACCCAGTTTGCATTCAAACTTGAATTTCTCCCATAATTCCTACAGTAAAATGAAAACTAGCCACACTATTGAAACGCTAAAATTCTGAGCAAGTTTTACTGCAACGTGCACGTGAATTCTCCTATTTTATCGAAGACATACGTAGAGCCAATGAATTGAATGCAAACATCAAACTTGAATCCCTCCCATAATATTCCTACATTAAAATAAAAACTAACCAGCCTATTGAAAATCTGAGATTCTGAGAAAATTTTTCCAGCAACTTGCACGTGAATTTATTCACCTATTTTTATCGGAAACGTCCCCAGATCCCCCCCCCCCCCCCCCCCCCCCCCCTCTCTCTCTCTCTCTCGTCAGGGCTGAACGCAGAACTGAAGCAAGATAACGAAATAGATAAGGACCCGCTCTGCTTTGCTGCGCAGAACCCAATAAGCAGATCCGCAATGCAGTAAAGCCGCAAAATATCAAGATTTTTGAATCGAGGATAGTCTGCTTCAAAATTCTTTCAGCCGTAAGACCGTAAAGATGGAGCACAGCCAATTAGCCAATCAGATTCAATTACGGTTTTATGGACTTCAGTACGATGTTGTGGCTTAATGTGAACCCAGTTTTACTTACCAGCTTGAAATTGAACCTACACCCTACTATAGGCTAGCCGGGGGTGGTCCCCTTTGACCCAGAGTTCTGATTCTCAATTTTGTACCAGCTGAATTTCTGGATGCTGGATATCTGAATCCTTTTTCATTATGTGATAGACCAATCATCAATAGGGGTATCCACAGTTGAGCTTTCTAAGTTAAACGTGCTAAGTACAAAACTTCGTCCTTCGAAAAATCAAGGCACCCTTCGCTGGCCCTAGGTAACGTGTTATCAGGAATATCTGGGTGAAAATGTGAAGAAGAAGAAGGGGTTGGCATAAAATTGAGATGAAATGTAAATTGTGTTAATCAGAGTGATTATGCGCTCATTTTGGAGGAATTGTCGGACGTGGAGGGAAAACAAAGAATTCCAGGATGATAGCATAAATACTATAATAATTCAATAATAAAAATGATTTACCGTCGACTTCTATCATGGCTTGTCTGCTGGATAGTGCAATGAAACTGTGAACTCAAGGAGTCTACTCTTGTTATCAGTTATCAATTGGCGATATTGTCAGAATCTTTAGAATAACTGATTTGTGAGCTCCATTTTCGACTCAGCTGATCTGGGAGC
>JAEMON010000002.1:5265326-5281589 GCA_030264115.1 Lygus lineolaris | reverse complement strand
AGAAAATTCGCTAAAATTACCATGATATTATTTCAAAAATCGGTTGCAATGATTCTTTGAAAATTTGATCATTATAACTCACACTGCTTGACTGGAACTTTCTTGTATTCTGCTGGTTGGCTTATAGAACATGTGTAGCACAGGAGTTCAATTACAAAGAGCCCATAAGAATGATTAAACACGTCAATTTGCTATGAGAGGAAGTTGTATAGTGAGGATGCCCGCCTAACTTGTCAGTCTTTTTGTCGAATTCGTGAGAGATAATGGCATTATAATTTCCGTTTTTTATTCAGTTAGGTTCCCCGTTCACCCGACAGTCATGACCAATTGAATTTTAAAGATTTGTTCCTCGGCGAATATAAAACTTCCCATGAACCCCTTAGAAATGAGTCGGCAAATGACACTTGAATTGCCATTAGAGTGACACTCGTGACGCGATGGACCTCTGAATCGAGCCAACTCGGCTTTTTACGGCTCGAACATTAAAGGACACGTGCAGGAAGTCTGTTGATGGTTGCTTGAAATTATTTACTAGCTATTCCGATTCACGGGGTTCCCTTCAGTGAGTGCTCTTAGCAGCTCATGACAGTCGCAGGTCGCGCCTTCTAATGGCTCTTCTTCGCTGAACACTACACCAACGGGGTTTGCCTATCTGCTTCCCGATAATAAAAGATACCTACTCCTTCTTGCCTCATAGCTACACAACTGAAGTCGATGTGTTCATTAGGTTTTGAAGAATCTCGCGTAACCATCTAGGTACATTAAGAGCTTTACACGTTTGGGTGGGATTTCAATATATACGTTTTAATTTGTAGAGAATAGTCTATTCTACAATGCTGCCACCGCACTTTTCCCCAACAAGCCTTCAATATTTTTAAAATTGCTCACAAAGTGTGAATTTCTAGTGGTTCAACTGGCGTTGAGCACTTCTGCAGTTTCAGTGAATTTTCGAAGAAAATGAAGCTGTTGCAATGGCTTCAAAAGTTTAGTAATGCAAATTTTTGAAAATGTTCTCCATGGGAATCGGTTTCAGAACATTCTAAAACGATTTTTGAAATTTTATACTTTTCCATATGTAGGTACCTATTATATTTATATTCATGTTCAGGATATAGACTTGATGGGTTTTTTGACATTTCATGTCTTTGCTTTGGCACATAAACTAAAAAAAAACGTCACGAAAAATTGCTCACGCTCCGGCACTTTAGATTATTATTAACTCGAAAAGTGAAGGCTAGGTAGAAATCAATGAGGTACCACCGCAATGTTTTGAGGTAGGTACTACTCTCTCAGCTCAGTCGAAAATGGAGCTCTCAGATCAGCTGAGTCGAAAATGGAGCTCTCAGATCAGCTGAGTCGAAAATGGAGCTCTCAGATCAGCTGAGTCGAAAATGGAGCTCCCAGATCAGCTGAGTCGAATATGGAGCTCATTGAAATAATACTGCATCCAAACAAATTCGGTCGTATGGGAAACTGGGAACATTATTAATATTGACATAAAATGTCCCAATGTGTTGCAGACTCGTATGCAAGCATTTCTTCTCCTTTCTTCTTTTAAATTTCTTTAATCCAAGTTTCATTTCACTTTTAGATTCCATATTTATGTTATTCCCCTGACATATCTCAGCTAAACTCTTTTTGTCTGATCACAGTCCCCAAATACCCTCTAAATTTGGGCCAAATTGGGTTGTAAGGAAACAGGGTTTGAGGAGATAAATGTTTGTGCATGCGCATCCCCTATTGTTGGTCATAAGACCGTCTAGGGGCTAACCCACACAATCTCTGAGATTTGTCATCAAAATAGTTTCGAAGTTCTGCCCGGGATAAGGAATTTATCGCAAGCAATAATTAACTTTCTGATGCCTAAACAGTTAACCACACACCGACAGACAGACATACACGGAGCCAAATTTGTTCAAAAATCACAGAAACACTCATTTTATCTCACGTGTCGATCAATAATGCAGGGACAACGTATTAGGAATGAAATGAATTGCTATCGTCGCTACTCAATGAGTTGAACCTTGGTAGTGTCCATTGATGATTATTCCAATCTTATTTCAGAATGAAGAAGGAATCTTGAAGACCACGCTCGGAGACTGAAACTATTTGCAAATGTGAACCACTGCCTAAGAGGCCCATAAGGTGATTCAAGGTGATCATACCAAGTATCTCCGGATATTTTGTACGCTCGCGTGATGCCAGAGCGGGGTTTGGTATTCAGTTAGTCATTCCGCACATCCCTCGCTCATTCTCATTAGTATAGCTTGCGTAAGCGACATCCCCATTCGGTTGACCAACTCTGCTTACAAAATATTGTTATACCCATCGAAAGCCCCATTAGGTATTTGATGATCGAGAATGACATCCAAATGCAAGATTTGGTGCAGGATTTTTACTAGAGTTAAATATTACTTACTTTCCCGGGCAACGTCGAAGAACTTCCCATTCAACAATTCATTTGTGGTTTTTATCAATTAATAATGATTAACAGGACGGATTAATTTTTTTCCCGTGACGACATAATTTTAAATGTTTTATCAAATTCTCGAAACGGTTACTTTTCTAAGTATATATTATTACAAAGTCTTGATTATTATACAAAGTCGTGAATTTATACTTTATTATTACAAAGTCGTGTTTAGTTTGCCCCCAGAACTCCTACTGTTCTTGATCGACTTTGACGTAACATGGCTCATTCGAAAATGCAAGTTTCTCAGTTTTGCAATACCCTCCCTTTTTGACATGGATATGTCTTTCAACCTGGGGTTTTTGAAAAAATTGTGTTACTTTTTTTCAGTCCGAAAAAGTGTAATGTAAGTTTTATATTGGTTTTTTATTACAACCAGTCCGTAAGTATATGTAATTCCGACAGTTTTCACTCCCGGAAAGCTCTGCATTTTTTACACATTACACCATTTACCTCATCCTGCCCATTTCCCCCTCCTTCCACATCCTTCAGAGGACTACTGGAACGTAGGTAAACAAACAAAGTTGGTTGGAGTTTTCAGTTTGGCATTATGATAGGTACCTACTTTCACAACATAATATTGAAGCCGGCTTCAGAGAACTACTGGACTTGTCCTTGGTGATGTATAGGGCCCGAATCAGCTGAGCGGCTCCTAAAGCCTCTAAACATACGAACTAAATCACTCGCGACTCGCGAAGTTGTGGAAACCCATTTCAATAAAAGTTCCATTCATGCAGCATGAGTTGGTCAGCGAATTTTCAATGAATAATTTTAACCGATATTATGGGTGATTCTTATAGGAAATTTTACGCTGATTCCGAATATACCATAATATGTTCCCATGTTTAGGATGGTATTTCACACCAAAAACCTCAAAAAACACTTTTTTAGCGATTTTTGAAACTAAAGTTTCAAAATTTGACCCCTTGGAGTACTCCAAAAATTCTGGCCAACGAACTCATCCTTACTTTTGATATTATTGACATTCCACGAAAATATTTTATAATATATACCTATTTTCGTGGAAATAGACGACGGTTTTTTTCCCCCCGGTTTCTTTTTACCGCTAGACATATCCATGATCCACTGTTTATCCCATCAAGGGAGAAATTTCTTCAAGATCTCTTGCAAAAAATCCTAGGATTAAATGAGTAACAAAGTTACATTGTACTTTGTCACTCATTTAATCCTAGGATTAGGCATGTCCTGGTGAGTGAGAAGAAGTTTTTAATTACGTATCCCTTACTTAACCTTGTTTTCATTTTGGGTATCGAAAAAATGTTTGTACTCCAAAATTGAAATTTCCTCTCTCATTTTACCCTACGTTTCAGAGCTTCATGAACACATTTGGTTCTATGTGACTGTCTGCCTGTCAGTCCGCATTTCCTTGTTACAGCCCTATCTTCCAGAGTTGCCCTTGTTCCCCTTTGAGGTCCCATATGAATTTCATCATGATTGAATCAACGGCTCTACGCATGCGCTAACGTCAAATTCGTTCACGATTGTATTGAAATTTTGTGTAAACTAACAAACACCAACACGATCAAGAGTTTTGAACTTGCACAATTATGATTCAATTTTGCTTCGGAGCATATATAGAAATCTCCTCTGGCATTCTACGTTTCAGAGCTTCCTGAACAAATTAGGTTCCGTGTCTGTCCTCGGTCTGTCTGTCCACATTTCCTTGTTACAGCTACGCCTTATCTTCCAGAGTTTTCATCCGAGTTTGTTCAAAATATATTTATGCAGGTGCCCTTGAGATCACAAATGAATTTCATCATGATTTAATCAACGGATGCCAGGAAGCTTTCTGCCATTTTCACTTGCCATAGTATTATTGTTTGTTAGAGAAACATCCTCAATCTTTACAAGTTTTATTTCAAGTTTCAGACTGATGTGTTCCATATTAGGGGATGATGTCTCGTAAGCTACTAAGAATGCTATTATGAATGTTTTCGGTTCGAGATCGTTTCCTTTCTACATTCCTAATTTTCTGTATTTTGTAGAAATCTGCCGTTACAGCTGCTTAATGACTTTTAAATAGCCAATTGGAACCCGGTAGTCAAGAAAAAAACACATAGTAAACCGTTACTTCTCTAAAAAAAAAAAAAAAATTCTTTATTTACTTTAGGAAAAGATTGATTGCTCATACGTGGTTGCACTGGTAACCTACTTTACAGAGCAAGTGGGTACCTAAATGAATTTTTTTTATTATTCAACTATAAGTTAAATGCTGTTTGGAATTGATTGAATCAAGCTGTAGAGGGAGATAGAGAAGGTGTAGAGAAGGGTGATGAGCTAAATTCGAGGCTAAGTTCAGACTTTTCGACAATTATACTTACAAAATATATACCTATGCACCATCACCATCAACATATTATCATGTTTGTGTAAAATAATGTCTAATAGTTATATTGATATGTATTAACAGATAACAGATCATCATATTATATCACAGGTATATCGAATTCTCCAAGCCTTAGCAAGAAGCGAGATTTTTTCAGCAAATTTATGAAAAAGAAATTGCAACAGATCCAACAATTTTTGGAATTTTTATCATAAAAATCCATTACAGAATATTCTCAGAAGAATCCTAAAAGCTAAAACTTATTCGCATGTAGTAGGTAATGTTTACGTAACATGCACCTGCATGTGCCTATTATTTTAATATGTCAGACTGGATGATATCAGACTTTAAACGTGGACCAATAAATTGATACAAATGAGAAAAAAGACGTTAATTTTCATATCCTTTTTTATCACTTTGGTTTACAGTTGTGGATTAAGCTTGGGATAATTCCGTGGTTGGTTTGTTTATTTTTCTAACATCACGTATTTACCTACTAGGTATATGTTTGAAAAAGATCTAATTGTAATATTGAACTCTCTGTGTGACGTAACGGGCACATAAAGATGACCATCGTGGGATATCGCTGGAAATTGTGTTTGGAAAAAAAAAACATCTTTCCCTAAAATTCGCACATTGGGCTTCGGGAATTGGCAAAATGGAAATTTTTCATTTCTGTGTTTTACTTGTCACACTACGGGGTGTTATCGTTGTTTTTGTACCTATCTGCAACTTCAAGGTTCTAAAATTATGACTACGAAAAATCGATTTACTCGATCGATTTGCCTCACCAATAACTATAACATAAAATAATGTTTTCGACGACTCACGGTTGAACAACGATGGATGGGTCGATCTTACGACGAACTTAAGTCACTGTAAAGTCCCAAACGACAAAACTAAGTTCCTGGCACCTTCACAACACTGTGTAACAGTTTCGACTCAATGACACAGTTCGTTCGGTCACACCGCGGGCGAGTGGGGGGTCAATGTTTGCACAATGAGGCAATCCAGTTGTTGACATCTTCTCAACCGTTTGGCTACAAGTTCTTTCTGGAGCTGCTGAAAAAGCTATTTTCCCCGTCCCGTCTCAAGGTCAACGGAGGAGGTTGAACGTCCTTTCTTCTTAAAAGTACGAATGCAGGGAGGACCTCCCGACAGAACAGAGGCCGAACTCTAGAATAAATCTTGAAAACCTCATTAATCGGATCCTTGACTGATTGAAAATAACAAGGTGAAATACGAAACATTGACTGTCTTTAAGGGTGCGCGGACGCCCGGCTCGAGAAAGGCCTCAACGATGCCCCGACGCAGCTCAAAATCCTTTTAGCGAATTTTCGAAGAAAATGAGCTATTGCAATGGCTTCAAAATTTTTGTAATGAAAATTTTCGAAATTTTTTTTCATGGAAATCCGTTTCAGACCATTCTAAAATGATTCCTGAAATTTGACCTTTTTTTTTATATGTATATATATATTTATGGTGGAATCGAGATAAAAAATCCAAAAAAATTCCAAAATGTCAATAATATCAAAAGAAAGGATGAGTTCGTTGGCCAGAATTTTTGAAGCACTCCAAGGGGTCAAATTTTGAAAATTTAGAGTCAAAAATCGCCAAAAAACGTGTTTTTTGAGGTTTTTGGTGTGCATTGCCATCTTAAACATAGGAACATATGGTATATTCGGAATCAGCGTGAAATTTCCTATAAGATTCACCCACCAAATCGGTTAAAATTATTCTTTGAAAATTCGCTCACCAACTCATGCTGCATGAATGTTTATTATTGTTCTCGTTTGTGATTTCGAAAATTAAACGATTTACGTATGTTGTACGATCATAATTACATACTCTACGATTTTAATCATAATTTTAAGTTTATCGCATCCAGAGAAAACTGGAAGAAACCTATGAAAAAC
This sequence comes from Lygus lineolaris, assembly GCA_030264115.1. Taxonomy (NCBI): domain Eukaryota; kingdom Metazoa; phylum Arthropoda; class Insecta; order Hemiptera; family Miridae; genus Lygus; species Lygus lineolaris. Next base: position 5,274,856 of record JAEMON010000002.1, on the reverse strand, counting down.
CAGGTTCTCATCAGTTTCTTCCAGGTTTCTCTGGATGGAATATAGGTACTTAAAATTATGATTCCCGTCGTAATATGTAACCATAATTGTATAACATACGCAAATCGATGAATTTTCGAAATTACAAACGTGAACAATAATAAAAAGGATTTTGAGCTGCATCGGGGCATCGTTGAGGCCGTTCTCGAGCCGGGCGTCCGCGCACCCTTAACAAGCCAAGACACAAAGCTCGCCTCTTCTTGGCACCACAGTGACAAAAAATACCCCAAATCCAATTCTCATGATCCAATGATCGACCTTTTGACACGATTGATCCAATGATACGAGTATGCCGCAGGACTCATTAATACGTAATTATAGATATCCTCGAACACCAAAAATGGTGAAAAATCTGATCTGGTGTTTGTTCGGCTTTACCCTTTACCCCCTCTATTTATCCCATTCAATGAACATGGTTCTTGACCAGAGCTCTCAGCTCTTAGTTTTGGTTCTTATTATCATCATGCGGTTACTAATAATACCTACATGTCTTCTTTGCGTGAAGTACTTTCAAAAGAGACCGGTTTTGCCTTGTGCATTACCGGGATTTTTTTTCAGACGGTTCTCAAGTTGAGTACGAAAACTTCGTTGTTATGTTCAAACAACCGTTTGTTATCCTGCTTGTTAGCTTGTTATCTTCCAAAAAACGATCCCCTCTTGTCTTGCCTCTCGTTGGAAAAATCAAAACTTCACGATGTCAAAATCCTCCTTCCCTAATCCTCAATTCCATTCATTCGTTCGTAGGATGCAATCGACAATGACACAAAATATTCTTCCGATTTGTGTTAGGGGAGGTCTAACCCAAATGTTGAATCCTACAAACGGCTGTATCTTACAAATAGTAATAGTTAATAAGAGATCAACTCTCTTGGCAATACTATTAATGTGTCCCTACCTATTGTACTTACCTATCAGTGGTCCTTTTGACTGTGTAATTTTTCTTACTGACAAATTTCATTCCTCTTTCTAGGAAAACCGTAAAAATGGCTAAAAGGAATGTTTTTATTGAAGAAAAAAACCCATGTGAGTTTTTTAACAAACGCATAAAAGAACACTAGTGTTTCCCCCCTCGTGAGTAGTCATATTTTCATAAGCACATATTAAGTACTACTCATTTCGCTCGAGGAAGGGTTAATTGTAACCTTCGTTCGTAACTAACAATAAGTCCGTTTTTCAACGTATCATGACGAACACATCCACCCACGTGATGAACTCGCCCGATAGTCCAAATCTGACTCACGACTTTCTTTTCATGTCAAAAATGCGGTGTCGTCATTTTTGGCGCACCTTCGCGGAGATGGTGATTTGTCTCAAGCGGTGGTGCAAAACTGCCGTCTGCCGTCGTGGGCAAACGTCTGCCAAGTAAGTGGGCAGTACAATGCTGTCATCAGAGTAGGTCAGCAAAGCTACCAGCCTAAATGTGCAAAAAACTTTCCAATATAACCCGTCGAGATAATATTAGAAACCTACTAGTTTTAACAAACTTTCAATAAACTTCAATATTAAAATTTTCAACATGCGAATGATATAAAAAGAAAGGTTGAGTTAGTTGGCCAGGATTTTCGGGGTACCCTCAGGGGCCAAATTTCGAAAATTGAGGGTCAAAAACGTGTTTTCAGAGGTTTTTAGTTCAAATTACCATCTTAAACACAGCAGGAACGTATGGTATATTCCGGATCAGCCCTAAATATATTTCATAGTTCATGAATGTTCAATGATTTTTTTAAATTCGTTCATCAACTCATGCTTCATGACTGGAACGTTTTTGTTTAGTTTTCCCCAGTTTAGTTCCGTATCCTGCTTTTTTCTCACCTTTTCCCCGGAATAGTCTGGAGTTTGAAAGATTCGCCTCTGGCTAGCCCGAGGTTACACTTCCTAAAGTCTTGTTGGAACGCCACTGGAAAACTGTAATAATATTACAGTTTTTATTTATTATAATAATATTATTATAAATTCATCATTAAAAACCCTTCCAATTCAGAATGAGGTACTTAAGGCTAAGTGTCCCCCATTTTAGTTAGATTATTTTTTACTAGATGGCAGTAGATGGCTTTTTTTTCTTTACGGGGTGAGAAGAAAGCAAGGAACAGATTTAAATTGGGATAAACTAAACAAAAACAATTCAGGGTTTCACAGTATCTAGGTTCCTGTGGATACAGATTATTTTAACAACAAAAAAAGTTCCATTCATGCAGCATGAGTTGGTGAGCGAATTTCCGAAGAATAATTTTAACCGATTTGGTAGGTGCTTCTCATAGGAAATTTTGCGCTGATTCCGAATGTACCATATTATTATGTTCCTATGTTTAGGATGGTATCTCACACCAAAAACCTCAAAAAACACGTTTTTTAGCGATTTTTGAAACTAAATTTTCAAAATTTGACCCCTTGGAGTACTCCAAAATATCTGGCCAACGAACTCATCCTTACTTTTGATATTATTGACATTTTAAAAATTTTTTGGATTTTTTATCTCGATCCCACGGGCAGATATCGTCTGGAGTGACACATATATAAATAAATAAATATATAAATATATACATATAAAAGAGTGTTACATTTCAGGAATCATTTTAGAATAGTCTGAAACGGATTTCCATGAAGAAAATTTTCCAAAATTTGCATTACAAAAATTTTGAAGCCATTGCAATAGCTTCATTTTCTTCGAAAATTCGCTAAAATTTGGAGCTCGCGAGAACAGCCCTGGTTCTCCAGGGAACCACCAACAGCTTATTGTAGGAACAGACCTATTATACGAATGACATGGTTCGTCGACCTTAGAGGTGCCTTTTTAAGCTGAAACCGGAGAATTCCGTAAATATCGGGAATTCATGCATTCATGTCCAATGAATGAACTCAGACTCACACCATCATTCAAGTTCATTTGCAAAGCGCAGTTCTTTGCAAAGGATTTGAATAATTAAATAATTTGAAAAACGACTTTTACTTCTTTTTTTTAGGGCAAAAGAAGGATTTGGCATGCTGCTCATGACGAGGTTGTGCGTGGTGACAACAGAGTGGCGAGATTGAGCGATCTTTGAATAGCAATTCGAATCCGACTGATGTGAATCTTCCAAGACAATGAACAGCTGGCGAGGCTCGGAACGCAGGGGAATGTCCACTTTTTTGTTTCAAAGTGAGGCCTTACATAGATATTTCTCACTTCCCAACCATTTATCGGCCAATGATCTTTTTCAAGGTCATCTTTTCTGTATATCTCCCCGTATAATAGGTAGATCTATAGGTAGACCTATAGGTACACAAGTGGAATAAAACAGGGGTGTTGAACAGTTTTTTCCAACTTTTTCCAATTTTATTTCTGTTTTCGGAATTGTTCTTATTCTTTTTCAAATACCAAGGGGAATGCACTATCCGAATTTCAATTTTCGAAAATTTTAAATGTTTAAATAACTCTAAAATTTGGAATTTTAAATTTCAATAGTTGATTGCTTATCAGAATCGAATGATAGAAAGAATGGCTCTGAACGATTTGAAATGTATCTATTATCAACAGAGAAAAAAAGTTTGGAAAACTTTTCTATGCTAAAATGGATGGGAGAAGGGGAGGTTATCCCTTTTCCGACTTATTAGTCCAAGTAATAGTAAGGTGTAGTAAGAGTTTAGGAATATGACGATATTTTGGGCAGTGTCCGGTTCCCCCTCAACTACTTTGAGTTACATAAAATTGAATATACTATACATCAATAAGTGATTCACCTTATTAATTCGCCTACTTAGGTACCTACTCACTGTTTTAATAGGTACGGAATTGTTAACTTTCGTAAATAATTCATTTTAATGGAGATGTTTTATTCTTTGAAGATATTCCCGCGACAAACCACCCCTTAGCGGCAGGAGATTTTGTTTACAAGAATAATGTAGCGGTGAAAGTTGGTTAGTTTAATTACCCTATGCTATTTTGTTCAGTATGTGTTTGTGGGTGTTGTTTGTTTTCTGTCCAATATAGGTTTTCCAAGTCAAATTCAGAATTCTCCAAACCAAAAGTATTTTCTAAACCAAATTCAGAATTTTTCAGATGAAGTTCAGATTTTTTTTCAAAATTTCATAGCATAGCTATTGAAAAAAATCTTAATTTGAAATGGAAATTCTCATTTTTGCCTGTGATACGCAGACCCTTTTCAAATAAGAATCGGTTAATAGGCCCGAAAGAGTAAATTATGGTTTGTGTTTCAACAATACTAGAACTTTTGGTTTATTATTTTCAATAATGAACCTTTAGAATCGAGCACGGAAAAAAAGTTAACCCCCCCTCAAAATTTGAGGTTTTACGTTTCAAGATACGTAGATTCCAAAAATCGAATTAAAAAACCAGTTACCATGGTCCAAAATTAATGAAATTTAGTATACCTACTTACCGGCCCCATTTGGGGTCTAGTTGTGCCGCGACGCTTGACGTTACCGTCAGTCTTCTCTAAGGGTTAGAAAATAGGGGATGAAATTTTCAAAACGCTCTAGCTCGAAAATTTCAAATAGGAAGGTATATTTTTTCCATCGATTTAAAATAGAACACAATTTTTAGCGTCGAATAAGACCTTGCGCAGCGTTTTAGGACCAACCGTTCGCTCCCTGTAAGGACCTAAGGGTTGAACGATAAAAGAGCAGAAACAGAGTGTGAATTGCAATTCTTCCCGAGTAGGCAAAATCTCCGTTCAAATATCAGCTGTTCAAAAATTCAATTTTCTTTCGATTCCACCGAACCAAGTTTGTTGTTTACTTTCAGAAGCTTCCTTAGTTACTGAATTTCATTAAGAATGAACGATACAACTCTCCGATAATAACAATTACAAGAAGGTACCTACTCATTGTCGCCAAGAGATGATTGTGAACCTCGCGGTAGGTGGGTATTTTATGTCAATAGGATCTTTGTAGATGGGCGATCTATACAGAAAATAATGAACCGTTGTGTAATAATTTGCATCGTTTTTAATATTCGTTTAGTATACCATCTGTATAGATACTAGAGTAGGTAACATCAAAGCCATTCATAACCTACCCCGTTGTGGGGTCCACCCAGGGCGGGCTGCGTCATTTCACAAGAGTGTGTTTTATCTATTAACGTCTTGCTAATTTCCATTTGAGCAAATGATTCGCCCAAATGACAGAAAACGTCACCACGGAAAGGAAGTGACAACTTCGTCGTGAGAATCTTCACATTCCGATGAGACAACACATTTTGTCTTTTGTATTTTTTTCTCTCCTGTGTTGATAGGCACATGATCCATTGTTGAAAGTCACGCCCGTACAAATCCTTCTCATTGAGTGAGGTTGAACACATTTTCCAATGGGATTCCAAATCAGTTCTCTGGGCACTTTCCACACGTACCGACGAGAAATCACACAATTTCAGTGAAAACGGCGCTTAAAGGATTTTGCATATGCCTATGCGCAGTGCCAAGTGAAAAAACATCAAATTCATGAAGGATTAGATCTTCAGGAACATCTGGAAGCTAGTCCTCAACTTCCCTCATAGCGAACGGCCGACTCTCTTGCTGTAATGTTGTCTTCATTATATTGCTTCCTCACTACCGAAGGTAGGAAGCTATGTATTCGTGCAAGAAATAAAAAAATTTTTTGTCCTCCAAAATCAAAATTTCCACTTGCTTTTTGCGTTTCAGAGCTTTCTGAACAATTTTGGTTCCGTGTCTGTCTGTCTGTAGTCAATTCCTTGTCCCAGGCAAAACTATATGAAGATGTGGTCCGAATTTGATGAAATTTTCAGGGATTGTGCGGGTTAGTCCCGTGACGGTCCCCTATGAATTGCATCGCCATCGGACCACTAGTAGCATGTGCGCATGCGCTAACGTACATTTCCTGAAACTACGATTTCTCAGTTCCTAATGGACGGATTTCGTTCAATTTCGGAGGGTAGTTGAGGGCTGACTCCAAGATAATTACCTATGAATTTCGCCACAATTGGACAAGTGATGGTTATAGCGCATGCGCAAATTTGGAATTTATTGAAATTTATTTATAGGCATGCTCCGAAACTATTCTACCAATTTCGTTGAAATATTCACTAATTGATTCTATACGTCCATGTTACAAAAGTGAGGAAGCTATACTGCCCACCCAACTTGGCAGACGTTTATTTCATGTTTCGGTACAATTGCTTCGGTGGTCCACTGCCACTCTCTTCAGCCTTACTGCTACGCTTCATTGATAGGTGGGGCTCATCCCGCTCTTCTCTGAGTCATATTTATTAGGCAGTTGAAAGATCTTTTCCATGCTCCTCGCACACCTATTCACGAGCTGATGACGTATTGGCTAAGTAAAGTAAAAAAAAGTAAAGTAAAGTAAACAACCAATTCAGTCTGGATTTTCGTCCGACTGCCACTCCTGGCGTCGCGGACGTCATCAGCTTGTATTGGATAAGTTTTCAAGCTGAAACTTACGTCAATTGAGACGTTTTTCAAGACACCCCCATACAACAAGAAGCAGGCGGAGAAAACCGACGATTCCTTGAACTGCAGGCATAGTTATGTAAATTGTTAAGCAAGAGCTGGTACTTCGGTACTTTTAATTTCAAACAACTCGCATTATGAATTATTTTGACATTCAAAAATGAAACACTAGCAGAACGATTCAAAGTTGAGTTTTCAGTCAAGTTGGTCAGGGGAACTCATTCCCTTTTCGAACATGCTAGTACTGAAGTACTAGCGCTTGCTTACCCACATGTACGTGGGGAAATTGTTGGTATTCATGGAGGAACCCGCATGAATTTCTGATACCGATATGAGATTATTATTATTAGTTTGTACTATTTTCTATTGGCGTACAAATAAAAGTTTAGCAGACATGAAATTTTGGTTTGGCGAGTTTGCCCACCATTCCTGTTGGCGCAAAATTTGAACATTTCTTTTGCTATTGGCACAAAAGGGTTCTTAGTTTAAGGAAATTGGCGAATTTGCCCTACAGCCCTTCTATTGGCTCAGATCTTTTCCTAATTAATAGTCTCCCTCAAGTATGGCGATCCTACGCGAGATTGGCGGTCATGCGGGACAAGCTATATCGAACCAAATCTCATGCGGGAGCCCTCACTTTTGGGGAATTCTTCTGTAGTTTTGGAAATTAATTATTAAAACCTTCCGTTTTCTCTTTTTATTGCATACTCGAACATAATTATTCCTCGTGGGTACCACTATGATTTTTCAAAAGTCCTTAATAAGGAAGGTTGACATAGATTTTGTCATCTTTAAGTTGTGTGCCTAACAAGGCCAATTCTAAAAACTGAATTCTATAATAATCCCAGGAGCAGACTGCAAAAAAATATTAAAAAAATTAAAAAAATATTATTTGATTATGGAAGAAATGGTTAAGTCTCTCTTTATTTTGATCCAAAATAGAGATTGAGCCCAAACGTACCCCCTTACTTTGAGGTCTTATGACCAAGGCACAAGTTGATTAAATCTTGGCCTTTTAATGTTGTTGGAAAATACAGTTTTACATGAAGTGGGCCACCACCAGCTGGCCTGGGAAATAATGGATACAAGATACCTATAGTGAAATTCACTAAACGTTGAAATTAATTTAAAAATCAAAATAACGTCTTACATTTTGCGTCAAATGAGACGCAAAATGTAATTAAATTATATTTTGCGTCAAATGAGACGCAAAATGGATGACGTTATTTTGATTTTTAAATTTTCCTACGTTTATGTAATAGGTATTTTATGATTAGAGTATAGGTTACCTAGTTTTGGTGTTTTTGTTAATGTAAATCACTCAGAAAACGTAGAAATATCGGGTTTTTTCTACACAAATCATGAAAAGTTCTTTCAGGGAGAGCTCACTTTATTTGTTGAGTCGAATTAGCGTTGTTGATTTCTTCCAATTTGGTTCGATCAGTTGCGTTGGGCGACGCCAAGGCTCATTTGAAAAACCAACTATATATGACGCTCAGAAAATTATTCAGTGTCAGGCACGTGTCAATGAACTTTTCAAAAAACCAGCCCAAGAACGAAAGTACCTTGCCGACTGCTTCGAATTTAGAAGACAAGTTGATAGTCTTCTTGCACAGTTGCAATGTTGATCTGTCTATAACACCACTATGTTCTATCAATCATTCAACAATATAATAATTGAATAGTGTACTTTGATATTAATTTCACAATAATCATTATGAATGATCCCTAGGTGTTTGTGAGACACCTGGTTTTTTAACCCCACACTTACCATTAGTGGGAAAGAAGAAAATTTTTCGGGAAAGAAAAAACACGAATAACTAGAAGGTTAGGACCTTGGGGCCCACTTCGTCCCTCAGTCAATAAATTACCCATGCCATCTCTAAGTAAATAAACTCATAGGAAGACACATTGATGTTACCACGAGTTGCCAGGTGAGGACTTTGGAGAAAATTACATTGCAGCACCTCATCATGCTAATATTGATACGTAGAATACAAGAAATATTAACTTATTAAGTAGATACATGACTAAAATGATGGTGTCGCGGGGAGGTAGAAAGTTTTTTCATGAAAGTACCTATACTTAGTCCACACCTTTCGTGATATTTAACCTCCAAGTGGTGAATTTGAATGGAAGCAGAAATTAATGGAGTCAAATGAAACACTCATTGCTTCAGAGGTGACCTACTTTGTTTTTAATTTTCAACGCGAAATTTAAATTTTTTAAACCTTTTATCTACCGGCAAAAAAGTTGGCGAATGTCTAGTAAACTTATGGAATATTTATGTACATAGTACCTATATGAATCTCCGTTGTATATCCGCTATATACAAATTTTCTATAGGAGAGAGTCTCCTGGAGCCAGTGATATTTGTGTCACTTACAAAACATGGGTTGAAGATGAAAAATTCGAAAAGTTCTAAACTTTCCTGTGTGACACAGGGAAAGAAAATTAGGGCATCTAATTAACTGATTTTAATTACTAAAGGTGTAAAGGTAGGTTAATTTGGTCCACTTTTGCCACTTTTTTAAGAAATTGCTCATTTCCGAACCTTTACAAAGCAAAAATTCCCACTCTAATGACTAATTCTGACTAATTAGGACCTGATGAATCGATTTCTGACCTCAAAAAAATTATATCTGCACTCTGTGTACAATAATTTTTTTGCTAAAGTTTGGAACAAAGTTTCCATATGGTTTAGGATACTTTGGTCCAGTCACGAATTTCCTTGAAAAAACACTCACTTTTGCATTAGGACTAATGTATGAGACTCCTCTCACTTTGTTTGATCCAGGAGCAAGTGGAAAAATTGGAAAACAAATATATGATAATATTTAAACGAATAAATGTTTAATCCTTTAAACTTATAAAACAAAGCTCTTTAAACAGTCTTTTTTCTTTTAGGAAAGTTAGGTATGGTATGTTCAAGTGGTATATTACACCTACCCGTGACTAAGAACACAAATTTTAGTCTTCTATTGCAAAAATCCCAAGACATTCAAACTCAAAATTTGTCCTGAAAAATCCTAATTTAGGAACTGAAGTTTTGCAGAGTGAGTTTCCGCA
>JAEMON010000002.1:5236559-5247461 GCA_030264115.1 Lygus lineolaris | reverse complement strand
AATCACCCTGTATATGAAGTTATAGGACGATTTTGATGAAATTTTCAGGGATTGTGCGGGTTAGCCCCGTGACGATCCTCTATCAATTCCGTCGCCTTCGGACCACTAGTGGCGTGTACGCATGCGCAAACGTGAAATTTCTTGTCATAGACGTAGCTCCGGAACTACTCGACCAATTTCAGTGAAAATTTCAGGGATTACGCGAATTAGACCCTAGAGGGTCCCCTAAGAATTCCATCGCCATCAGACCACAAATAGGTTGTGCGCATGCGCAAACGTGAATGTCCTGAAACCACGGTTTCTCAGTTCGTAATTGACCTAAAACGTTCAAATTTGGAGGGTAGTTAGAGGTTAATAATTACCTTCGAATTTCGACATGAATGTATCGGTAATACCTACTGCGCATGCGCAATTTTGAAATGTAATTCACAGCCATAACTCCGGAACTACTCGATTAATTTCGCTGGAATGTTCACTAACTGATTCTATACGTCCATGTTACCAAAGTGAGGAAGCTAAACTGGCAAACGTTTTTTACTTTTTCAATTGAATGGTCTCAGTCAGAGCTTTCCAAAAAGGTGTAACTTGAGGGGTACATAATGAGCGAAAACGGGTCTTGTTTTTAGAACTTGAAAAATCATCCCACCCCGCACCCGTATGGGAGGGGAGTTACAAGAAGTTACTACCACGTCACAAGCGTTATTTCTACACGTTTTGTGGCCAAACTTGGTGGAATTTCGAGCTGAAAATTGGCAATACGGGGATTTCAAGGGTATAACTCGCCTAATCCCTAAACATTTAACCGAAATTGGTCGAGTAGTTCCGAGGCTACACCTATGACAAATTTCAAGTTAGCGCTGGCGCAGTAGCTATTACTGTTCCATTCGTGACGAAATTCATTGGTGGTTGTTTTGGAGTCAGTCCCCAACAACCTGCCAAATTTGAGGGAAATAGGTCAATCAGGAACTGAGATACTGGCGATGAAATTCATAGGAAACCGTCACGGGGCTAACCCTTACAATCCCTGGATGTTTCATCAAATTTGGACAATAACATTTAGATTTGCCTGGGACAAGGAATTGACCACAGACCGACATACAGACACGTTTTGGAGCCTTTTCTTTATTTTACAGTTGGTACATGTTTCGGCGGTTCTCTGCCACCTTCCTCAGCCTTAAAGAAAACAATTTTTATAAATTTTTAAAATAGGTAATATACAAAAATATCTAAATTCTATTTAACATTAAACTGTTTCAACTTACAATAAAAAAAACCTTTACATTTTTACAATTTTAGCTATTCAACTATGGTGGAATCATGATGCAGAGAATGCTTATATAGACTTATAATATAGACTTATGGATGAGTGAGATGAGCCCCATCATACAACAAAATTAAGGTAGGTACTTTTGGCAATGGACTATGTATAATTTATATAAATTAGTAAATAATGACAAACATAATGAATTATGTACAACTCTGAAACCTATTTTTAGATATTACCTATTTTAAAAATTTATAAAAATTGTTTTCTTTAAGGCTGAGGAAGGTGGCAGAGAACCGCCGAAACATGTACCAACTGTAAAATAAAGAAAAGGCTCCAAAACGTGTAATTCCTATACGGAAAATGGTAACACCATCCCAACAACACGACATACAGACAGAAAAACAGACACGGAACCAACATTTTTCAGGCTCTGAAACGTAAAAAGCAAGTGGAAATTTTGATTTTGGAGGGCACAAATTGATATATCTAACTTCCTACCTTCGTTAGTGAGGAAGCAAAAAAAAGCAAAAAGAGGGTCAAATTTGTGTCCTAGGTGGATGAATGGAGCGTTGGATTAAACTGAAGGAAGCGGTTTATTCCGCCAACAACATCAGCCCGGTCTCGGTACTGAGACTCAACCAAGGGAGGCACCTGGACACATCGGACCCCCCTGATCATAAGGGGGTCCTTGCAGGTATATATACCCCAAGAGAACCCTTCATCCAACGTATCGGGAAGGAAAGACTTACGTTTCATAACTTTCCGTTGGTAGAAACAATGGAATAAAAACCACCCTTTGAGACAAGCAAAAGTGCAGTAGTTCCAAATTAGGGGATACCAGACGATTGATGGTGGAAAATCACGAAATATTACGAACACAATAAGTTAAAGCTCCTTAGATTGTAGGGTAGGCAATGGCGCAAGACCGGAGTGCTACGTTGGTTTAGTATTCGCCACACATCCTCCTTCTCACCTGCAGCTGTGGAGGGTTGCCACGTTTGGGTGCAGAAATCGAACTATTAATTATTAACTATCGAATTAATTAAGTAACTATCGAATTATTAACCTTTATAATTTTCCTTACTACCGAAGGTAGGAAGCTATGTATACGTGCAAGGAATTAAAAAAATTTTGTCCTCCAAAAGAACAAAATTTCCACTTGTTTTTAGCAAACTTTCGGAGAAAGTGAAGCTATTGCCATGGCTTCAAAATTTAAATTATGCCAATTTTTGAACTTTTTCTTCGTGGAATTCCGTTGAGGACCTAAGAACCAGAAGGGCGAACTTCAGAATTGCGATTTCGGTAATTCACCTTCAAAGTCTATATTCACCGGAAGGGCGAACTTCTAATATGTGAGTTAGTAAGTGCCAGAAGGGCGAATTTGGGGTTGATTAGGTAGATTGGTAGATTAGGTTGATTAAGAATCATGTTCCATTATTTTCATGTAGTAGGACCTACCTACTCTTCTCTGTTGATCCGATATTCTTCCTTGCAATACAATATACATTAGAAGCCAGGGTACCTAAATCTTTATTTTTACCTTCTAATTAAGTAGGTACTCGTGCTACATACTTACTACGTGCTTATGTGTTTATGTCAGAATAAAGATGGAAAACTGTAACTCATTCATGTATTTATTTAAGTATTGAATGTCGAAATTTCAGAAAACCACAAACAAAAAAGTTATAATTTCAAAACTGCACCGTCCAACCGTAATCTCAGGCGTAATCCAATAAATCGTCTTCATCAGGTTCAGCTACCTCAATTTTCCCTACTGACGTTCCTGGTTGTTTTTTGAAAATGTTCAAAAAACAGGTATACGTATTCAGCTAGGTTCACAGAAGCTCCAAGAGGAGAATGAAGGGGTGACCTCGCATGTAGGTAGAGGGGGGAGCGAGCGCGCTGTTTGGTATGATTTTTTTTGATGATTTTATGATTTTTATGATTTTTTCTTAATGGAACTTCAATAATGAAGATGGAACTTCACGCTTCAAGTGATGACTGGTGACAGGTGGACAAGCGCAGCGACAGCCTCTTCGCTTTGAGAACACTAACAATCGAGAAGGGTATTTTTTTCCTTCTGCCTTCCTTATTCCTTCTGGTCGGCTTATTAGGTGAATGAAGATTGTTAAAATATCAATTTAAAAAAAAATTTAATCATTCCTAATAATTTAACGGAATACCTAACATACGTATATACCTAAGAATGATTGTTAATAGATAATACATTTTATTTGTATTATATACATTTCGGCAACATTATACCTACACATGAAATTATATAATCATGCCAACATAAAATGTACAATACTACGAACTGTTCGAGTATATCAGTAAACAGAGTTTTGTTGATGAATAGGTAGGTCACTCCCACCTAGAGCGAGTGAATTGAATCAACAGAGAGAACTGAAGCAGTCGGTAGTCGATTCAGTGAATGCAGATCCAGCCATTGACAGGCTCCACTCCTGATGCACCCACCCCAGGTCTTCATTGTTGGATGGGAAACTGCATTTAAGACCAATCAGAATTCGGTCGGGTTCATGGTTTTCATAAATGAAGTGAGGGGGCTGTTATGAAGGGATCTTTCCATAGAAACGTTGAATGGAATGAGAGTAACCAGGAAAGGGCCAGCTGAATGGCGACCATTCAGGTTTACTTAAGAGTTAACCCCTCGTCAACGGGTCGATATCTGGCGGGGGTGGATAAACAAGTTGCCATGAACACGACGAAGAGATCACTTCCGTCAATAAGACACAATCAAAGCCGTTTTTGCCTTGAAAAAAATAAACGTGTTTTTGAACAGAAACAAAGAACTCGTATGCTGAAAAGTTTGATTGAGAAGTTTTGGAAGTGAATTACAACCTTTTACAGAAGAAGAGGGAGCATCGACAATGGGAAAACAGGGTTTTCGGTGCTGGGGTGGGGTCGAGGCTCCAGTAGGCCTATAATACTGAATGGTGGTGCCCCAGATTCTCGAGGGCATCCACGTGGACTCGAACCAACCGCCCCCGCACGTGGACGACTTTTCTCCCCTGCCAGGTTCCTCAACCCCTGGAAAACGACGGAAATAGAACCCTGAGGCGAACCTCCTTCCATCGCTCGGGTGAATGAAGCTCGATACCACTCATGGCAGAAACTGATGGTTCACTCATCTCTTCTGTCATACCTACTACTTGCTGTATAATGGCTCTAGGCAGCAATGTGGGCCCATTCTATAGATGAACGAACAAAAATACTTCTGTACCATGCATCCATTCATAGGTTTGTTCCAACTAGGAAGTTCAGTTCAAATAATATATTCAGTATGAGAATATATCGAGGGTTGCATGGTAGAAGTGACCAAGCCCATTTTTGCCGAAATTGAGTTTTTAATGCCTAGTATACGATGCCTAGTGTTACACTGTCACGAAATTTCCTAACGAAATTGTGTTACACTGTCACGAAATTTCCTAATGAAATTGTGTTACACTGTCACGTAATTGCGTAACGAAATTGTGACATTTTCATGTCTTTGCCCTGGCACCTTGCACCAAAAATTGTCACGTAACGAAATTGTGTTACACTGTCACGAAATTTCCTAACGAAATAGTGTTACACTCTTTTATTTTTATTTTTTTTTTTTAATTTAAGGTATTTTTTTTAATTTTAACTCGTAAGTCTTGATCCTGCTCTACACGATCCAACGCGATCCTACTCCTATTCTTAACTCCACGAAAAAGGAACTTCAAAGGGCTCAAATGTCCCTTAAAGTACCCATTTCTCATACATTCAGCATTTTCCTTGCAGAAATGACCAAATTAGTGCTACTTAGGAAGCACTTGGTCATTTCTGCCTGGAAAATGCTATTGCTTCCAGGCAGAAATGACTAATAAGCACTAACTTGGTAATTTCTGCCAGTAATTATCAAACCAAAGAAAGCACAACTTGGTAATTTCTGACAGTAATTATCAAACCAGACCACAACTGTGTACTTCAGGCTCCCAGCGCACTTGGTCACTTCTGCCAACCAACTCGGAAATGAGAGGTTCAAAACCTTTGAAACGCTCTGCTGAAAAATTTGTTTTCGTCACTTGGTCACTTCTGCCATGCAACCAAAGTATACAGTTTGTATGTCATCTAAGTCGTTTCTCAAGGTCAAAGTTGAGTTCGACCTTCGTCTTGACCACAATTCGAACAGAACCTTCCAGTTAGAACAAACCTGAAGTTGCAGAAAGTTTCCCTGTATTCAACTCAACCCTGAGGTGGTGGAGAGATTCTCCTCAGCGGGGTTGGGAATATTCATGAATCGCTCAATTTGCCCTGGCAGTTGGAACAGAATTCCAGTTCTTAAGCAGTCGGTGAACTTGACCTCGAACCAGTTGGAACAGAAAGAGTTGAGTTTGAGTTGAATATTTCCCACAAGAGTGTGAGCAGAAGGTTCTGCTCAGCGACAAATTCGATCTGATGAGCTGCCGCTCGTTGCTACAAACCTCAGGTGTATTTATAAACGAATCTTTACTTCTTTCAACCATTAGAAAGAAAAGTGCAGGCATGCTGATTCAATTTTGCACCGAACAACACACTTGGGTAATGGATTTTGTACTCCCACAAAAGACATATATGCCATACAAGATATAATTATCCTGCAAAATTTTCTTTCTTTCAATTCTTATTCAGTTATTGCATATTGTCGTACAATGACATTTAGCGTGGGATTTGTAGACTGTCTTTCAGAGTTTCAAGGAGACCTTGAAATGGTCTCCTCGAAATTTGGTATATACGGATTCGGCTTAAGAAATCCTCGAAGACCATGTCAAGGTCCTTGACACTAGAGGACCGTCTATAAATCCCGCCCCTAGTCCGTTTATTTCGAAGAACTCGCGAAGGTGAAAATACATTCGAAATTATCTCTAGTTTGATGAAGTCGCTGGTCGCTAGAATTAACAAATATTACACTCAGAATGAAATCGGCCCGTCCATCTCTTCTGCCTTCCATACTGTACGGTGGATTTTCTGGTGATGGCATTTGTCCTGTGCTTCAACAACTCGCAACTTTAAAATTCACCAGGACTCTTCTACGATCAAGTTCCTGGAGGCTGGAAGTCATGCGTTGAAGGGTCATAAGAATTATAGCTAAGAATATATTGTAAATCCATAATATTTTTTATAGCTGGATGCGCAGTCAAACAGATACGAAGCAGTAGTTATTATTGATGTAGCTTTGCTGATTTCTTAGCGGTTCATTTATGAGCAACCTCTGGTCAACGGAAATAGCAGTAACGTTTCTTTCAGGGGCCTATTTCACAATGTTTTGCAAACTAGTAGGTATAGAATTTTCTCATCTAATTAAACTTTGTTCACATTAAATTAAACCGTTTCCACATTGAATTAAGCTATGGCTTTGCTATGGCCAAATTTGTTATTCCAGTATTGTCTGCTTATAGAAACAGCAATATAGTTCTCATGGAAGAAGGAGAACTCTCCTCAGAAATTTTATTCTGAATTGTAGATAGCATATCCATTGGATGTTTACTACTATAATTAGCTGTTAAGTGCTTATGAGCTATTATTGTAAATTGCGTTGAACATGAATGGTGAGTTGGAGCGAATGAAGTGGAATAATTCAAACGTTCGTTATTCCAGCAAGTTTCCCAGGAGCTCTGTAGGTCAGGAGCTGCCTCGTGTCCTCCCTGGTACAGCCCTGCCAGAAATGTGGGTCATCCACGTTCCTCCAGGCCCCATTCAATACACCCAGAAGGCCTACCGCCCCCACTCCCTTCAGTTCAAACGTGAAAAGCCCCCAAGAATGAAAATTAAAAATAAGATATCAATTGAGCGCAGTTTCGCAGAACTTCGGAAACTTTTCAACTCTCCATCCCACCACTTTTCCATTCCCGTTATAGTTGGCCGTCAATTCCTGGATAGCAGTCCATTTTCCTCAATGTGGAAATTCTTGTAGGTCACCCAGAAAGTGGGTCATACATGTGCCTACCTGAATTCGCCCTCCCATTGACGCCCTCCATTACGAATTTTCTGTGACGCACCCATTAATAAGAACCCGAATCAGTAAACCACCCGCATTCATCCTTTCAAAATGACTTTAAGATGATACACAAATACATTAACAGTTGCAGGGCTTATTGTTAATCCGATTGCGATTCATACATACAGCATTTTTCCATATAAGTTTTCAAATTTTTTCGCAAATACGATTACTATAAAATATGTCCAACTTTGGGAGGCTAGAGGAGGGAAGGAAGAACGTCGGTGAGAGGAAATGGGTTTTGTTTGGTTTTTGAGTGAAATTTAGGCTGATTCCGAATGTACCCCATGTTCTTAGCTAATTAGATGCGATGACTTATTTTGTTCACCTAAAAAATACACGTTTTTGACGAGTGGGCCATAATTGTTTTTGTACAGGAGAAAAGTTAAAGACCCGACAATACTGCATCGAATGAGACCAACACCAGCTCTCCAACAGAGTAGCCATAATTTTTCGTGATTTTTCAAAGTAAGGAAGCCAAACCCAACTTTTGTTATACACTGTGAATTATTCCTCCCATAGTTTCATTTTGTGGGAACATTAAACACATTGTAGAAATCGTTTTATGAATACGTAGGTACCTACCTGCCTGCTTATAATGTAAGTAAGTGTAGGTACTTAATTATTATGTATAAGTCCTAACGATGAAAATAGGTACCTTAAAACAATCAATGATATTCTGAAATCTAAGTACATAGCGTACCTTTGAGTGTAGTTAGGTACATTTTTGACAAAATATTTGAAATGTTAAGGCTAACCGATTTGCTATTTAGCCTAACGAACCTTTTTCCCAAAATTCAGACATTGGGGTAAGTAATTGTGCACTAACTACTTTGCCAGGATTTCGAAATTTGTGTTGAAAGGGGAGAGGTGAACGCTAAAATAACCAAATTCTCCCTTGCGAGGGAAAAACATTAAATCATGTTTAATGTTTTTCAGGAGAGAAAATGGCCTTGGAGCTCACTCAGCTGTTCAGTGACCACTCAGGCGCCTTCAGCATTCTCCATTGACCCTGCTTCTCAAATTTCAGCTTCCTGCGTTCAACAGGAGAGAAAATGGCCTTGGAGCTCACTCAGCTGATCAGTGACAATAACCAAAAGCATCTTGGTACAACTAGACCCCAAATGGAGCCGATATAACGTGGTAACTAAGAAATCGGTCCGTGGTAACTAAGAAAAAAAAACGTTGCATATTTGCGTGTCGGAATTCACAGAAAGACCCCCAGCCCTAAAACATTAAACATGTTAAAACGCGCGAACTTCAACGAAAACATCCGCAAAAAGAGGTCACAACCGCACAATTCAATTTTCACTATATAATGGCGAACATCATCTCCGGAGAGGCTTGAAAGTTACTTTCCATTGAATTTCTTCATTTGCGGATTAGTAAGAATCAAAGAGTAAAAGCTAACAGTAGGAAGAAATGATGCGAGACACTGATGACAGAAGGGGACAACATGGCGGCCCGTAAGTTATCAGCTGGTAAGGTACGAAGCGTAAGGTAAACTCGATGCCTAATAATCAATTATTGGCTCACGCCGGTAATGCCTTTACTGGACACGACGGGACCATCATTTGACCAATATTTGCCCGTGACATTTTTCCCGTTTCCTCGAAAGACTAACCAAATGCGTCAATAACTGTTTGAAAGATAAACGCATGACTGAGTGAATTCCTTGTAATAGTAGTAAATTAGCATAGAGGTGATACAGCGGCTGCAGTGACCACGTCATTACTACTTGTTGTTGACAGCTTGAGTCTGCAAATGTTAACAATGAGTTGAGTTCAGTTATTGACTCATCGGTTGGCAAGAAGAGGACGGGTCGAAATAATTTTCATTGTAGACGTTGAATGTTATAAACTATTCCAATCACTTTTTTGTTTCAATGGAGTCTGCGCATGTGTAGGAATTTTCCACTTTTGGTCTGAATGGGGAACTTGCACGGTCAGGAATTTTGAAAAAAAGAAAAAATATCAAATTAAAAAAGAGAACCGCTTCAAAACCAACATAAGCGAGTGCATGAGAGAAACTTGGATAGTTAGTCCAGTCCGATTATTGCTCTCAGCGTTGAGAGATATGTATTAGAATGTTCAATCTATCCATTCTGGAAATAGACAATTTTGGTTTATTATTTTCAATAATGAGCCTTTGGAATCGAGCACGAAAAAAAAAAAAATTTTAACCCCCCTCAAAATTTGAGGTTCTACGTTTCAAAATACGTAGAATCCAAAAATCGAATAAAACAAATCCGCCTGTCCGCCGTACGCTGCACTTGGCGTCTAAGGGTTAGAAAATAGGGGATGAAATCTTCATAACGCCCTAGCTCGAAAAATTTCAAATAGGAAGGTATATTTTTTCCATCGATTTAAAATAGAACTCAATTTTTAGCGTCGAATGAGACCTTGCGGAGCGTTTTAGGACCAACCGTTCGTTCTCTGTAAGGACTTAAGGGTTGAACGAAAAAAAGAGCAGGAACACGAGTGTGAATGGCAATTCTTCCCCGAGTGGGCAAAATCTCCGTTGAAATATCAGCTGTTCAAATGCAACTTTCTTTCGATTCCACCGAACCAAGTTTGTTGTTTACTTTCAGAAGCTTCCTTAGTTACTGAATTTCATTAAGAATGAACGATACAACTCTCCGATAATAATAATCACAAGAAGGTACCTACTCATTGTCACCAAGAGATGATTGTGAACCTCGCGGTAGGTGGGTATTTTATGTCAATAGGATCTCTGTAGATGGGCGATCTATACAGTAAATAATAAACCGTTGTGAAATAATTTGCAGCGTTGTAGTATATAGATAGACAGTAGATAATTTTTTAATATTCCTCAGATGCAGTCGAAATTTATTAAACAACCTTGCACCACGACTATCATATTAATTCTGGCCAATTGGTATGACGGAAGGGGATCTGCAGTAAATATCGCTCAAGTATTGCTGCAAGTTGCATCAGTAATAGCTACTGCGCATGCGCAAACTTGAAATCTGACGTAATAGTTGTAACTTCGGAACTATTCTACCAATTTCGGCGAAATGTTCACTAACTCATTCTGGACGTTCATGTTACAAAAGAGAGAAAGCAATACTGCCCACACAACTTGGCAGACATTTCTTTCTAGTTTTCTCACACTATTTACAATATTTTGGTGAATTATTTGGCCCAAGTTTGGGGTGGTTACACCAGACCGTTTGCCACCTGCAGGTCGCATATCCGTGGGGAGACCACGACGAAACGGAAGAGGCATAATTGAGGATTTCCGACGCCGTTCATCCCCCAGTAGAGTACGGCAGTTGCGTCCTGTTCTGTACTGCAGAGTGTAGACCATGAGAGGAGGTATCGCCAGTGGAAGGTACGTCAAGACGGGGAACTTCCTTGCCTTTGTTTACACTCCGTTTCCGTTCGATTCATTCCGCCCCACAACTGAAGACGGATTGTGAACGGTCAACGAGCTCGAACCCCTCAAGTGACGACAAACGACGTCTTTTTGCAGATTACAGCGAATTTATCGGCCAACAATTGGCTGCGAAGAATGGGAAAAACTACGTCACTCCCTTGGCCCCTTAATATTGACGATTGATGCATTCATCTTACACAGTTGACTGTAACAT
>JAEMON010000002.1:5189616-5202031 GCA_030264115.1 Lygus lineolaris | reverse complement strand
AACCAAGTTTGTTGTTTACTTTCATAAGCTTCCTTAGTTACTTAGTTACCTTAGTTATTTCATTAAGAATGAATGATACAACTCTCCGATAATAATAATTTACAAGAAGGCACCTACTCATTGTCGCCAAGAGATGATTGTGAACCTCGCGGTAGGTGGGTATTTTATGTCAATAGGATCTTTGTAGATGGGCGATCTATACAGAACATAATATACCGTTGTGTAATAATTTGCAGCGTTTTTAGAATCGAATGAGACCAACCGTGTACGTGCGGAGGGAAAGGGGGATCAGAAATTTGATTCATACACACTTGCTTATTGGTAGCCAAATATTCAGCTGACTATTAGCTCTGCAGTGAGATGAAAAATCATCTCGTCCGAAAAATGAAATTTTCCAGGAGAGTCCTTCTTTTATTACTTTATAATTATTACGAGTATTTTCAGCCCAATCTAGGGAATTTATTTACGGAGCTGAACTGATAGGCAGAACAACCACGCGATATCCACACTCTTCCGGACTTGTGACACGGCTCCTTCTTGATTAACAAAATTTAACCTATAGTCAAGAAGGTTACAACGATGCACTCTCCTCAGAAGGGAACGACAAGGCTATTCCCCCCAGCACCCCAAATAAATCACTGCCAATTGGAACTTAGGGCAGACCAAATAACATCAGTTCCACCATCCTATCGTGATGATTATTGCCGTATAACCTTTTGGTTGTGGGTGAGGCAGGGACGATGTGGTTTTGTGCTACTGAAGAGCTGGTGTGGTAGGGGGAACAGCCATGTCGGTCCCCTCTGAAGAGAGTGCAACGTTGTAACCCTTGGCCTTCGTGACTATTGGTTAAATGATGTTAATCAAGAAGGAGCCCTGTCACAAGTC
Organism: Lygus lineolaris; assembly: GCA_030264115.1. NCBI lineage: Eukaryota > Metazoa > Arthropoda > Insecta > Hemiptera > Miridae > Lygus > Lygus lineolaris. Next base: position 5,201,146 of record JAEMON010000002.1, on the reverse strand, counting down.
CGGAAGAGTGTGGATATCGCGTTGTTTTTCTACCTATCAGTTCAGCTCAGAAAACAAATAACCTACGAAACTCCAAATAAATCACTGCTAGTTGGAACTTAGGGCAGATCAAATAACGTCAGTTCCGCTATCCCATAGTCATCTGGGTACTTATCCTGTTGATATTATTATACTAGTGCAAGGCTTCCCAAAGTTTGGTCCTAAGACCCTTCAAGGGTCTGCTGGCTGTCCGTGACCACCTTCGACAGAAACCGGAAACCATTAATGATCATGACCATCATGAGTGATAGCTATCATCATTTGATCAATTTCATCAAGACATTTTCACGTCGCTTAGCGGGCTGAGCTCAATTTTGGACTCATTTGAACATTTGACTTATTTTTTATTTCGTTTTTTAGAAGATCTCAATAAGGGCTTTCCAAAAAAGTGCTATATGAGGGGTATCCGACGACTGAAAGTTACCGAAAATGGGTCTTGTAATTTGAACCTAAATGATGTCATGCGCTCCCCTTCAACCTATTTTCTGGGTAAACAAGCCGTAATTTCAAGCTGAAATTTGGCACGAGGGGGTTTGGATGGGCGCTGAATCGGATTTTGAGGTTCAAAATGCAAAATTCCGACCCATGCACAAGTTCCCCATTTTTGTCTCAGCAGATCTCGGAGTTCAATTTTTGACTCAGCTCCAGCTGATCTCGGAGCTAAATTACTAATACCTGCCTACCTACGTACATATGAATGATTCTCGTTTATAGATATGTACATTTCTAGGTCGGTTGTTTACCAGTAGTGCTGTGTTGTAGTTCGATTTTCCTTTTTGGAAAGCAATAATTTGGAGTCTGTGTGATTGGTCTTAGTCTCGGAGCATGTTTCTGAGGTATTCTGCCACTTTCATCAGCATACAGAAGTTTGTAAAATCTTATATTGGGCAATTCCAATCAGTCTTGTGCTGTCGCTGTCAACCACGAGTATAATCTAGGATCTCATGAGGATCCACATCACCAGGCCAGGACACTATCCTTATTATTGCCATCTCATTGTTCCTTCCTTCATCATGTTCACTAACAACGTAACGGTAACAGCAACGCTTTTCGCGGTTGCGTGCCAAAGTAGAGACATGAAAATGTCAAAACTTTATTTATGACGTTTATTTATGACTCCATTATGGAATCCGATGACACCTAATGACGTCTGATCACACTCAGGTCAGGTGACGCCAGGTTGGAGTCAGGTGATTCCAAATTGGAGTCGTAACGGTATCGCTGTTTGCGGTTGTGTGCCAAATTAAAGACAAAAAATGTCAAAAAGTAAAAAACGCTGTTGTGCGCCATCCATGAAATTGAGTAGGTACATCAAATATTGTATACAACTTTCATCAAAACAACAGAGTCCAAGAGATCCAAACCTTTTAGGGCCGAAACCATTCAATCGTTCCCCGAAAATTCGAGTTTCCATAGAAATTTGATAAAACCGTGGAAGTTATGGGGGTGTCAAGGATTCCCGGATAGGCAGTCAGACAAACGAAAGGAAATTTGTTCACAAAGGTTCACAACGTAAAATGCGATGCTTGATTATGGAAGGAGGAAAGTTGATGTACCCTCAAGAAATCTTCCGTTACCTTTGTTAATACGAGGTAGAGTTCGTCAGCTGCATATAGTTGCTACTGGTTGTAGATAGTCGGGATTCAGCCAAAAACAGTTGGTAAGGAATTACATAAATCCACTTTATTTCAGTGGATTCATGTAATTCCTTACTTACCAACTGTTTTTGGCAGAATCCCGACTATCTACAACCAGTGATTACCTTTGGTAGGCTTTGAAGCAAAAATCATTCCGTCGATACTTGGTTACTGAAGGTTGTTAGTAGATAACTAGTGCAATACTTTCAAACTTGCGATATTTGTATCCTCAAGTAAGCACTCAAAATTAAGGTGTAATAATATTTATTCGATCTGCAGATGGAGATTTTATATCTATATCTCAAAAATCTTTAGAGTTATTTGTATTTTACTCATAAGGAGTCAGCCTGTAAGGTCTTCTTACCATCAAGCAAAATGATTGGTTCTCTCAACAAAGGGTACATAGCCCGCTTGTTAACGATTTATATCGCAATTGAAATCTTTATAGCTCACGGATGATTATATTCGGGATTCAGACAGAGAGGAAGACTTCGACACTTCACTCTTTATTGGCCACTACGTTTCGGGTCTATCTTGACCCATCTTCAGGTAAAACCTGTACATCAATTCTGCAAAAATGCAGTCAGCAAACAAGAAGACTACATTTTTGCTGAATTGATTAACTGGTTTCACCCGAAGATGGGTCAAGGTAGACACGATGCGTTCTGGCGAATAAGGAATGTAAGTGTGGAAGTCTTAATCTCTGGCTGAATCCCGACTATAATCATCCATGAACTATAAAACGACGAAATCTATATAATTCCCCCAGAAACCAGAAGGTGGCAGGTACCTACCGAAAAATCATCCGATATCCACTTTGATGTCAGAAGGCGCAGGGCCCTCCCCTCTGCTTTTCCGACTTGGAAAAGTTGGGGAATTTAAGGCCCGTAAAGATAGAGAAAAATTAATAAAAATATCTACTTACTTAAAAAGATTAAAAATGAGAGAAAAGAAAGGGAAAAGGAATAGGAAAAGGGAAAGAACTAGGAGAAGGTTGGGATTTCCCAACATGCATAACTTAAAGTTCCCATACTCTGAAATTCTGAGTTTTTTGAGTTCAAAAAAGTTCAAAAAAGTTGGATTTCTTCCAAGTAAGGGAAGGGAACAGTCCTACTTGCATTATCCCAACTTGGATTCATCCAAATTTTGAAGTGACAATTTTTCAAAATTCCCAACTTTTCGCTGATGATTTCAATTCCTGTATTTCTCAATAAGCACAAAATTATTAATTTATAAGTTGTTTCGTTTCATGTGTATTGAATATTCCTATACGTGGTGGATATGGTGGAAGACCGAGGACCTTGGTCCAAGAAAGAGTAATTCTCAGTATTATTTTCATAGTTAGGTACCTACCAACATTTATGTTTGTGCATACCCTATCGGGCATAAGCATTCAGCTAATCTTTGGATAGCTAAGTAAGAAAATAAATGTAATATAGTAGGAACCAATCTCTTGGCTTTCATTTTTTTTAAAGTTGGAAAAATTTGGATTCCCCCCCCCCCCCCCCCCCCCCCCCCTTGGGTTTTCTTCTGGCTACGGCCCTGACAAGACGTAGTAATCGCAGTCCTGTTTGACTTGAAGATTGAGGGTGACGGTACTTATTAGGTCTTCATGGTTTTGATGGACTATTTTCGGTGTTATGGCGCCACTATGACTTGGCATGTTGAAGACAGTTAATTGTATAGGTACCCTTGAATTTCACCTTTGAAATTCATAGAGATTCATCGTACCTCGAGAATACATACGAACGAACAATTGTAGTAGTTATGAGTGTGACAAGGATTCACGAACATTCTAGTTCAGAAATTTGTAATACGTAGGATATGAACGTAAAATTTTGATTTTGGAATTCAAATGAAATCAATGCTTCCTCTTCCTCCTTTTTGATCTATCCTTAACTTGTATTTCTCGATGTTACCGAAAGATCTGCGTTGAGCGCATTCGGTTTGGAAAGGGGGTTACTCGCTCCTTTCCAAGGAAAACAATAACGTTGTGAATCGAAGAAAGTTTCCGTATGAAATGAACTCAAGGCGGGTCAGGAAAGATCCGTGAGAATTCGGTCACTATCCGTTCTCCCGTAAACAGTGTTGTGTGTTGTTTAGTAGGTATACTCGTACTCCACCTTCGAGATCCACCTTTCTTGAGAGATGCTTCCCATGGAATCTTTCGTAATATCGAAAATCTAGCATCCCGCTCTTTTATAATTTGCATACACTGGTTGTTTATGATGAGTGATGAGATCAGGATTTGATCTCCATGCGTACATGTTGGTGAAAGAGTCAGTATATAATATGGCTGTTGATTAACATTTTTAAAGATAGCATGATAGGTACGTATCCGTACTAGAAGTAAAAAAATGACGTCCCTCAAAATCGAAATTTCCACTTGCTTTTAGCGAATTTTCGAAGAAAATGAAGCTATTGCAATGGCTTCAAAATTTGAGTACTGCTCCGGATCTATTCTATCGATTTCGGTAAAAATTTTCATTAACTGATTCTATGTACGTCAATGTTACAAAAGTGAGGAACCCAACCAACTTGGCCGACGTTTAAAAAAACTCCAGCACGAAACTTTAGTCAGTGCGGTTTAGGGCCTGTAGACTATGAATTTCATCGCTATGTTTTCCGCCTCTGCGCTTGCGGAAACCAAAAATTACTCAAACCTCTATTTCTTAGTAGGTAACAATAATCGATCGGCCAGATTTCGCCTGAACTAGTTTGGAAGTTGGGACGACTCTCTAGAAAAATGAAGAACCCCGTGAAAAATGTCAACGTAGGTAGCCAAGAAACAATAGTATAGTTTTTAGCATGCTTTAGCTATCAGCTAACTGCCAGAAAACGTTATGGTATCGAGGAACGATATGCGACCCCAAAGTAGCGCTTGTTTTTCTTATGCTTTTCACGTACAACCAACCGTTGCTAGGGTTTTTTGTAAGGATTTTCCTCCCCACAAAAATCGTTCACCACTAGTTGGAAAGCTCTGAATTTATTAAACATCCCGCCACATCTCATGCTGCCAATTACCCCCTCCTTCCTCATCCTTCAGAGAACCACTGTTACCTAGGTAAACAAACAAAGTTGGTTATTGGAGTTTTCAGATTGGCATTATGATAGGTACCTTCACAACATAAATATGAAGCACGCTAATTTTTTTTTCGTTTTAACATGTTTAATGTTTTAGGGCTGGGGGTCTATCTGTGAATTCCGACACGCAAATATGCAACGTTTTTCCGACACGCAAATATGCAACGTTTTTTTTCTTAGTTACCACTGACCGATTTCTTAGTTACCACGTTATATCGGCTCCATTTGGGGTCTAGTTGTACCAAGATGCGCCTGAGTGGTCACTGATCAGCTGAGTGAGCTCCAAGGCCATTTTCTCCGCTGAAAAACATTAAACATGATTTAATGTTTTTCCCTCGCAAGGGAGAAATTTGGGGTACTACTCTCTCAGCTATGTCGAAAATGGAGCTCCCAGATCAGCTGAGTCGAAAATGGAGCTCTCAGATCAGCTGAGTCGAAAATGGAGCTCCCAGATCAGCTGAGTCGAAAATGGAGTTTTACAAAAGTGATTGCAATGTTTTTATTTATTTTAACCGGTAGGGCTGAATTAGTACTAACCGGGGGTGCAGGTTATTATCATCATTATTATCATTTTTTTTTAAAGAAAATTTCACACTAATAATTACCTGCATTATACACATTTCAATGATCTATTATAAACAATTTTTAGTAGTGAACACGAGAGTGGGATGTGGCACACCCACTTTGAAGCCTCTTTTCTGACTGTTTGTGGGCTGAAAACATGTTGGGAATTGGCTAGGGAATAGTCAAGGAAAAGCCAGGAAATTTTGAATTCCAGAAAGCAATGATTCTGCTAAGTATAAGAAGCTATATTAATGATTATCATTATAATAATTATTATCAGTGTATAATGAAAACAAAAAATGCAATGAAAACTCCCGTATATTCTAATGTGATGAAAGATGATTTCACAAACGGTGTGTACGTTGAGTGATGTTTGTGGCTATTTTTATATTCATTCAAATGATAGATGTCAGTGAGAGCTTCTCAAAAAAAATTTCTTTGTGGGGTCAAACACGGGTATTTCCGACCGATGAACATCGCTAATTATATATCAAAGGATATTTTCCGACAGTGGATACTTTACTCAAATTTTACATGTTGGAAATTTGTCCGCATCTACACCTGAAAGTCACTAATCCACCGCCTATAGATGAAATCACTCAGGTCCCAGAGGGGAATTTCTCAAAAATGTTGGTTGGGGAGGTTCTGATTAGGGCTGAACTGCTTATAGAAGTACAAACACTAGGTTCGTAGGGCATTGCTTTTTTTTATTTCCACAATGAACTATATGAGCATACAGAGCCCCTTACAAATATTCTTACATAACTTATAATAAGTAATCAAAAAATAAAATATTGACACAGCCTTTCCTTTCCTACCTGAATTATTCAGAACAATAAATTGATAAAATCAACTTAAAACATAGGTTCCTAACTTAAAATAATTTAGAAAATACCAATAAAATTGGTACATCCTTTATTTTCCTAGCTAAACTATTTACAACAATAAATTTAGTAACATTTCCTCCTGTTCACCGCTTATATCTTAAGTTAAGATTAAGTTTTTTAGATTAAGTTTTTTTCTCTCCATACATATGCTAAGTAGATAAAACGCAACAAGCAGCTCACTCTTCCGGAATTGCGACCAGTTCCTCCCTGGTTAGGTCATCAACCTACATTAACCAATAAGGAAGCCGAGGGTTAAAGGGCTCTTCGCTCCCCTCATTATTACAAGCTTGCTTGATTGCACTCTAGGAGCGGCTCTACTATGGAACTGTGAAGGGGGATGTAGTGGTGGATGCAATTTCCCTAATTTTTTATTAGGTACTTATATGTTTTGTAAACTTGATTGGGCTAAACATATTGCGTATTCAACATTATACATTACCAATTTGAAAATGTTATAAGTCAAATCTCAACTAACATATTAAACGCACAATTGGTAGGCACATACAGACTCAGTATTACAGAGGTCTCCAGGGCTGAACACATTCACTTGAGGCCATATATATATATGTATAGTGTCACAACACCGCTCCTGAGGTTGTGATTGCACAGATAAGTCATTATCATTTTAATTTCTGCAAAGTAGGTACCTACTATAGGTACATATTTATGTATGTTTTCCTTCCATATGTCCATACGTTTGCATTTCCAGTAAAGTTTCATTCTAATTTTGACATTTACTTTTTTTAATATTATATTTTTAAATTGGAGTGTAATAAGTCTCTAATGGAAGCAATAGGTATATAATTAGGACATACGTAACTATAAATTTCAGACAGGATATTATTGACGAGTTCCTGGAGTTCTCGAGACATTTCAAGTAGGTATACCTATAACACTTAGGTACTATCAGTATCAGGAAAATGCCAGTAAGAATAGTCACGTATCAATTAGACGAAAACCAACTTACTGATAGCTTTTCCCCCAGGATTATGAAGAAAAACTGGTCATTTTTCTGTTATGAAGCGGTTTAACCTGTACCTGTTCGTGTACGTGGGAGGCATCATATCTGCATTGTACCTACCTGTTCCAACACTCATGCAACCCTAAAATCTAATGTTAAATATTTTCATACAAAGAAGGTTTCATTTGCCCGCACATTTCTTATATCAGTATAACGTTGCAACTTACTCACTGAGGAATGAATGCTGTGAGGCTCCGACGGGAAGGTTACGCCCTCCCATTACATATACCTTCCTCAGTCGAACCTATACATTCTTGTAGTGCAATAAAGTCAATGCGATTGTAAGAGTTCCACTTCTCCACTTAACTTCCACGATCAACTATCAGCCTCCCTTATTTCAATTATGCAGACTCGTTGATGACCAGAAGTTGTGACGTACTGTGTAGGTTAGGTTGGTAACAGCTCGAACCTTCCTCGGTCCAGCTTTCGACGTGGAGATTTTCCCTGTTCCATCAGTCATTATGCGACTACACACGCTATTCATCGTTGTTTACACTTCCTGCTGCTGAAGGTCTGTGTTGAGTACAGAAAAAGTGTGTTGTCAATGTCCATCGCATGAGGTAGAGACTCAGTACATCAATTAGCTTGTATACAATTATCCTAGGTAGGCACCCTTTTGTGTACCAACTATTCATCGTATTTCAGACACCATTGTCAGCGTAAACTTACTTATCTACAACTGATATTGAATCTAAGGGAATCTCTTGTTGAGCCCACTTATATTTCACAGACTATTCGGTAGGTAGGTATACCTATTCTGTAAAAAGTAAAACATAGATGTGCTGAATATGACTCGCTAGTATAATCTGGGTTTCAGCACATAGTACTCATCTGTATCTTGTTTCATTACTCAAGATTTATAGAAGAAGAATTTTGCTTCTTATGCTACTTATCTATAATGCTACTCATCAATCGTAATAATGGGAGTATCTACCCATCACCTAGTTTGAATAGTAACTCACATAATATGTGTAGGAATGCCTATTGTGCATATTTTATAGTCACCACTACAATATTTGGGTTGGTATTATACCTTATACACGAATTTAAATAAAAAGGTAGGGAAAATAGTTAGTGAATGTAAGTCGATTTCGCTGTTCTAATTTTGATTGTTTTTTTGTGATTGACCTGCACGTTTCTGCATGGGACGATTTTTTTAGGCTACCTACATAAAACCTTCATCAACCAATCGGCGAGATCATCATTCATCGTGCAATGTCTTAGTGCAACTAGTGTAGAGTCATAAAGCTGTGTACTATAGCTGTAACAGTGTATATACTGTAGCGTACAGCTGTAGTATAATAGTATAATAACATTTAGCTTACATTATGGCATATAGTGTACAGCCTTGTACTTTTGCAATTTCTTAGTGCTACTAGTGTAGGGTTTTTACCTACCTGTGTACTACTATAGCAGTATAGAGTAGGTTCTACACTCTACGATGGCCTTACTATCCAACATACAGGTAACTAGATCATAAACCTACAAGGCGACGACATTTTTACTAATAATTATTATACATGAACTCAACAGTAGTGACACGTTTTTCGCAAGAAACCCAGAACGGGACGAATGCTATATAAACTGAATTAAATAAAAAAATATCAAATAAATAGGTTCAATAAACTGAGAGAAAAATAAATATCTCTCAAAGAAATTAGGTACTGATTATATTTGTCTACCGAGATAATGCCACATCCTTAACCATGAGGAAAACATGATGTAAAACATTATGTTTGAACGCTTCCTGTGTTTTCGTCAGAATTTCAACTCTTTAGATAAACTGGGAGAGGTTTGAACTGGATAGAAAAAGCTTCTCCCTCAAACCCAGTTTCAAAACTCTTGGAGTACAGTTTACAACCAATATTACGAGCATGTTACCAGAATATAGCAGTAACTATTACTTTTATGTATTACAAATTATTTGCTTCATAGTCGAGACACCGGCTTATTCCGCTGACATGAGCAGTATGAGCTCATGAGGTACCACTAAAGACATCAATCTATTGTCTCAAGAAACACATTTCTGACCAGTTAATGGTAGTTAGCCGACCGGGAATAGCCCTACATAATTACCTACTTATCACATTAAAGTCCCGAGATCACTGCTAGAGACTGCATTTTGATTTATTTTACTTGAAATTTAGATATCGTGTACGTCATTTATCAAATCTATGCTGAGAACATCATGCCAAAACGTAGTTGTATGTTACTGATGATGACCTAACCGTCAAAACATTGTAACTAATTGATGTAAACATTGTGATTTAAAACGTTAAACCTAACTCATTTTTTTGGTGGAAATTATAGTTAATGGATAACCCTGTATAAGGTTTCAGTTACATAGGTGGGTATCTAGACACACTCGTACTAGAAGGGATTTTCGTTACGGTGAACGCAGGGAAATCCAGTATGAAGATGGGGTAGCAAATAATGTAATATTCTGTCGTAGATGGTTAGAATACACAAAACGAATTATGGACAGTATTGATGGCAGTATGATGAACTGGCTAAACTTATTAAATTGACCCGTTATCCGTCTTTGACAATAAATTATAGCTTACATAAATATATCAGCAAACGAAGGTCTGAAGACTTGAGCTCTGCTCTGGGGGAAAATCGCATCGTGCATTCTCTAATGAACCCCAAAATGTCACAGAAGAAGAAAGAAGTGTTAAACTTTCCCTATGAATTTTTTAATGGTTTTTGTACAGTGTAGAACACCTTTATATCTATTTAAAGGTTTCACTGAGGTGCATTTTCTATGTAAAATTACAACTTTGGCACTCACCACATGGGTGCATGGAATAAGAAAACTGGTGTACAACAGAAGTTCAGCGTGGCTCTAAGACAATTAGATTATTGTATTTATGAGCAGAAGTGTCGAAAAAGTTCAAAAGATCGATTTTACCTGGATTTTTGGAGGTATCTTTTGTCAGATTCATACAACAACGAAAAATACTTATAATCAACCCAAGCTTGCCTCTGAAATAGCATCTACTTCACAACGGACGCAGTTCCACTGTGTACACCTTTCCAAGAATATCTTGGCTCTTGCGTAATCCTGATTTTACACTGTTTACTCCAAGCTGAGCCGATTCGGAAGTATAGTTTACAAACAACACTATACGTCGATCGGCAGTTTGGTGTTAACGATACTCTAACACGTACTTCTCCTATATTTTTGTTTTAGCTTCTCTTTCATCTTTTGAAATCAGGTCAACTTGGAGTTGATAACATGACTGCGATTTGCTAATTTGGTAGGCTCATAATTTTTCTATTTGTGCTTCTAGGCTATGAAGGGATGTTAGGTTAGTAGTTCATATAAGTTCCTTCTTGAAACATTGTATGCATAAATTATCTCATTGGAATCCTCCTTGGGGATATTTAAATCCCAAGAATACCGATTCTTTACGTTGCAACTAAACGACAGGATGGCCTATTGGAAGACCTGGTATTGCCTCATAATAATTTTTGAATTTTGATTATACCTGTCGGAAGATCGGAAATACAACCCGATGATTATCGGTGAATACAGGTGACTATCTAGGTCTAGAAAGTATAATCGGAAAAACTTCCATTGGAAAATTGGAAACATTTTAACGTGAAAAATGGGGCCATTTCAGAACTCATTTGACAACTTCTCGATAACCACTAACCAGTCAAAAACAAAAGCCATCCACCTTACCATCTAGCCGTTCTTTTAATTACTACTCTTGTTACTACTAAGAGTTCCGGTTGGCTATTGAGACAATGACAAAATGCTGATTGCGTCTATGACACCAGGTCGATGATTAATCCTGATAACTGATCGTTTATCTTCATTATACACTTCGGATGATCGGGAACAATACCAAGAGGGTGATCATCAACCGAGGGTGAACGAAAATGTTTTCATTGAAAAGAAGCTCAGTTCAGTGGTATAGAGTACTCGACTAGATATCGAGAGGTTTTGAGCTTCATTTCCCCCGAGGTCACACTTCACTTGAAACTGTTTCCACTTTAGGTTTATTGTTTTCAATAATGAACTTTTGGAATCGAGCACGAAAAAAAAAATTAAACCCCCTCAAAATTTGAGGTTTTACGTTTCAAAATACGTAGACCTAAAAATCGAATTTTAAAAAATCCGTCCGTCCGCCGTACGCCGTACGCGGCGCTTTCCTTAGTTACCATGGACTAAAATTAATGAAATTTGGTATACCGGCCCGGTTCGGGGTCTATTTGTGCCGCGAAGCTTGGCTTTACCGTCAGTTTTCTCTAAGGGTTAGAAAATAGGGGATGGAATTTTCAAAACGCCC
>JAEMON010000002.1:5177222-5188616 GCA_030264115.1 Lygus lineolaris | reverse complement strand
GATACAACTCTCCGACAATAATAATTACAAGAAGGTACCTCCCCATTGTCGCCAAGAGATAATTGTGAACCTCGCGGGAGATGGGTATTTTATGTCAATAGGGTCTTTGTTGATGGGCTTTTCTATACAAAAAATAATAAACCGTTGTGTAATAATTTGCAGCACTTTTCACTCATAATTTGACAGGTGCGTGTCTATTGGTGTTTCGACCACGCTCGAAAGTCTACAAGAATTTCCATGAGGTTTTTTGCAAAACGGCGATAGCAAACTTCCTGGCCAGGTTATACAGGTAGGCTATATAAAAATACTCTTACCCTCTTCTTTCACCTAGAATCGCCGTTCTTTGAGACCGACACCCGGGTAAATATACGTCGGTCACTAGAGATTAGGTCGGTGTTCAAATGCTCGTGTTTAACCGTGAGGTGATATTTCAAAACCATGTTCACCGACCCCAATGCCCATTCTTGAAAGACTTTCATCTGTACCAGAGGCACCAGTCCTGAAGAATGTTTTCATACTGATAAACTACCTTCTATCTGTCTCTTCGTCGCAATTGCTCGAAATGACAGCTCATTAATAGCGACCTTCCGTTCCAAGAAAGCCGAAGGAAGCCCACCGCATTCTTGTTCCGCTGGAATAATATTTAGGAGAGGACAATGGCGACGTGTTTTCGACCGGCGATTCCTGTCTTCCCGAGGATTTCTATATTACACATGTCCTTCACGTAGTCTCACTTCGGGTTCGGGAGGTTCTCACAGTTGTCTGTCGTTCCCGCTATGTCGTCACAGGATGGAAACACCAATGAGTGAACTCCTCAGGATGGCTGCGATGGAAACACCAGTGAGTGGACTTCTCAGAAAGAATGAAGGCAACAAAAGATCGATCTAGAATGAATAATGGGTAATCCAGACCCTTTACCTGTGGATGTGAGGACATTACCAATAGTATGGTTCTCTCGTCAGCCACGCCATTCTTCATTACATTTTAACCAGCTAGCGATTTCTATCCTTGAGCCCAGGTGTGTGAACTCCCGTTCACGGATGAATTTGCCCAATTCAATCAATCATTAATGAATGTGGATCTTTACACAAACATGCAACTCTTCCCTCACAAATATGCAACTCCTCTCCCAACATGCAACTCTTCCCAACTCAACATTCCTTGAAACAAAGTCATGTGTCCAATCCGCACGCCTCCTCTTCCAGAAGCTTCTCTTCGGGGGTCCATCATGTTCGCCCGTTTCCAGATGCTTGCTTCTCAAGGTATCTTGATAGATGTTCTCAAAATCTCGGGGAACTCCTCGAAAAGTTGCAGTTATGTCGAATAACCCTTAAGTTTTAGTTCTTCAAGCACGGGAAGGGGTGGCACTAACCCGCATGGCTAGGTGCTGAACTATAAGTTCATTGAACGCAAGGAGAGCCTGCCTTCTTACATAGAGGAACCTTCGTTTAGTACCCTCAATGTAATGGGGAAAAGTAACAGTCCATTGATTGTTTACATGATTTGCAGAGTTTCCATCACGATATTTGTATTCGCAACTTGATAGCCCCCACAGAAACTCCATCCACGCCTCAGGCCAACTCATTGCCTCAATCCTATGTATATACTCATTGAACACACGAAGAGAACAAGAGTTTCCTGCGTCTCAATTATGCTGCAAATTAATTCTTACATGTATAGGAACTAACCATGTATCTTCATTCTTTAGTGCCACTCTCTCTAAAATTGAGAAAGTCATTACCCGGCTGGGATGACACCATGATGATGATGATATTGATGATTATACATTTTCCTACTAAGCGCCATCACGATCTATGGGACTTTTCACAGTGTCCAGCCATTTACATCGTGTCAATCTCCCACGCTCAAAGAACACAAGAAGAGGCCTTGAAGTTACTGTTCATCAGCTTAATAAGCAAGCTTTGCTCACGATGGGGCATTATGTAAAACAATAGCACATTTCTCAGGAGCGCACAAAGAACATCAACTCCCCTGATGCCATACATAATCTACAATAAACCCCATAGAATATTATTTCAATACATCGATGGTTGATTTGCCGCGGCGTTTTTCCAAGATCTTTGGCACTCGTCACACCCTAACTCTAAACCATCAGGCAGCCACATCGTCTTAATCTCATTAGCCTGGAAGGGAATCAAGAAATTCCTCCCAAAGGAAAATCGTACCGGTAAGCTCCTAAAATTGAGTTGGTTGCCTTTCCTGGGAACCCAAGAGGCGGGAAATGGAAACGAGTTATTGCGATCTTCTCGCCGGTGTTTCACTCATGATGGAATCTGAAATAATTCAATATCTTCAAGGATGATGCAGCGGGTTTTGATTATTTTAGGGGTTAATTTTGAGTATACTTACATTTTCTGTTAAGTTGTAACAAAATCGTGGTCAAAGTTAGTATAATCACACTTCATCAATTCTCAATACTTCAAGAAACTGGATTCCAACGATGTCATGATTGCTGAACATTCTTCATTGGAGTGTCGTCGCTTCTGAAAATTGCCGGTATACCAACTACTCACTAACATTATTTCTGTCGGGGCTCTTCATTCGTTCATCTTCCATATCTTGTTAAATTTACTACCTTTAGGCATAAGACACATACCAACTGTGTCCCAACGCCCGAAGGCGCAGCAGCGCAGAATGCAGTAGCGGTCACCCTAAAACTTCAGGAACTTACCTAGCTATCATTTTTGTGAAAGATTATGCTGTTTACATTGATATTACGTTAGTCATTTGAGTTTAGCTACAGGTTGTAACGAATGGACGTCGACCGACTGTGTTTTTCAACTGTGTATATCAACTGAACATTCGCGCCGATCGAAAATCGTAGCTTGAAGAAATGTTGGAATGAACGCAGTCAGCATTTACGTTTATAAAGTTTTGTATGACCTCCATCAGATCCTTAGAAATATTGGGGAAAATTCCAATGTGGAATAATCACATTGTAGTACAATCATAATTTCACCAAGGTGTTGGGTTCTTCGGTTCTTGTTACTAAAATCGAATCCCATGTGGAGTTCATATTGTGGAGAAAATTCTAATGATGCACAAAGTAAATAATACTATTAGGGGTCTTCACGGTCGGGCCGTGTTAACGAGTTAAATTTGATAAATGGGTTCTTGTTGCTAAAATCGAATCCCATGAAAACACGAAAACATTGTGTAGTATATCATTTATGGGGGACGGTAGTGGACAACTAATCAACTGAAAAGAAGCAGACGACGACGATGATAAAATGTGTTTCTTTTTCACTGCTTCACTCTCCATACAAGTTCAACCAAGAAGGAGCCTCACTCAAACAATGAGAAGTCTGAACCCGCGTTCCAACAAAATGAGACTAAGGTTTGAAATCGACAACGAACCATCGATGGCTGAAGGTACTCAATGCTCCGTCCACAATCGTATCGCTATGTCCGACTAGAACCCATTAAAAGCTTCCGAAAAGTTCAAGTTATCTTCCTCCGAAACGGCGACGACCTGTCACCCGCACCAGGACCATGAAAAGGTGTTATTTCTGTCGCACAACTGCAAGGTAGTTCTTGAAAATCGGAAGATTCGGTGTCGAAGTCCTTCGTTGTCCAACGTAGCGATTTTCCAATCCCGACTTTTCTTTCGTAATTTCTTTATCTACTACAGCAACTATAATGAAGTGTGATTTCCACTCCACCACAGAAGGCCCACTTACTGGCTCACGGATGCTGGATCCCCGATCTAATAGACTTCTAAGCAGAGATATGTCATTCGGCCACATAAATCTAGAAACGTTAGTCACGACCTTACAGTAGGCAACCTTATTATAGTTACAATACGTGAAAAGCTATTTAAAATAATTACCGATAGGAAGTTTGACCTGAGAGCTAATCACGGAAAATCGGTTAAAATTTTCAAAAAACTCTTTTCTGAGTAGTCCTTTAAAATTCGATCATTAAGTAATACTGCATGATTGAAACTTTTCAAATTTATCTCTGCCAAGAACTGGTGGAGGCAAGAGAAAACAAAAGAAAGCATAGACATCATAGAAGAAGGATATAAATAAGCATTTTCTCTAAAGAGAAAACATAGAAATTGCTAATCACGCGTAAGAGTCTCAAAACCAATCGTAATCAGTCTAATCGCAGAAATTGATGAGAAAATGCGCTGGAGCCTACTAATTTGCACACCTCTGTACCTGCCGAGGCTAACTGCAGGGAAATGTTCTCTCTATACAAGGAAAGTACCTAATCAAGAACATGAGAAGACCTTAAAAAGTTTACTCACTTCCCTACCATAAGAATGTTGATGGGACATGAGACATTAGAAGTAAGCATTTTTGCAAAGAATCTCGAAACCTTTCAATGTTTCTATCGTTACCGAAACAGATTATATCAACCGGAAGTTATATTATATCATAATTACGTTATGTTATTCTCACGCTGAAAGTTAGAAGGTTTCTCACAGTTTGGACATCAACTGAATCTGCTGTTTTTGGAAATCTGCTGAAATTCCAAAATTTTCTTGGTCGAAACGAAATTGTCTAATTGATATTATGTAAGTAAATATTCTCGTTAAGCTTATTTACTCGTCGTAAAATATGTAAAATAATGAGGGAACTCACGTAATTTATGTACCTACCTCAAGTCGTCAAAATAGGCTTTAGGTGTAGAAATAAAAATACCTAGCAGAAAAACGTTAAACGATTCCGAATATACCATATTTATGTTCCTATATTAAAGATGGTAATTTACACGAAAAATCTATTTAAAAAACTCGTTTTTTGGCCCCTATTTTTCAAAATTTGATCCCTTGGAGTACTCCAAAAATTCTGGCCAGCCTTTCTCTTGTTATTGACATTTTGATTTTTTTTCATTCGATTTTTTAGATAGATTCCAGGGTTAGATATGGTCTGGAGGGACGTATATATTTTTAAGCCATTGCAATACCTCCATTTTCTTCAAAAATTCGCTAAAAGCAAGTTGCAAATTTGATATCAGACGACAAACTTTCTTTCACTTCTAGCATAAGTATAAGACTTTCCTGTCTTCAACAGAGAGGAAGCAAAAGTATCTTTAAAAAATTCATAAACTGGACGGAATTTGTATTTCAACATTGACAGTGACATCAGAATTGGAAAAAATGCACTTCTGTTTCCGAACAACCTGGAAGATAAAGACAAGAAGAAGATAAGCCATCAAAAAGGAAGATAAGCCATCAAAAAGGAAGATAAGCCTTCAAAAAGGATCTCTTACGAAGACCCAAAAGAGATCTGGCTGGGGAAACTCAGCAGTAAAATTTCCCAGAATCTAACCTTGAGTACAAAGCTGATTATGCGAAACTGCTACGTAATTGTAGTAATGTAAATGTAATTTTTGGGTAGCAACGGCCCTGTCTGTGGATTTTGTACACTTGGATATTGAAAACTTGATCTTAAGCTGTTCGTAAACCTGTACAAATCGCGAACGACGACCAACTGGCTGTCCCCCAAAGCGGATGGGTATTGATTTAATTAGCAAGATAATCGATTTCAATTACCTCCCCTACCCCCTTCGCCCTTTCATTGTGGTTTCGGAGGTGTCCCGTCCCATTCACCAGGGGTCACTATCACCGAGGACATGACCTGTCGCTAGGAGTGGACCGCCTTTTCATTCATTCGGGTTCGTTTTCATCTTTTGTTTTGGTCGGGAACCGCTTAAACCAAAGCCCCGGTTAAAATGGATGACGAAATTGAAACACCTGGTGTGAAGCTACCCTTACACCCGCTAAAACGCGGAAAATGGTTGTTTAATATTGATATTAATATATGGACAAACCCCAGACATTTTTAGAAAATGTTATGATGGTACAGGCTATTGGTGATTATGTGGTTATTCCCTCTAATAAAGGTCTGGTCTGGAGCTTCACTCTGCTTCCGGTCGGTACTTAGGGGAAACTAGGGAGGCTTGACCAACTTTTCAGTTTTTGATTTTTCTAATTTTTCCAATGGTAGTTGTTGAATCGGAAAAGGTTCCATTCTGTTCAGGAACAATTGGCCTACATAATCTGAGAGCTGTTTTTGGTAAAACCAAGGTTTAGGTAGCAAAATTTCAAATTTTCGAAAGTACCTCAGAAGGGTCAAATCTCCTCGAAGTGGAGGAGACTTGTCCCCCCTCTTGGGATACTTGACCCCTTTTTTGAACGCGTTTTTTAGGGGTTCGGTGTGAATTACCATCTTAAACATAGGAACATATGGTACATTCGGAATCAGCGTGAAATTTCCTATACGAATCACCCAAAAAATCGGTTAAAATCATTCTAAAATTCGCTCATCAACTCATGCTGCATGAAAGGGACTTTTTTCTCCTTCAGCACTTCTCACACAGCTTTTTTCATCAAATCCGGTGAGAATTTCAATCGGCGGTATTTCTGGGGCATCTGAATCTAAAAGCAATGAAAACTACCATATCAATGATCGAAAAAAGTTGGAGTTTAAGGTAATTAAGGGGAGGGTCAAGTATCCTTGATGTGCCTGGGTCAAGTCTCCCAATCGGCACTTTTTTGATTTTTTGAGAATTGTGGGATGCTACAAACATATTTCGACAAATTTCAAGGCACAAAATAAAACTAGAGTTCTTGAGGAATAAAATGAGGGGTAATACTTGAGAACTTACCTTGAATTGGTCACCGTTTTCCAAAGGAGAAGTCCTCCCTCCAGATTTACTTTTGGTTGACCAAAACAAAAAAAAACACCATATCTATTGTGATAACGCTGATAGCAGATAACTTCTCTGCGCCAACAGTTCTACCACACAAACAGTACCCATTGTTGCGAGAATTTGTTTTTTTCGAGGATCAGGAGCTGAGAAAATGGGGGGGGAGGGGGGGTCAAGTCTCCCTAGTTTGCCCTACTTGTAAAGTACCAGAGTTGAGTTGAGTTAAAATGAAAGAATTTTCAAAAGCACGTTCTCTAGCTTATTATTTTATTGGGGAATTTTCTCAACCTATTAGCGATTTTTGAGCTTTGAAATTTTTCAATAATTTATGGGCCATTCTTATAGAAAATTTTGTACTGATTTCAAAAATATATAAACTAGCAATTTATGAACCGTAAATGTGAAGTTAAAATATTATTTTTGATTGGCATTTTGGCCATTATCTTTATGGTTTATGCGTTTGTGCTTGCATAGATCTTCTAGGATCTAACCCGCACAATACCGGTAAAATGTTCATCACAATCGGATGAAACGTATTGTGAATGTTACGCCTGGTCCAGAAATACTAGTTCCTTTCCTTATTCACAGTTGTAAAATTTGAGAAAAAACCTAACTTGACTCGAAGGTTCCAAAATCACTATGAGGCTGTTTGAAGGTAGTGTTACTAAGACTATGCCGTGACAGTAGGTACCGACTGTCTGTCCCAGGTATGGTTGGGTAAGCACTTGTATAAAAATTAACAACACTCAACATGCGTACTACGGCAGATATTACCACCCACTAGCTATGGCCTTCCGGCCCACGCCCGCCTACTGCTGACGTCAGTAACCACCGAAGCTGAAGCTACCCAAACAATAAGATAGACGACATCAGTTCGTTGAAAAGGATGAAACTACCTTCATTCGAGTCCACGACCCGTAAAGTGCGTATTGTACAGTTGGTTTCCCCTTTTGAGACTTCTACGAGTACAAGTTGCTGCTATAACCTCTTGGCTGATTGTTACTTTGGATTTAGATAGTGCAAATCATCTGAGTGAATCCCATCATAACATCTTGTGTGGTCATATTTTGAAATTTAAGGGTAAAATATCGATGAAGAACGAATGTCTTTGAGGGTTTTGGTTGAAATTACCATCTCAAGAACCCTATAGGAACAGAATATTGTACATTCGAAATCAGCGCAAAATTTCCTGTCAGAATGCCAAGTACATGTGTATAAAATCTACCTATCAAAACATAACAAATTTCTATAGTTCAAAAACCTCTAAAAGTCAGTTTGAAATAATGAAAGTTCGCTCATCCCATGGTGCATGACTGGAACTTTTTAATTTTTAAAGTGACCTCGAGTAATTTATTCGCCACCAACATGGAGTTTATGCGTGCACAGGTAGATCGAGTGAAATAAAAAAAACCTTTCCGGTTGATATATTGCGTTTGCAATTGATAACGTGGTGGTGGGCACGAAAGGGATAAGAGCTTGTTGGTCAACGAACTGAGTGTTTGAAAGCTTGTCTTCTCCTCTAGTTACAATAAGAGGATTGCTTACATTATGGTGTTTTTCATTATTACTGGTTAAATATTTTCCATTATTCTATTAAAAGTTCTGTCCGTACATTGACAGTTTGATCCGCTTGGTGAAATGCGGTGAAAGCTCTTTTGTGTTAGGTTGTATTTTGTTCTAATGAGCGATGCATTACTGATAAAAACGACATACCAATGCATTACTGATACATGTTGCTGATTAGTAGGTATCACTCAGTTACACGCAATATCACAAAAGTGTGAATCTTATCAGTGTTCGAGCATTCCTAGCGATGTATGTTTTGTATTTGAGTGATGAGTTTTTATTTCATCTGATCTCACATTGGTCTTTCACACAGAACACGCGGTGTATGTAAAACATGGGAGGAAAAACCACGTTTCTGTGATACATCATTTCTTGTTTGTTTAATACTCTCCGTCTCCATACAAGTAAATTTACCTAAGGTTTGTTCCAAATGACTGGGCAGATTGAATATAAACGCACATTTTGGCTGCGCAGAATCCTCTGGACACAATGTGCGTTTATGTTCACAATTTTTCTGTTCGATCCGGTTTTGTGTGCAAGTGATACCTAAGATCTTGAATTATGTTCCAACTGACGGTGCAGATTGAACATTAACTTACATTTTCCTCCAAGCGAAGGGGGATAGGCGAACCTGGGCAAAATGATAACAGGGAAACCTTCTGCAACCTCCCCGGTTTTTGTTGAAGAAGCGGAGGGTGGAAAGCAGCCCGGCGGAGGTGGCCTTGCGCTCACGCCAATCTTCTCCTCTTTCCATGACTTTTTCAATCTCGAGGTTTTCACACTCCGAAAAAGTTTTCGCGTTGGCGGACTGCACATTGCACATTTTTCCCTGTTCCAACTGATGCAATTTGAGCAGACTGTACGGATCTGTTCCTTTATGTTTAATCCGCACCTTTTGACCTAAGGTTTGTTCCAACTGAAAATTTGCAACTTGCGCAATGTACGTTTATGTTCAAATTGATAAGGTCAGTTTCAAGGTCAAAGTGTGTGGATTGAACATGAACGAACAGAATCGCACGTTCTTGCACAGAATTGCACATTTCAGTTGGAACGTGGAAAAATATGCAGTCCGCTAACGTGAAAACGTTTTTGGTGAGCGAATACCTCGGGCTTGAAAAATACATGGAAAAAGGCGAAGATTGGCGTGAGCGCAACGCCACCGCGCCTGCCGCTTTCCACCCTCAAGTAGGGAGGTTGCAGATGGTTTCCCCTTGATCAGAAATTCCCAGGTTCGCCCATCCTCCTTCGCTTGGGCGTTTGTAGGGAGTTTAGTTCCGCCTACTATTTTACATTCCCTCTATTGCTACGCGTATTGGCCTTCGCGCCAATATTCAAAATTCCTCTTGAGAAGATTATCAAGTTTCTTACATACCTATGTCGGATACGACGGTCCGGGCTCAAGCCTAGTCAGATGTCCAACAGAGGGATGGGCAAAAATTTTGATAATGTGTTTAAAACACTTGATTGGTTCAGAGCCAATATTTCGACGGCCTGAGCAAATATTTGCTTAGTCAGATCAAGTCACTTAAATATTTGGTTCAGAAGACAGAATTTACTGGCTATAATTTGTAAGGTTGTTTTAGCGTATCTACCTTATTTTTAGGCGAGAGGTACAGCAATGGACAACACAGGTTTCACATGTAGTTCAAGGTTTAGGAATTGCCGAAGGAATGGATCCCTATAGGCTTGGGATCAGTCCCTTTTATACTACCTCTACCTCACCCCTTGTTTTTTGGGAGGTAGAGTAGAGATCGAGTAAGGTTGCTGACCCGAGGCTTGGGATTTTTCTCTACGTTTATTATAGACGAGTATTCTGACAAGTTATGTAAATTTGGATGTAGTTGTACAAAAATTCATTACAGCATTTAAGAGCGTTTATGTTCAATATACAGAATTCGAGTTCTATCAGTTGCACTCAAAAGCACTCAAAACTGGATTCTGAACATAAACGCACATTGGGCGCAGAAGGCTCTAAGCGGCCAACATGTGCGTTTATGTTCAAACTGCACAGTCAGTTGGAATAAACCTCTTGAAACTGACCTTATCAATTTGAACATAAACGTACATTGTGTAACTTGCACATTTTCAGTAGGACAAACCTGTACTGTTACTTTCGTAACGCAAAATCGATTTGCCACAAACGAACGTCGTTTTCCGATCCCTGGGAGGTCCTTTTTGATTGTAATTATTAGAATTATTCAGAATCGTATGGGGAAAACACCCTTCTGTAGTTTGTTTTCTACAGAGTTTAATACCCCTTATAACATTTTAGAGATGAAAGTAGTTGGTAGTCCATAGCTTCGAGGATCATCCTATAGATAAACCCCCGTGGGGTCTATAAGCCAAATTTCATACATTTTGATTTATGTAGGAAAAGCAAGGGACACCATCATTGGCCAATTTTTCTCCATTCTAAAAAGTTTTTGACACTGCCAGCTTGTGGTACGGCAGGCACTGTTCGGTGGATCTCAATGTGGTTTCCTAATGTGAAATTAGTTTTTAAACAACTTTCACTCCATTGCTTTTGTTGATTGGAGTGACCGTTTAGAAGTTATAGCTGTTGAAAGTGTTTTTTTGAAAAAGTTGGAAAAAAAATCAAACTGTTGAAACGCTTGCGAGTCTGCAACACATTGGGACATTTTTTGTCCTTAGAAATTACCTATTAAAATGATTTCACCACCGTTTCACAAATCAAACCGTTCTCGCAATATTCGGATCACCTGCTATGAATCAAATCATTGAAACATCAGCTCAATGAAATCATCAAAAATTAACAAGCGGTTGCAATCATGTACACAATATCAATTACCTATTGAGAATGATCACCTGAGTGTACACAATAATTATTCAAATGGCTTCATTTTCTTAAATGTTGTTTAGGAAGCTTCAGAAGCTACTTCCAGAAGCTACCTACTTTCAGAAGCTTCCTTGGTTACCTACTGAATTTCATTAAGAATGAATGATACAACACTCCGATAACCATCAACGTCAATGTTTACCTTTAAAATCGAACGGTTTTGAAACGCTTGCATACGAGACTGCAACACATTGGGACATTTTATGTCTTTAGAAATTACGTATTAAAATTATTTAAGGGGACCCGGTAGCAAAAAATTTGAGAAAAATCAATTTTTTTTTCTTTCATAA